>JACEFZ010012348.1:180000-372500 GCA_014155875.1 Cepaea nemoralis | reverse complement strand
GAACATTTCTACCACTGCATTACACCTTTGTTCTTGTAACCACACTTCTCATCTTATCTTGGACAATTGCCTCATTCACAGTGTAGACGTTCTCCGCGCAGCGGGGATCAATATTCAGCATTCTTTCATCTAATATATGTGTGTGAGTGAGTGAGTATGTGAGTGTGTGCATTTGAGTGTGTGTGCACATGCACTTACACACCCACCCACACACACACATCCACTCACTCACTCTCTGTCTCTCTCTCTCTTTTTTCTCCATATTTCTGTCTTATTCTCTATTCTTTTTCATATTTTCTTTTCTCGAACCTATGAGGTAAAAGGAGATAAGTCTGTGATTCAGAATCCTTGTGGCTGTCTGCACATTGTCATACCTCTTCTAGGAGAGGAGTCTCCTTTCCTCTTGGTTGGCTCAGTTTCCTTATCTTTAGTTCATAGTTTGTGAGGTTTTGCAGCTAAAGCTCTCTACAGAATGGGGAAGCCAGCCCAGCAACCTCGTACGACACGCTTGGTTGGTTACAGTGTTGCTATTGTTTGCTTCCATGAAAGGTCACAGCAATACACAGATGGTCATAACTGTTGCAGTTATTATTATTACATGTCTGTGTATATGTTTGCAGTCAGAGAGAGAGAGAGAGAGAGAGAGAGAGAGAGAGAGAGAGAGAGAGAGAGAGAGAGAGAGAGAGAGAGAGCAACAGTGACATTCTGTAAATATTTATTCTTGTTTCAGTTGGGGAAGCCCCCACAGTTCTAGAAGGCCTGCCTGATGTGGCAGTGGTCGAAGGAGACACAGCTATATTAGGTTGCAAGATCAGTGGACAGCCAATGCCCACCATCAAATGGTATCTATTTTCAATTTGTAGTTATACTTTTTTAAAATGTATTCAGTGTGTTTGCTAGTTACACTTTTCTAGCTATATGTTCTCATCTTGATAGAAAGCTTTCATTGCTGTTGAAGACCTCCCATCAATTTAAGTTCACTCTTTTATGACTTGAAGAATTGGTGACTGTTATTACTTTGTTCTATCATTTATAAATTAGATATTTCTGTGGACATATCCATCCATCCATCATGTGCCACGCCGGTAAGCGTGGGCGGTCATGTTCTGCCATCTCACTTGATCACCAGAGTCGTGGATCAGCTCCGTGTTTCTGTCTCGACCATGCCACAAGGCCAAGCCATCCAGGTACTTGCTTCTAGGTCTTCCCCTTGGTCTGTTCCCCTCGATCTTACCAGTTGTCACCAAATTCTCCAATCCATTTCTTCTCATAACATGCCCAAAAAATTTTGACTGTCTACGTCTAATTTCTCTAATCAATTTACGATCTTCATTTGTTTCTTGAAGGACTTGTTCATTGGTCTTTCTGGCTGTCCATGGTATTCTTTGCATTTTCCTCAGAAACCACATCTCTACAGCCATCAGATGTTTTTCAGCCTGACTGCTCATTGTCCACGCTTCACATCCATACAAAAGTACAGGTTCAATGTGGACATATAGACATATATAAATATAGATTTGAAAATTAGGTTATAGTTTTATCTGTGGTGATTCTATAGCTTTCCATCTGTTGTTGTATTCAAGGTTGAAGGATCAGCGAGAAGTGGCAGCAGACAAACGTCATGAAATGGTCTACCAAGACTTTGTGGCATCCTTGGTCATCAAGGATGTCCAGGACAAAGATGCTGGTAGCTATACCTGTGAAGCCAGCAATGACCTTGGCACAGTTAATACTTCTGGAGTTCTGGAAATTCAAGGTATGGATACATGCTATGGGAGCCATAACCTGTATTTTTTAGGAATAGGTTCTTCGATAGCAGTTAGTCCTTTGGGATGTAAAGTGTTAGGCATTCACATATTTTAGACATGTCAGATGGGATTGCCACTTCCCTTCTTTTCCACCTTTCCTTTTTAGACAATTCCAAGAACATTCTGAAAATTGCCTTGTAGCCATTATTATGCCCAAATTGGCATTTGTTCTTTTAGTATTGTCCTCTTCATCCTCTGCCTATTTCTTCTTATTTTTCTTCTTCCTCTCTTCCTCCTTCTTCTTCTTCTTCCACTGCTGCTGCTTCTTCTATTTCCCATACCACTGCTACTTCTTCTTCTGCCACTGTTTCTTCTTCTTCCCTTTCCTCTGCTGCTGCTTCTACTCCTTCGGCAGTCAGCTTCCTATGCTCACCACTCTAATTAAAGAGATTAGTGGAACCTAAAACTTTTGGTCTCCTTTGCTTTGTGCAGTGTTAAAATGTGATACTCTAGTAATTGTTTCCCTGTTCTATGACTCAAAACATTTTTGTGCTTTCTCTTGATATAAATCTTTACTTTTTTCCTTTTATTTTCTATAAATCTATTTCCTGTTTTTCTTGAATCTTAGGAGATTAGATTGTACTTTAAAAACATAATCTGTATCTTCTGTCCTTCTTTAGCAACACCAACTCTGGACTTTGACAACAAGTTCAGAGATATCATCACACTGCATGTGGGATCAACATTGAAGATACCCGTTCGGGTAGGAGGCATTCCCACACCTCTGGTGAGCTGGCTCAGGGAAAGTCAGAAACTCCACACCGGAGGCAGAATCACAGTTGATATCCAGGAGAAGAACACCTGTCTGACAGTGAAGAAAATCACTAAAGATGATGATGGCTTGTACACTCTCGTTGCTAAGAATGAAGTGGGAGAAATCACAGCTAAATTTGATGTTGAAATTCTGGGTACGTTTTTAATGTCATTCAATATGTCACTAATTTAAGCAGATGCTAATTTTGTCAAGTACATAGACCCTTTTTACATGCCTTGATGTTTTGGTATACGGTCCAAGTGCCATGTTTTTTAGACCAATTGACACTCAAGATTTGTGTGGTCAATACCACACAGGCTGCAAGACATTTCCTGGTACCTATTTTAGGCTGGGTCATCCTGGGAGCTGAGATCAGTTCAAACCCACGATCAGGGACATACTGGCAAACAAAAGCTATTGATCTTACCAACAGTTCAGACGACACCAAATTAAACAACCATGTTCTTGAGAAAGTCAGCAGCTTCACATACCTAGGAAGCAAAATGACATCTACAGGGTACTCAACATCAGAAATATTATCTAGAATCTCACTGGCATCTGGTGCCCTCAATAAAGTGTCAAACATCTGGAAGTCAAAGTCACTCAGCCAACATACGAAACTTAAAATCTTCAACTCTTGTGTGATTCCAGTGCTAACGTATGGATGTGAGAGTTGGAAATCAACGGTAGCTGTAGATAAACAATTAGACAATTTTGTAAATAAATGTGATGGCAAACCATGATTGCCTGTGCCTTCTGGCATGGCACATGATGATGATGATTACAGTTAGTAGCAGATAGCTTTCTGGGAATTGAATTGTCTTGGGAGGAGGAGAGGTGATGAGCATGGGAACTTGTCACCTCACCTCAAAATAGTCATGGCCTTGAATATATGAATACCTGCAGCTTGCCATCCCAAGAACAGTATCTGTCGTATGACACTTTACCCATGGAAGCTAATTTACAGCTGCAGATTGAATGGCATTGTCATCATCATCATGTGCTGTGCTGATAGGTGTGGGAAGTCAGGGTTCACCATCTGACACAATCTCCAGAGTCCTGGATCAGCTCTGTGCTCTTGTCCCCATTATGTGATGTGACCAAGCCATCCAGATACTTTATCTTGTTGTCTCCTGTTGTTTTTGTCTCGGGAGTCTCCGTGGTGAAGTGGTCAAGCCATCTGTCTCGTGATCCGAAGGGTGTGGGTTTGATTCCAGGCTATGTCATTCGGTTCACAAGTGCATTTTTTTCTGAGACTCCTGAAGGTTGTTGCTGGAGCTACTGAGTTTGTGCTTTGTGCGACACTTTCGGAAACCTGCAATGCGGAAAGAGACTGAGCCATAAGGGATAAAACCCAGTGCATTGAAGTTGATTCTCTCGACTTTTAAGACTTTTACAAATCTTTCTCTTTCTCTTGCTCATTTCCCATTAAGTTTTCCAGTTGATACTGGGTTTTACCAGATTTAATTGTATTGATTTAGTCTACAATAAACACAAATATGATTTTACGGTTAAAACTTTGTTTCTGTGAACAGATAAGCCATCTCCTCCACAAGGTCCCATTGTGGTATCTGAGATCAGACAAGACAGTGCCACGTTGACATGGAAACCACCCAAAGATGACGGTGGCTGTGACATTACAGCTTACATCATTGAACGCAGAGATGCCAAGCGGGCTGTCTGGACCAAGGTGGCTACTTTAGATGGAGTCACCCTGGATTACCAGGCCACCAACTTGCTTATTGGGAACTCCTACCATTTCCGTGTAACTGCTGAGAATGAAGTTGGTCAGTCTGAACCTCTGGAGACCAGCGCTGCAGTCATTCCCAAGAGTCAGTTTGGTATGTTGGGGGTGTTGTCTGACAGCCTAATCAAAGTCTTCATCCGTAGTGTAGTGTATTAACTGCATGCAGGAAATTCAACCACTCCTCACCGTGTGAGCTATGATGTCTTAAAACAAGTCAGCAAAGTAACTTTTCGTCAACAGTTTAGCTCGTCAAATATAATTGATTGGTCAGAATGAGTTCTTCTCCTTCTTTCGAATATTTATTTTGTCCATAGCTGAACTGCAGGGTTGCCTCCTGGATAAACAGGGCAGTGTTTTATAGTTCTTGTTTGTGATAATAAAGTTTACCATTCACTGTAGTTTCACTAGGCGAATAATTAAATCTAAATTTGTTGCAGCTGATACATTCTTTAAGGATAAACTACACAGTTTGGTGTGCTTAACCATTTATAGACAGTCATCAGAATAATAGAGACTGTAGATATTTTCATATTGTTAATTGCAGTTGCGTTTGAAATATTTATTCCAGATGCAGGAAACATATGTGATAGTGAGGACACTACTAGCTTAATAGTTGGCTGTAATGTTAACATTATCAATATGTGGGCAGTTATTGAATATGAGCTGGGATGTTTTATGATTTGTGATTTGAATAAAAATATTCATTGGGTCAGCAATAGAATCAGAAATAAGAAATGCATCAGAAAGTGTCAGCAACAAGAGGCTTCAGTTCATCAGAAGATAACCTTACTATAAACTAAAATATGTTCATTTTATGAAGCATGCATACAACATTTAAGCCTGAGAAGTAGTATACTCAGCTTTTTATGTATACATAGGATATACCGACCAACCCAGCCTGGCTGTAGGAAAAACTAAATTGGATCAATGTTTTAGTGGTTAAGTAATTTAGATTATGTCTGATTAAGCACAAGACATACAGGAACTACGTGATATGATGCATGATAACTTCAGACTAACAGGTTAGAATAGGCATGGCTCCTTGTGTCATAGGTAACAATAACCACTGAGCAATTACTGCAGAACTGTCCAGATTTCAAGAATCAACAAGGATACATAAGTCCAACTTGATGGTGGCTGGGAAGACTTGTGAGTTGACATTGAGAATGTCAGTAGAAGAAGATTTAACTGCAAGACTTGTGAGTTCACACTGAGGTGTGAGAATGTTAGTAGATGAAGATTGAACTGCAAGACTTGAGAGTTCACATTGTGAATGTCAGTAGAAGAAGACTGGACACAATCAAAGAAGAACTTAAGGTGGATTGCAGGACTCGTGAATTCACATTAAGGTGTGAGAATGTTAGTAGAGGAAGAATACTGGGCTTAACCTGCAGTTATCAAAGATCACAGTGAAAACAACCTTTCTAAAGTTACTAACATCTTTTATTCCAGGCCATTGAACCCGTCAGTATGTGAAAATGTCTACAACTTGTTGTGTTGATAATTACCAATAACAGCATGTTCTGTGGCTATATTCATTTTTGATTTCATTCAGTTCAGAGAAAGATAAAGAATTCTTTTGCATGTCATCACAGAGAAATATCTGACGCAATTCATGAACAGAATTTCAACCGTGCATCAGCTGTTTAAATATATTCAGTCTTGTAGTGCTCTTTCAGACAGTAGATAGCAATATGTACTGCATATAAGCACAGGTAAGATGACATTGATGGTTGAAGTCAAGCATTTCACAGTGCCACAAAGACATTGGTGCATAGTTGTACACTTTTCATGGTAGGGGGTCTTCTTATGGTAGGCTGGCAGCATTCTCATCTATCACCATGGAGGGGCTGAAATCTTTCAGCACATAATTGCTTGTGGGTCTTGATGAGTTTTTCCCTCTCACTTTTCCAGGTTTAGAAAACCTTCCCACAACAGAATATTTATACTAAATTCTGGTATATTCCAGAAGGTTTTCAAAAGGATAAGAAAATACAGACCGCTTACCCAAGTAGTTACCACACAGTGTTGAGGATTAGAATTTGTTATGTGACCTTTGATGGATCAAAATCTGTCCTGACTGCTTCTACTGCTGCCCTTGGAGCATATAACCTCACTGAACTCATACCAAGTCATCCAATCTGTTCTATCTCTTTCAGTTCTCTCCATGTCATCCCCATTTTACTGTCTCACATTCTCTTCTCCTTGTGTATTTAGGTCTCCCTATGTTTTGGGTTTTAAACAAAGGACTTTCTGGTTATGCTATTTTCAGATGTTCTCATTGTGTATACCACCCAGTGTCAGTATCTTTTCTTTTACCTCTTTATTAACTAGCGTTTGCTATGGTCGAAATATTTGTGTCTGAGTCATCACATTGTTCATAAGCAAGATTGCTTCGATGTTTATATCTTCTAGGATTTAGTATGTTTGTGGCCTACAGAATATTGCAGGTTATCAGACAGACCTTTTTTTTCTAAATTACAGTCACTAGAGTAGCTGAAAACATATGCAAACATTGATTGTCTATAGACTTTACATAATTCTGCTGTTTACTGTTTTATCACTATCCTATTCTCACTTAATGAATGATGTTGTATTCTTAATTTGCATATCCCCGACTTTCACAGATATTTTACAGATATTATACTTGTCATGTTTTTATGTTGTCCTTTAGCAATGGTCTGTCATTGATGGTTATTATTGTCTAAATATCTTTATAATGGCCATTATGTTTTTTTATACTATTGATAAATATTACATTATCTGTGATATATTCTTGTCATTCACTGAAAGTCCCTCACATTACAAGTAAAGTATTGTGGTCATTGACAAAAGTCCCTCACATTACATGTAAAGTATTGTTTTCAGTGACCGACAGTCCCTCACATTACATGTAAAGTATTGTGGTCAGTGACTGACAGTCCCTCACATTACATGTAAAGTATTGTGATCATCAACAAAAGTCCCTCACGTTACATGTAAACAAAAGTCCCTCACATTACATGTAAAGTATTGTGATCATCAACAAAAGTCCCTCATGTTACATGTAAAGTATTGTGATCATTGACAAAAGTCCCTCACATTACAAGTAAAGTATTGTGGTCATCAACATAAGTCCCTCACATTACATGTAAAGTATTGTGATCATCAACATAAGTCCCTCACATTACATGTAAAGTATTGTGATCATCAACATAAGTCCCTCACATTACATGTAAAGTATTGTGATCATCAACATAAGTCCTTCACATTACATGTAAAGTATTGTGATCATCAACATAAGTCCCTCACATTACATGTAAAGTATTGTGATCATCAACAAAAGTCCCTCACGTTACATGTAAACAAAAGTCCCTCACATTACATGTAAAGTATTGTGATCATCAACAAAAGTCCCTCACGTTACATGTAAACAAAAGTCCCTCACATTACATGTAAAGTATTGTGATCATCAACAAAAGTCCCTCACGTTACATGTAAAGTATTGTGATCATTGACAAAAGTCCCTCACATTACAAGTAAAGTATTGTGGTCATCAACATAAGTCCCTCACATTACATGTAAAGTATTGTGATCATCAACATAAGTCCCTCACATTACATGTAAAGTATTGTGATCATCAACATAAGTCCCTCACATTACATGTAAAGTATTGTGATCATCAACATAAGTCCTTCACATTACATGTAAAGTATTGTGATCATCAACATAAGTCCCTCACATTACATGTAAAGTATTGTGATCATCAACATAAGTCCCTCACATTACATGTAAAGTATTGTGATCATCAACATAAGTCCCTCACATTACATGTAAAGTATTGTGATCATCAACATAAGTCCCTCACATTACATGTAAAGTATTGTGATCATCAACATAAGTCCCTCACATTACATGTAAAGTATTGTGATCATCAACATAAGTCCCTCACATTACAAGTATTGTGGTCATTGACAACAGTACCTCACATTACATGTAAAGTATTGCGGTCATTGACCAACAACAGTCCCCTACATTACCTGTCACTAATTGTGGTCATTTACCGAATGTCCCTTTCATTATCTATTGTGCACACTGATATTTTACACTGTCACTAATGTATTGTTTTCATAGACATTTCTCCAGATATTCTCATCCTTCTCTTGGAGACAGACACATTGACAGCATCTCTGGTTTCATGCTCATCTCTGTCTTTCACAGAGACAACTTTCACTAATAGTATTTTCTCATTGTTTTATCCCCCCCCCCCCCCCCCCCTTGCTAGTTTACATCAAGTAATTAATTGTTATCTTGATATAAAATATTTATGTGTACAAATTTATTTTTGATAATATTTATAAACACATGTACTGAATCATATGTCAGGACAACATGATATTTGGAAATAATTCAATAAAATAAGCCTCTGTTATCAATGTTGTTGTTCTTTCTTGATCTGTTTTATTGTATCGTAAATTTCATTGTCTGAAGTTTATTTCCATTTCCATGTGTGACCTTTGTTTATGCATTAAAACTGTATGATTTGTTATTTAACATTTACACTGAAACACACACATAGAATCTGTTTAGTTTCAAGATTCTTTTTAACACTTAATGATTTAATTGAACTGCTATCTGAGTTACTTAGATCGCCATCTTAATATTAACACCTCTTGTACTTGTGTACTAATCTTTGCTGTGTTTAACTATTCAATACATTGTCTGTTAATATTGTGTATTTCTGCATGATTTGAAATATGCTCAAGCAGAGATAAGTATAGGAATGAATAACTGAACTATTCAATTGCATGTGTTTGTTATAAAGTAGACTTACAGCATCCACTGATCTTGTGATGAGGGCAAATATTGTGTAGAACATTCCATGTTGACTAACACCAAAGATAAGGTAGGTTGATTTGTATGTCTTTTTGTTGATTGATTTGTTTTTTGAGTTTTGTGGAATCATAATAACAATAATATTTAGCTGCTAATAAAGTCAGTTATAAGATTTTTTCAACACTATCATTTTCAAGTTGAATGACATAAAGGTAATATCAAATTATTTCCTAACTTCACAACATAAGTCAGCTATTGTGGATCTCAAGCACTCTGTGCCTGTCCAAATTCTAACATCCACTTTCCAGTCCATCTTTTGATGTATTTTACCAAGGTGCTACAGTTTAACATCCTCTTTTTATTCCATCTCATTATGTTTTTCTCCCAATTTTATCATTCCCAAGTCTTGCATCATGTGTGATTTGCTCTTTCCCAATAATCCTAGTCTATGATATAATGTTCTTTCATATTTTTTACATTTAGTTAGAGCATACTCAAGAAATGTGGCTTCCTCAGTGACCACTTTGACTGGTTGTTTAGCCACTTTAGAAGTAACACTCTGATGGCTGTTTATAGTGGTTGTTTCCACCTATGGCTATATGCAGTGAAATCTTTTGTGACTCAAAGAGTTTAACTGCTGTCTTCTTCTCATACATCTGCCTTGCACCTATTACCTCCAGTATAATTGTCAGTAGGATATTGTGTATCTTTATATGTTCCACATTTTATATTTGTTTTTCTTCAGTAATCAACATTTAGCTATGCATCTATTCTAGCTCGAGTCACAAACAGGATGGTTCACTTGAGGTTTTCACCTCTTCAGCTTGTCTCAAAGTACCCCCTCCCCTTTCTCTCCCCTCTCACCAAATGTCCTCTCTCTGTTTGGCAAAGTCAGAGTAGGAATTGCTCTGGGGATTGCTTTGGTGCTACATAGATGCAAGGGTTAGTGAGACCCATTCTGTGGAGGTGTGCTCTTTGCCTACAATGTCTTGTTCTGAATCAAGATTCTGGTCTATGCATTTTGACTTAGTTATTTTATGGTGTCATGCTATGGTCTGTAGTTTTTATTTACCCCTCCAATTTGTCTTTATAGATTACTGTAGGAGTGTTTTCACCTCTTTAATCTAGTTCTTCTTCTTCTTCTGAGTTCATCCAGAGTTTTTTTTTTTCCGGATGTGATTGCGTTGTGCCTGTTTACAGCAAAGCTGCGTTCTTGCGCCGTTAGGCAGACACATCAGACTTCTGCGGGCATTTGTTGACCGGGTTAACCATCCCGGGGTAATCTAGTTCAGTAGTTTTCTGTTCATTCCTATCTTTGTTTAGGACTTCTTCACTTCTCATGTTGTCTTGCTATGATATCAAGGTATTTATGTCTTACACATATCATTTTCTCTTTTTTTTTAAAAATATCAAGGTAGTCTTGTATCATATATATCATGTTTTTAATACATTATTATTTTTGTTTGTTAGAAAAGGCATTGTCATTACACTCATGATATAATTATAAGTGCTCAGTCTTACTAAGAAGAAATAATGTTAACACGAATTACCATCATGTTTTATATAGCTATGAACTTAGAACACTTCTTATTAGCATCCTTCATGTTCTTTATGCCAGATAAACCTGTTTCATTAGCAATTTTCATGCTCTTTCTGCCAGATAAACCCACATCTCCACAAGGACCAATTGAATTCAAAGATGTCAAAGCTGACAGCGTCATCCCTGACATGGAAGCCACCACTGTCCGACGGTGGTTCTCCTATCAAGAACTACATTGTGGAGAAAAAAGATGCCAGAAAACCCACATGGACGAAAGTGTCCACTCTAGATGGCAAGACTCTCACCTGCACAGCCCCCAAGCTATTGGAAGATACTCCGTACATTTTCAGAGTCATTGCAGTCAACAGTGAGGGTGAAAGTCAGCCATTGGAAGCTGACAAAGAAGTCACACCAAAAACACCAGCAGGTATTTGGTGTATTTTCCAAATTTTCTGACCATTTTTGGTCTTAAACCTGTTTAACATGTCCCCGGGTTTTAAAAAAAAAAATGTCTATCTGATTGTCTGTCTGTGTGAATGATTGTCTGTCTATCTGTTTCTCTGGCTGGCTGGTTGTCTGTCTGACTGTCTGGCTCATTTGCTGGCTGGTTGCCTGATTGTGTGTCTGTCTATCTGTTTCTCAATCTGGCTGACTGATGATCTGTCTGTCTATTTCATTTTTTGGCAGGCTGTCTATCTATCTGTCTGTCTGTCTGTCTCATTGGCTGCCTGACTGCCTCTTGTCTGTCTGTTTGCTTGCCTGCCTGTCTCTCTGACTGGCTGCCTACCGACCACCTATCTTATCTGCCTACCTTCCTGTCTGTCTGTCTATACATTTAATGTATTGACCCCCATCTCCATACCATCCTGGTATATTGCTGGACCAGACTCACAAACGTCCATGCCCATACAACATTTGATAGTTGATGAGGCTAGAATCCTTCTGACATTTGTACATTCCAGATGATATAGTACCCATTTTATAAAAGTGGGTCAATCCCTGAACCTTGTAATGAAAGGATAGTGGATCCCTTTTTGCACCTTGATATATTGGTCCATATCTGTAGACTAGTCTGCACTAAATGGGTGATTTATTTAGTATTACATCAGCTGCCTTTACTTCCCAGGTAATCTCCTGGTGCCTATATTAGGCTGGGTTGGCCTGGGAGACCAAGCCAAAGAAATTCCCTTCTCTAATGGGATTTGAACACCAGACATCAGGGTTGGCACTGTCCAAGCAGCATGTGCATGCTGGTTTGGCCACTGTGTCATAGCACTTCATCAAATGTCAGTCTGTCCTTCCCAGAGATATTGAGACTCAAACACAAACATTGTGAGGAAGGTGTGAAGTTCCGGCTTCTAACCACCCAAACAAAAGGGAGGAGATCAGAATACTAATGGTTAATTTCAGGTATAATTATAATGATGATGATGATGATAGTGGTCTTGATTTTATTAAATTAATATCTCAACCATTTGTTCTCTTAGTCACATTCCTGAATGTTCTCTAATCCGCAGATGTACCTGGCAAGCCTGTGGGTCCCATCAAATTCTCTAACATTTTGGCCGACTCTGTCACCTTGACTTGGTCACCACCAAAGAAAGATGGTGGGTCAAAAGTCAAAGGCTATGCCCTCGAGCACTCCGCTGATGGAGGTAAAACCTGGACACCCATAGATTCAGTGGATGCCAAGACAACAAGTTTCCTGGTCAAAGATTTGAAGGAGGATGAGAAATATTTGTTTAGAGTGTCTGCAGTCAATGACGTCGGTCAAGGAGAGCCACTAGAGTCTGACACGGTCACTCCTCACAGGCAGATCTGTGAGTTTATGGTGTTATTACAGTGGTGTTGTCATTGTTATTGTTATTGCTGTCCTTGTTGTTTTCGTTATTGTTATTGTTGTCATTGTTTTTTATGATATTGTTGTCATTGATTTGTGTGTGTCATTGTTGTCAGTATTGTTGTTTTCATTGTTATTGGTGATTTTGCTGTTGTTTTCATTGTTATTGGTGTTATTGCTGATATTCTTATTGTTATTGGCTTTGTTGTTGTTTTTATCATTGTTGTTTATTGTTGTTGCTGTTGTTGTCATTGACATTGTTGTTGTAAATTGTTGTTGTGGTTGTCATTGTCATTGATGTTGTTGTTGTCTTTGTCTATTGTTGTTGTTGTCATTGTTGTTGAACATTGTAGTTGAGTAAAACATAGAAGCGATAACCTTAAAAATCCATTTTTACAGCTTTTAACTAGCATTTATCTATCATCTTAGTAAAGCGGGCTAAAAATGGATTTAACTGTCATCTTAGTAAAACATAGGAGCAGCAACATTAACAATCCACTTTTACAGTTTTTAACTAGGATTTATCTATCCCCACAGCTAAACCTGCTAAACCCACAGGCCCCCTGGAAGTCTCCGATGTTCAAGGAGACTCTGCTCTTCTGTCCTGGAAACCACCATCTGATGACGGAGGGTCTCCACTGACTGGATATGTTGTTATGAAGAGGGAGTCCAAACGCACAACCTGGTCACCTGCTGGAAAAGTTGATGCGTCTGCCACACAATTCAAAGTCCTGGATCTGTTGGAGGGCACAGAGTATGTCTTCAAGGTTGTTGCTGAGAACAAAGCTGGACAGAGTGAAGCTTTGGAAGCTGAGAAACCAGTTGCTGCCAAGAGTCAGTTTGGTAAGTAAACCAAAACTAGCAACTATTTATATGTCACTTTGTAATGTTACTGGTGTTGGCTAGGGGTAGAGGCTGGGGTAATAGAAGCAGCTTGGCCAGACAATCGACTTGTGGTGTTCAGGCTAGCTATTCTTCCCCTAGGATCTGGCTGGAGATTGTTGGCAAGGAAATACCTTAAATCTGGGGGATCTTCATGCTAAAGTGCTGAAGTGCCTTGTAATCAAAGAGTTGTGGGTTCATATTTGGACTCTGTCATTCAATTCATGAGTGCAGTATTTTCTGACACCCCTGGGCATTGTCCCCGGAGCTACAGAGTTTATGCAGTGTCTAATGCTCAGAAAGCAATGGCAAACTACTGAATGTAACAATTTGCCTAGACATCAACAACTGCAATAAAATGCTGGTGTTGACTGCAACGTCCTGTAAGGGAAATGCAACTTTTAAAAGAAAATGCTTTCAGCAGACAGTTAGCTGCTCTGCAGAGAGAGACTAAACAATTTTAGATAGAATCCCAGTGCAATAAGTCCATCTTTTTGCCTAACCCCCTTTTTTATCTAAAATCTGTGGAGGAAACACAAGAAACCTAATCCCAGCCAGTCCACATGTACCGTGCTGAATCGTGACCTGGTTACATCTGAAATACCTCTCCGTGGATGTGAAGTTGCAGTGCCCTTCTAGGCTTGGAGAGGGGCAGGAGAGATGCAACACAGTCCCATGGACTATGGAACCGGGTCAAGAGAACACTCTCTACACCAACCAGACTCCGATAGGTGCAGGTCCTTTTATGGCCTTAGATGACTTAGGAGTTAACACAGTCTTCCAAAGGATTCACATCCAATTAACCAACTAACCAACCATGTAACAAACCATCCAACCAACCAACATCCATCCAACTAATCATCCAACCATCCATCCAACCAATTAGTCAACCAGTCAACCAACCATCAATCTATCCAATCAACTGATCAACCAACATCCAACCAACCATCCAACCAACCATCCAACCAACCAATCAACCAACCATCAATCTATCCAATCAACTGATCAACCAACATCCAACCAACCATCCAACCAACCAACCATCCAACCAACCATCCAACCAACCAGTCAACCAACCATCACTCTGTCCAATCAACTGATCAACCAACCATCCAACCAACCAATCAACAAACTTTGAGCCCAGACAATTGTTACTTGTACCCATTCTATCCCACTTGTTACTAAGAATGTTTCTATCCATATTACTTTTATTCCTTCAATCCCTGATAGTTCTCATTTTAGCTTGGAGTGATCCAGTGTGCCATTTTAAACATTCTTTGTCTGGCATAGAAAGGGCTAACCCATGTTTCCTTATTCTTTCAGACAAACCATCACAACCTGTGGGACCATTGACAATTAGTAACGTCACAGAATCTTCAGCTGATCTCACCTGGAAACCACCACAAAGCGATGGAGGTTTGCCTTTGACTTCATACATGATTGAATCACGGCCCTCAACCCGCTCAACATGGACTCCGGCTGGAAAGGTCAAAGGTGATCAAACAACCTTCACTGCTCCTGACCTTCGACTTGATACTGAGTACCTGTTCCGTGTCATTGCTGTCAATGAGAAAGGACAGAGCAGTCCATTAGAAGGCAAAGAAACTGCTAAACCTGCCAAGAAAATCAGTAAGTACCTGACAAATGCTTTGGCAACTTTCCCACCAGAAACCTTGATAGACTTACTTTAGCTGATGTTCTCACAATCACTTCTCCAGTAATACATTCAGAACTTTATTCCAAGCGTTCTATGGCTGTTTCATGCATGCACTTTAAGACATCTGGTCTATCCAGTCACAACAGAATGAAAACAAATGTAACACATCGGCTTTAATGAAATGTCTGCCGCTGTTATCAGTTACAGAATGTTGTAGCTTAACTCTATCAAATCATGCCATTTTTTTGTTGATACTTGAAGCAAGGAGAAATATACTAAATAATGTAATGACAACTATGTGATAACTATTCAATGTATAGCCAATTTTCTGATGTAGGATGACCTAGACTTCTTTGCTAAAGGTTTAGATAAGGAAAACTAGTTATCTGCTGGGGTATCATCCTTGCACTCTGGACATGTACATAGGTGCTCAGATCCTCCTCCCAACAAATGCATCTACATCCAATGCCTAATAGAAAAGTTATATATAAAGGTTCTCTGGTTTTGTTAAATTTTCAGTTGAACAATTTGCCAAATTTGGTAAAAGAGACTGAGAATTGAATAATTGTTATCTTATTTCTCACAGCGGCACCAGGACCACCACAAAATGTGCGAGCTGCCAGAGTTGGCGCTGATTATGTGACTCTTGAATGGAAACCACCTGCAGACAATGGAGGTTCAAAGGTCACAGGTTACCGGGTGGAGAAATGTCCAGAAAATTCTGAGGAGTGGATCAAAGTAGCAGACGTGAAAGCTCTGGACACCACATATAAAGTGACAGATGTCCAGGAGAATGTTGGCTACTACTTTGCTGTGCTGGCCAAGAATGAGGTTGGCTTTGGTCAGCCTTGTGCGACAGATGCTGTCATCAAACCAAAGAAACCTGAAGGTGGGTTGATATTTTAGTATTATATTCAGATTACAAATAGGATGGTATGGTTGAGATAATATGGCATCTGCCTCTGGTTCACAGATTACTGAGTTTTCTTCCAGCATAGAGCTGAGCATGTTTACACAAATTTATATTATATTATATCGCATTTCTTCCTGCTGCTGCTGCTTCTTCTTGTGATCACATCTTTCAGACCAGTTCTCATGATGAACTTGGTTGATTTTGGAGTTCCTCTGTATCTCCATACAGTTTGGAGTTATGCATTTAAGACTCACTGCACTTGCCTTCTGGAGCTCCACAGGACAAGCATCAGCACAAGAACCATTCAGCAGTGTACTCATCCATAGAGTAATGCCTGGGTTGCTGGATTCTGTGTTTCCTTCTGGTCCCGTATTGACATTTCCAACATCTAAATAACTGATTCAGTGCCAAACAAAACGTAGGTTTGACCCAAACATGGTACACAATCAAATGAACAGGTATTATAATGTAAATTTCCATTCATGGAGCATTGAAATTGTGGAAGATACAACAAAACAAAACAAATAACACGATGACTCTAGTAAAGCGATATATCATTCTTCTGTCCAAATGGGATGTCACATTGGTGATATGTTATCCTTTTGCATGAATTAGTTAATGAGAGAGTGGGTTCGTCCCTGTCCCACCTGGCTATGGAAATAGGTTTTGCTGGACTTAATTTACTGTGCCATCCAGCTTCTTGCTAGGGATTGAAACCTCATCCTTCAGCTGGATTACTTGGAGAACAAGGTCCAGCACTGTAGGGGAGGTAGGCATGGACATAAGAGGTTGTTGAGCCATTTTGATTCATATATTTAGCATTATATCCCATTAAGACTTTCATTGTCCTCTGATCTCTTGGATATTGTGACAGGATAATTGACCTTCTCAGATAAGGATTAATAAAGAGGCCCCATGTCCAAGTTGCACCATCAACAATCCACTGGTTGATAGACATTACCTGTGGTGGGTAATGGCAGCAGCCAAGATGATGACAAATATGAAGAAGATAAATCAGATAAAGAGAAGGGGACATTTATGAACAAAATAAAGTCAAAGAAGAAGATGAAGCCTAAAGAAAAAGAACTAGACTTTTCTTTTTCTGTGTGTATATTATCAGTTTTAGCAGATTTAGCAGACATTAGATGAAGGTCTATAATCCTTTACAGCTCCATGAATGTCAGCTGCAAGATTACCTTCATTTCTTCTAAACATGACATGATAAATATTTCCTAAGAACTGCCATCCAAAGAGTGTTGGTTTATTTGTGATGTTCATATTTTAGGCCCACCTGGAGCTCCTATTGGACCGCTGACTCTGAGTGACCTGGACAAAACATCTGTCACCCTTTCCTGGAAGCCACCAGTGAGTGATGGTGGGTCCAAACTGACTGGCTACATCATTGAACGTCGGGAATCCTCCAGAACCCAGTGGACCAAGCTGGACACTTGCCCAGCCACTGACACGACATACAAGACCCGTAACCTGATTGAGGGAACGGAATACTATTTCCGTGTGTGTGCTGAGAATAAGCTTGGTCGTAGTGACTGGCTGGAGACTGAGAACGCCATCAAGATGAAGAGTCCGTTTGGTAAGCAGAGTGGACTTAGTGTATCTTCCTGAACAAACAGGTTATATAATAAATAACAGTCAATTCTCCCAATGTATCTTCCTGAACAAACAGGTTGTATAATAAATAACAGTCAATTCTCCCAATGTATCTTTCTGAACAAACAGGTTGTATAATAAATAACAGTCAATACTCCCAATGTATCTTCCTGAACAAATGGGTTATGCAATAAACAGTAAATTCTCTAAATATATCTTCCTGAATAAACAGGTTATATAATAAATAACAGTCAATTCATCCAATATATCTTCCTGAACAAATAGGTTATATAATAAATAACAGTCAATTCTCCCAAAACAGTTTTCCACTATGGGAGCGATGCATATAAATAAATACATTGGGACCTGAACACTTCAAGCCAGAATAGTAATAACTTAATACAACAGCAATGTATATTTATCATTGTTTTATACTCGAAGACTAGCAGAGATATTTTTTGGTCAAAAGTCACAATGTTGACAAGGTTCTGTTATTAGTTGTGTAGATATCTATGTAATTTCATTTGCTTGTTTTCTCAATTATTTTTCATGCCTGCTTAATTTCATTGTTAATACAATACTTTATGTATTTTCTTCCCTTGTGTTTTTTTTTTCTTCACAAATCTTTCATTTGAGAATTATTCCCCTTGTTAGTACAACAGTTATTTTAATTGTCCTGTGATCTTTCATTCTTCCACATGTATCTTATGTCCAGTGATACAGTAAATAAACTGCAAAAATAAAGCCAGAACATAATGGAGAGTCGTGGTAGCAGAGTGGCTAGCATGCTTGCCTGCCAGCCCAGTGGTTATATATTCAAATCCCTTTCAGGGTAGGAATTTCTTTTAAATGGACTTGAGCTTCCAGGTCAATTCAGTCTTAAATGGGCAGCAGTAAATCTTCTGGAAAGCAAAGGCAGCTGGCGTAATATAGACCGTATCACCCACTGAATGCCAGGTGGTCAGTAAAAATACACATCTTTTTTGTCAGTCATCTTCATTATGTGCCACACTGGCAATGTAGACAAATATGGTTTGCTCTCTCACCTGCTTACCAGACTCTGATCATGTTGATTTTCTTTTCTCTATTGTGCCATTTGGCCAAGCCATTCAGAGACTTGCCAGTTGTCCCTACATTTTCATATTTGTTAATCTCCACAACATTTAAACAATTCTGTCTAAATTATGTAATCAATGTGTGGATTTTTGTCAACTTTTTGAGGGCTGTTTTATTTGGTTTTCTCTTAGTTGACTTTAGTCCTTGCATTTTCCTCAGAAAACACATTTCTGCTTCTAATACTGCATTTCTCAGCTTATCGTTGTAATTCAGCATCTCATGATCTTATCAATATCTTTGACAATCAATGATAAATTGTACATTTTATTTTCAGACAAACCATCACAGCCTGTAGGTCCTCTCTCCGTCTCTAACATCACTGAGTCCAGTGCTGATCTCTCCTGGAAGCCACCAAGCAGCGATGGAGGCTCACCACTGACAGCGTACATTATTGAAGCAAAACCAGCCAAGCGTACAACCTGGAGCCAGGTTGGCAAAGTCAAGGGTGATGAAACAACCTTTACCGTACCAGACCTTCAACTTGATACAGAGTATCAGTTCCGGGTTATTGCAGTCAATGCAGAAGGTCAAAGTGCACCTTTGGAGGGCAAGGAAACAGCCAAACCATCAAAGAAGATCAGTAAGTGACATTGTTCTTGTCATCACCTGGTACCCAGGACTGTGATTTTTTTTTTTTTAAAGTTCAATCTTGAAGTGAAATAGATTTTAGCAAAGATTTAGAAGTTAGTTAGTAGCAAAGTTAAGGAGGCTAAGAATCCAGTAGATGGCTGAAGACCAATTTACAAGTTCTGCAGGAGACCAAATCACAATGACATTTGATGATCATTATCAGGAAAATTCACAAAGACATTTGATGATCATTATCAGAACAATTCACAAAAACATTTGATGACCATTATCAGGACAATGGAAGTCAACATAGCAAATAGATAAGATTGCTCGTTGTAAAGAACCCAGTGTACTGATGCCAAGGTATGAGGTTCAACCCCTACACTGGTCAGTTGGACTAAAGTGTTGACGTCTCGTCCTTGACTTGGGGATGTAAATTCCCTACTTCTAAGCCTACCAGATATATTATTATAGAGAAACAAATGTCCAGTAGCACTCCACATCTCTTTTTTTTTTGTATTTGCAAAATGTATCACATCAAATTTGACCTAGGATATGATAAAATATAATTTGCAATTGGTCTCTTCACAGCAGCACCAGGACCACCACAGAATGTGCGAGCTGCCAGAGTTGGCGCTGATTATGTGACTCTTGAATGGAAACCACCTGCAGACAATGGAGGTTCAAAGGTCACAGGTTACCGGGTGGAGAAATGTCCAGAAAATTCTGAGGAGTGGATCAAAGTGGCAGACGTGAAAGCTCTGGATACCACATATAAAGTGACAGATGTCCAGGAGAATGTTGGCTACTACTTTGCTGTGCTGGCCAAGAATGAGGTTGGCTTTGGTCAGCCTTGTGCGACAGATGCTGTCATCAAACCAAAGAAACCTGAAGGTGGGTTGTCATTTTAGTATTATATTCAGATTACAAATAGGATGGATGGTATGGTTGAGATAATATGGCATCTGGCTCTATTTCATAAGTTACTGAGTTTACTTCTAGCATAAAGCTGAGCGTGTTTGCAAAACTATTGTCTCCAGTGATATCACACTTCCCCCTGCTTCTTCTTCTTCTTGTGACTGCATCTTTCAGGCAAGTGAGCCTTGTGAGACATGCTGTCATAATGACAAAGAAACCTCAAGGTAATATATGCTGGAAAAGTGGGTATTCTTCTCATCATGTTCTAGTAATGTCTACATGAGACCTCCAGGATCACTATCATCATGTAGCAGATTTGTTGCAGAACATCACTCTCATCATGCCACCAGAACATGACTCTCATCATTCCACCAGAACATGACTCTCATCATGCCACCAGAACATGACTCTCATCATGCCAACAGAACATCTCTCATCATACCACCAGAACATGACTCATCATGCCACCAGAACTTGACTCTCATCATACCACCAGAACATGACTTTCATCATGCCACCAGAACATGACTCTCATCATGCCACCAGAACATGACTCTCATCATATGACCAGAACATGACTCTCATCATACCACAAGAACATGACTCTCATCATACCACCAGAACATGACTCTCATCATATGACCAGAACATGACTCTCATCATACAACCAGAACATGACTCTCATCATGCCACCAGAACATCACTCTCATCATACCACCAGAACATGACTCTCATCATGCCACCAGAACATCACTCTCATCATACCACCAGAACATGACTCTCATCATGACACCAGAACATGACTCTCATCATACGACCAGAACATGACTCTCATCATGCCACCAGAACATGACTCTCATCATGCCACCAGAACATGACTCTCATCATGCCACCAGAACATGACTCTCATCATGCCACCAGAACATCACTCTCATCATGCCACCAGAACATGACTCATCATGCCACCAGAACATGACTCATCATGCCACCAGAACATGACTCATCATACCACCAGAACATGACTCTCATCATACCACCAGAACATGACTCTCATCATACCACCAGAACATGACTCTCATCATACCACCAGAACATGACTCTCATCATGCCACCAGAACATGACTCTCATCATGCCACCAGAACATGACTCTCATCATACCACCAGAACATGACTCATCATACCACCAGAACATGACTCTCATCATACCACCAGAACATGACTCTCATCATACCACCAGAACATGACTCTCATCATACCACCAGAACATGACTCTCATCATGCCACCAGAACATGACTCTCATCATGCCACCAGAACATGACTCTCATCATGCCACCAGAACATGACTCTCATCATGCCACCAGAACATGACTCTCATCATGCCACCAGAACATGACTCTCATCATACTACCAGAAGTTTCTTGATCCCTTGTACATTCTCCTGCCTCGTGTACCCTCATGCCTAAGTCATCTACAATGTCCTGTGTCCATCTTTGTGTTCGTCAAACTCTGTCTCTTCTTCCAGGAACCATCACTGTTCTGTCCAAGTCTATGGGATATTTAATATGAGCAAAGTATTTCAGTCCCCAAGAATTGATGTTGTTTATGAGCCAGTTTTCTCAGTGTTCAGATATTATAGATTGTCAGTGTTTTTCTTTTTCTCTGTTACATTGAAGTTAAAAAACTCTGATTTTTCTGCTTTAGTGATTGCAAAATGGTCCACAACTGAGTGTTTCTATAGGTAATTCCAGGGTATGGGATGTATACTAATGCTTTTGAGAACTTATCAAGACTCTCCAAGCTGAATGT
This sequence comes from Cepaea nemoralis, assembly GCA_014155875.1. Lineage (NCBI taxonomy): Eukaryota > Metazoa > Mollusca > Gastropoda > Stylommatophora > Helicidae > Cepaea > Cepaea nemoralis. The sequence goes on along the minus strand of JACEFZ010012348.1, from coordinate 350,524 downwards.
GATTCTGTGTGGGTCTGTGGTTAGTATGCAATTGTTGAAGTATACAACAGGACTGCAGGATATGTTTCTCTGTCAGTTCTACTAGTTGTTTTAAGATATGTAGCATAGTTCTATTGATGTGAATCCTGCGGTATTGTATGCAATGGGTACGTGCACATCTTTATTTCAGTATATATATATATATATATATAGTTATACTGAAATAAAGATGTGCACACACGTGCACATGCATGTGTGCATGCGTACATGTAGATTCTCCCATTTGTCTACTGTTGAATTCAGAATGTCAATTAACTCTTTCTGTTGCAAACATCTGCTACATAAAGTATTAAATGTTTGGTTATGAAGGATTTAACATCATTACACAGATGCAGAATAGGTTTTGATGCCTGGGCTTGTCGCATGCAAAAGTGAGAGAAAGATTTGCCACCTATTCCTTAATGCATTCAAGCATACAAAATGTGATGACACTATCGTATCACAGACTGATAGAATAAAACTGCTTCATGACAACATTTTAAAACAGAATGGGTAAAAGTCAGATTTGGGATAGAGTGTTAATGTAACAACTGTCTGGAGAAGAAGAAGAAATGAAGGAATTCATTGGATAGAGCCAGTAGGACTATCACAGTTCCCATCACTGGACAAGCCTTGTACTAATTAAGTAAGCTGCTACTATGTACACTGTTGTTTTGTTTACATCTGTGTTTTAACTTGTATACAGGCCCACCTGGAGCTCCCGTTGGACCGCTGACTCTCAGTGATCTGGACAAAACATCTGTCACCCTTTCCTGGAAGCCACCAGTGAGTGATGGTGGGTCCAAACTGACGGGCTACATCATTGAACGTCGGGAATCCTCCAGGACCCAATGGACCAAACTGGACACTTGCCCAGCCACTGACACTACATACAAGACCCGTAACCTGATTGAGGGAACTGAATACTACTTCCGTGTGTGTGCTGAGAATAAGCTCGGTCGTAGTGACTGGCTGGAGACTGAGAAACCAATCAAGATGAAGAGTCCGTTTGGTAAGTCAATTGTTAAGTAATGTAAAAAATAGTACTGGACCTTTTTTCATGCCAAATAACTTACTAACCAAACAATAGAGTGATGCTAATATTCAATCTTCCAGTATAACTAGAGAAGCTTTAGTCTGGAACCCACAGAACAAAAGAAATAAAGGAAAACATAAAAACTCAGCACAGAAGAAGTAGATACACAAATTAACAATATGGGAAGGGCATGGACAGAGCTGAATGGGATAGCTAAAGACGGGGGTGCTTAGAGTGAGTTGGTTGAGTGTCTATGTCCCAACGGGGGACTGAGGGCAAAAGAAGACATTCAATCTCCAGTATGGCAGAGTTAGATTTATTCCAGCCAATGAAGACCTAGGATCCATCTAGCCTCCTCAAGTTGGAAATGGATAATTTTCAGAATGTCTGGGAAGGGAGAAACACCAAAGAGAGGACTGGAGGGCACAATACAGGGGCACTAAAAAGATGTAGACCAACCCACAAAAAAAGTCAGTAGCATATCTTTTACACACCTAACAGTCAACTCCAGCATTTATTGGCTCTTTGTGATTCCTGGAAAAGTTTATGCTCAGTAGTTTGCCATTGCTTTCTGAATGACTGGCACTGATACCATTGTATGGAAACCAATGCAAGGTGGTCTGCTTCCACATTGCTTGCAGCTGTGTTTTGAACACAGTATGTTGGATTATTGACAACATTTATAAAACAGGTGTGCACAGATCTATCATTGCAGACATGCATAGAATTCAGTATAATGGCACTAGACAGGCAATTATGAAACGCAATCATTAGGAAGTTTCACCGCTGGCCCAAGGGTTGAAATATGTCATGATAATCAGGGCTGCAGCCAGGGGCATCACTAGGGGGGTGCGGGTGGTGCGGGCCGCATCGGGTGACACCATCAAGGGGTGACACCAAAATAAAAAAAATTGCAAATTTGACAAAGCAGACATAGCAAAATAACAAAAATTTAACTTTGTCCGAGTTTGTCGAAGTTCTTTATTTATGTTTTACCTGAAGTATTGAAGTTATATTGTTCAATTTGTTTTCTTTCTTATGCCCTTATTAACTTTTTGACTTATTTTACAAACATTACTATATGCGATTATATATGGTACAGGAACACTCGGAAGAAGACCATGGTGAAAGTCTAGAGGGGTGACACCAAGAGTTTACCGCACTGGGTGACACCAGCCCCAGTGACGCCATGGCTGCAGCTATTCAAAGTCTCATTTGCATGCTAGTTACTGTTGCTACGTTATAAACTGAAACTTGTCATAGTTACATTATTTCATTCTTGATGCTTTCAGAAAAACCATCACAGCCTGTAGGTCCTCTCTCCATCTCTAACGTCACCGAGTCCAGTGCTGACCTCTCCTGGAAGCCACCAAGCAGTGATGGAGGCTCACCACTGACAGCGTACATTATTGAAGCAAAACCAGCCAAGCGTACAACCTGGAGCCAGGCTGGCAAAGTCAAGGGTGATGAAACAACCTTTACCGTACCAGACCTTCAACTTGACACGGAGTATCAGTTCCGTGTTATTGCAGTCAATGCAGAAGGTCAAAGTGCACCTTTGGAAAGCAAGGAAACAGCCAAACCATCAAAGAAAATTGGTGAGAAAGGAAATATATCTTCATATTTATGAAGCAAACATTTAATGGACAACAATCGTGTAAAGATTAGTTGTACAGTATCTGTATCTTGTTTTACAGTTGGTATTGCAACATTGCATATGATTATATTCACGTACTTTGTGTCTTTCACTGTATAACAATATAAAATAACATGAAGTAATGCAGCTTTACAGAACACAATTTCAGAAAACATAGCACGTTGTGGCGACTATCCTTCATCAGCAAATACATACACAAAACACAACATATAAACACAGGGAAGACAATTCATTGACTACATTAAGGCATAATAACTGAATTAGAAGAATGGAAAGATGAAAACAAATGAGAACAATGAAAAGAAAAGTAAAGAAATGTTCTACTTATCTCAAATCCCAGGCTGTGATACTAAATGTATCACTGTATAACAACCATGTTGTTGCAAGGGAAATTTAACTAATCATCTTCATAATACTCATCATCACCATCATCATCATGTGCACATAGTGATAATCTTGATTGGTCATGATTCACTATCTCCCATGATCACCAGATTTGTGGATGAGGTCTGTGTTCTTTTCCCGGTAATGCCACATGCCCAAGCCATTGAGGTATTTATCTCTGTCTTCCCCATGCTGTTTTCCCATAATTTTTCTATGGTTTGTCAAATCATGATTTTCTAGACATGTGTAAAGAAGATTATCTGCCATTGCTTTCCTTCTTGGCAGTGACCATACTGGTCGGTGACCGTAGTCTTGGTCTCTAAAAGAGATCCTCTATTGTCACGAACTTAGATCTTAACCAATAATGACCTGTCAGCTGCTCTAAAGCAGATGTCCTTTAGGCTAGCAGATGGAAGGCGATGCCTTACTTCTTCCTTGAGAGGAGAAACCCCTACCCTGCCACCCATCATCATCATCATCAGGTTAGTACAAAGATTGGTGCTGAAGTCATCTGATATCTTTCCACTGTTCCCTAATGTAGGCAGTTCTCTACAGCTCTACATCTATCTGAATCCCATTCCACTGTCACCTAATCTAGACAATTCTCTACATTTGTCTGAACCCCAATATTTTGGCATGCCTGTATGTTGTACAGTGTGAAGTCACATATTTTGTCATGCCTGTATGTTGTACAGTGTGAAGTCACATTGTGAACTGAATATGTTTATTGCGCCCTCTTCTCCAGTACCACCTGGACCACCACAGGACTTGAGACCTGCAAGAATTGGAGCCGATTATGTCACTCTTGAGTGGAAGCCACCGGCCCATGACGGCAACTCAAAGATCACCGGTTACCGTGTGGAAAAATGTGAGGAGATGTCGGAGGACTGGAAGAAGGTCACAGAACTCAAGACATACGACACCACATACAAGGTTACAGACCTGAAAGAAAATGTTGGCTATTACTTCGCTGTTGCTGCCAAAAATGAGGCTGGCTATGGAGAGGCTTGTGAAACAGATGCTCTCATTAAACCCAAGAAACCAGAAGGTACAGTCACCTGTATACATAGTTACAGCATCTTTCTTCATAGTTTCTCCTCCTCCTCCATCTCCTCCTCTTCTTCTTCTTCCTCCTCCTCTTTTCTTCCTCCTCCTCCTCCTCCTCATCTTCCTTCTTCCTTCTTCTTCTTCTTCTTCTTCTTCTTCTTCTTCTTCTTCTTCTTCTTCTTCTTCTTCTTCTTCTTCTTCTTGGTGCCAGATGGGAAGCAGGTATTGACTATCATGACTTTCACGATACACTCTATCTTCTGTTATTTTAATGAAGTTGATATTTCTTATATTATTTTTTGTTATCTGTTTAAACTTTCCACATACACCTTTCTCTGTCTTTCTTTGCTTCTCTTATCTAATATTTTCCCAAGTTAGGTTAACTTCACTTTATGTGTTGGTGTGCCCAATAAATTGCTGTATATCTGACTGACGCCATCTTTTTCTTCTCCTTGTCAGGTCCACCACAACCCCCAGTTGGTCCTATTGTTTTGTCTGACCTTGACAAAACAACTATCACCTTGACCTGGAAGCCACCAACATCCAATGGAGGCTCGGACCTGACTGGTTACATCATTGAGCGCCGTGAAGCAGCACGCACGCAGTGGACAAAGCTGGACTCCTGCTCACCTGACCAGACCACCATCACAACCAGGAACCTTATTGAGGGCTATGAATACTACTTCCGAGTCTGTGCTGAAAACAGACATGGTCACAGTGACTGGTTGGAGACTGACTCCCCTGTCAAGATGAGAAGTCCATTTGGTAAATTCATACTTTTTCATCTTGTGTTTGTACTAACAAAATTCTGTTCAATCTTTCTGGGATATAATTGGCAAATATATTGTGTTTTATTGTTTTGTATAATGGATGCTTATAATGTTTTAACTTATATTTTTACAATTTCATTTAATGTAGGTTATATAGTCATGTAGGTTATATAGTCATGTAGGTTATATAGTCATGTAGGTCATATAATCATGTAGATTATATAGTCATGTAGGTCATATAGTCATGTAGGTCATATAGTCATGTAGGTCATATAGTCATGTAGGTCATATAGTCATGTAGGTCATATAGTCATGTAGGTCATATAGTCATGTAGGTTATATAGTCATGTAGGTCATATAGTCATGTAGGTTATATAGTCATGTAGGTCATATAATCATGTAGATTATATAGTCATGTAGGTCATATAGTCATGTAGGTCATATAGTCATGTAGGTCATATAGTCATGTAGGTTATATAGTCATGTAGGTCATATAGTCATGTAGGTCATATAGTCATGTAGGTCATATAGTCATGTAGGTCATATAGTCATGTAGGTCATATAGTCATGTAGGTTATATAGTCATGTAGGTCATATAGTCATGTAGGTCATATAGTCATGTAGGTCATATAGTCATGTAGGTCATATAGTCATGTAGGTCATATAGTCATGTAGGTTATATAGTCTTGTCTTTCAGATAGTTTTTATTTTTATTTTGAGCGATTGCTCGCTTTGAACTCATAGTCCATACACATGCTACTACTTCTTGTGCACTGGACTGATTTTTGCAAGTGGATTAGCTTTCCCTATTACCAGTGTCCCTCACAATCAGGTGAACCCCCGACGACTTCAGAGGTTCAGATAGTCAATTTTATATTCATATTGTGTTACTCATCTTCAATTTGTATCCATATTGTCTTTTCAAGCTTTGATTCCACTTTTATTTCCATTCTTCTGTTATTCTGTTTTTTATTCTTTGTTTTCCATAGATATTTTGTCACATTGCTTACATGTATGGTCTATTCTTTTGTTTAGATGCTAATGTTAGAAAATTAATAATCAAATGGTGATAAAACTCTAATCAGTAGAAATCAAGTTTCTGAGAATAATGCTGAGAATGTTGTGGACAGAGAAGTAAATAAATACTAACTGAGAACTGCAAGGATTACTAGATCACACATCAAAGCTATGGGAAAATACACACGATATTAATTGAACAATAGAAGAGAAGAAATAGATAAATGAGCCTTATGTAACAAAAGTAATCAACAGCTAATGAATAATTGCAAGTACACAGTATTGAGCTACACTGCACTGGACTGATTCAACAAAAATTATAAAGGGAAACAAGGCAAATTAATACAGAGAAAGATTGTATGTAGAAAACTTAAACAAATAGGCATCCAATGACAATGTAAGCAATGCTAGCTTCATTAGAATATCTGAGGACACAGGAAATTGGCAGGCCACGATTTCCAATGTATGTTTCAAGCTCAGTAACTCAGTCGGTAGATACAAAGAAATACAGACAGGCACGCACACATGGAAATCATCAATAGCCTACCTGCCCTGTGGTCATCTGTTGAAATTACCTTAGAAGTGGGGATTTTGTTTATATGTCTGGACTCCCAGGTTGATCCACCCTAAAATTTGTATCAGAAAATGTCATGGGAAGTCACAGTGGCTGATATCAAGTGAAAATTTGTCCAAAAATATGTGGAGTTGAGTTGAGTCAAGGGCCGACATCACAGCTCTCTGGACATTCCCATATGTGCTCCGTCCTCATCTTCAACAGTGCATCGAAGTGGCCCAATACTAATGGCACCAGTATCAGATTCAATAAAAATATGTGGAGTGGAGTGGAGTCAAGGGCCGACATCACAGCTCTCTGGACATTCCCATATGTGCTTCATCCTCATCTTCAACAGCCAGCGAAGTGGTCCAATACTAATGGCACCAGTATCAGATTCAATAAAAAATACGTAGTTAACACGATGCACCTAATATGCCTTACAACGTGAAACGGGATGTTTTACTTTATTTTCTTCTTTCACACAATAACTAGTTCTGTTTGTGTTAAACAAAAAGAGAAAAGTAATAAGAATGCAGAAATAAATAGAAACAAGTATTGCATTGTTATTAACATGTTTCTTGCTTACTCACGCTTGCAGAAAAGCCAACAAGACCTGTAGGACCTCTTGAAATGAAGGACCTAACAGAGAAATCTGTGTGCCTGAGCTGGAAGCCACCAGAGAGTGATGGTGGTAGCCCGATAACCTCTTACATCATTGAATCTCGACCTTCAGCTAGGTCTACTTGGTCACCAGTTGGCCAGGTGAAAGGAGACGCACTCAGCTTCACTGTAGGAGACCTACAAGAAGGTACAGAGTATCATTTCCGGGTCATTGCTGTCAATGTCGAAGGTCAGAGTCCAGCTCTGGAGGCTAAGGAAACAGTCAAGCCAGAGAAGAAATTGGGTAAGTCATAGTTTGTGTTAGTATATAAGTTAAAGTTAACCAGGTTATAATGACTAAGAAATTATGTTTGAATGCAGAAGATTGTTGAGTTAACCTAGTGAGACAATGTATACTGTGTTGTCTGGGTCATGTTCATCATGCTGTAGAGTTACTGAGCAATGATATGGAGGATCGAAAGACTTCCTCTGTACACATACAACACACAGATATACACACAACATACATACAGGCACGCACGCACACACAAACACATATACACATAGCTGGTCAGTGTGTGCATGTGCATATGTGTCTGTCTATTTGTATGTGTTTTGAAAGGGAAAGAAGAGAGATACAGATGAGGCAGACATAGGGAGGATGAAAGAGAGAATGTATGTAGATTGTAATGAAATTGTAATACATTTAGACCAGGCTTGGTTGGTAGGTCGGTTGGTTGGTTGGTTGACTGTGAACCCATTGGAAGGTTGTGTTTTAAGTCTGTGGCACTGGCATTCAGGTCATCTAAGTCCTGAAAAGGGCTTATATCTATCAAAGGTAGGTGTACAGACTTTTCTTCCAACCCAGGGACTCCATGGCAGACTGTGTGGCATGGCTGCCCTCCACCTCTCCAAGCCCAGAATGCCATGAGTGTGCAAACCCGCTACTAAAACTTTATATCTGCATATGTAGGTCAGCATGGCCGAATGGATAAGAACATGTGTTCTTAAACATCCAGTGTGCTGATGCCGAGGTAAGGGGTTCAACCCCTACACCGGACTGTTGGACTAAGATGTTGTCGTATCGTTCTTGACTTGGGGACGTAAATTACAAGTACCTCTGATATCGGAGTGGGTTTGCCTGATGGCAAGGGACACTGTTAATAGGGAAAGCTAATCCACATGCAAAATTCAGTTCAGCACTACTGGAAGTGTGTATGGACTATGTTTGAGTTCAATGTGAGCAAGCACAAAAGAAAACAAACAAACAAACAAACAAAGATCTGCATATTAGGATGTAACCAGGTCATCATTCAGCACAGCACACATGGACTGGCTGGGATCAGGCTTTGGTTGGTAGTGTTTCCTCTGTAGGTCATCATCCAGCACAGCACGCACAGACTGGCTGGGATCAGGCTTTGGTTGGTAGTGTTTCCTCTGAAGGTCATCATCCAGCATAGCACACATGGACTGGATGGGATGAGGCTTTGGTTGGTAGTGTTTTCTCTGCAGGTTTAGGCACATCATAACCAACAGACTCGAAACCATTGCCAGTGGGGTAGACCAGGCATAAAGTGACAGGCATTGAAATAAATATCTGTGTATATATGTTGGTGATCTGGCAGTGCCTGCAGGTGGTCTTGTTTCAGATGTATTGGTGTAACCTTTTCTCTGGAGTAAACTAGACAGGCTGAGAGAGGGATCATGCTGTATGGGCAACACATGGTCTCTACAATTCAACTCAGGCTTTTTGCTATGGGGAGATTATTATTACTTTGTTTATTTTTAAGAACAATAATTATCTTCTGACAAGACAGCAAGGTGCCAGTACAGATATGTTGCATGATAGCTGCGGTAGTAATGTCCCTCATGCATTATCTTCTGACAAGACAGCAAGATGCCAGTACAGATATGTTGCATGATAACTGCGATAATAATGTCCCTCATATATTATCTTCTTTATGCAAACAGCACCACCAGGGCCACCTACAAGTTTAAGAACCACAAAGGTTGGACCTGACTTCATCAGCCTGGAATGGAAGCCACCTGCCGAGACTGGGGGCTCAAAGATTACAGGCTACAAGGTTGAACAGTGTGAGGAAGATGGAGAAAACTGGGTCAAGGTTGCAGAGATCCCTGGTTTTGATACTAGCTACAAGGTGACAGGTCTTAAGGACACAAAGGCATACCTGTTTGCGGTCTCTGCCAAGAACAGCATTGGCTATGGTCCAGCTTGTGAAACAGACAAGGGCATCAAACCAAAGACCCCTGAAGGTATTTTCTATAGTATAATCTTACATTTGTATAATAGAATGTTCATATCGGGAAGGCTAACCCGGACAGCAAATTCTACAAATTTTTTGGTATCCATTTTTATGGGGCTGGGTAAAAAACAGTAATTCCGCCTCCGCTGGGGATTGAACGCTTACCCTGTCTTGGGAGGCAAGCACACTAACCACTGCACCACTGCATCTCCATCCTCAGAAATAGTTACTTTAAATAATAAATATTTGGGTATGCAAGGTTCAAAATAAAAGCCTTAGGGATAAGAATTAAAGTGGCAATTATTTTGTATTGGGTTACTGTAATGACTGGATGGAATGGAACAGGTTGAGAACAGCAAATCATGTATAAAATGAGCATGTATTACTTGATACAAAATGAGTTAATAACCTTAGAGTGACAATTCTTAATTGCATTTAGTAGTCAAAACTACATCTCAGCCACAAATTACAGCCACAAATTACAATCAACAATGAAGAAATTGAACTTGTCACAAATGTAATACCCAGTGGTGAATGTCTATTCTGCAATACTGTTCACTCAGTCCCAGCTGAATCAGTCTCTTTAGATATGGGAAATCTGTCTATTCTGAAATACTGTCCACTCAGTCCCAGCTGAATCAGTCTTTCTAGATATGGGAAATCTGTCTATTTTGCAATACTGTCCTATCAGTACTAGCTGAATCAGTTTCTCTAAATATGGGAAATCTGTCTATTCAACAATACTGTCCTCTCAGTCCCAGCTGAATCAGTCTCTAGATATGGGACATCTGTCTATTCTACAATACTGTCCTCTCAGTTCCGAAGATCCTTCACCACATAAAATATATCACTACGGTAAGCTAGTCCACTAACGACTGTACCACCACATCGCCTGACTTAATACTGACTAGTTCTACAACAAGGTTGCAGTTGTTATAAAATATCATCACATGTTATATTTACCCAGGCAAACCCAGCTCTCCAGTTGGACCCTTGAAAGTCAAAGACCTGGAGAAAACCTCTGTGACTCTAGAGTGGCAGCCTCCCACACATGATGGAGGCTCACCCCTTACAGGGTTCATCGTTGAGAAGAAGGAAGCCACCCGACCAACATGGACTCGTGTGGAGCATGTTAGCCCAGACAAGACCTCATTCACGGTCAGGAACCTTCTGGAAGGATCTGACTATCAGTTCAGGGTCTCTGCAGAAAACAAGCATGGTGTCAGTGAGCCGTTGGTAACAGAAGCAGCAGTCCGACCCAAGGGCAAGTTTGGTAGGTTGTTTCACAGTCTGTTTCACCTTTGAATTTTAGAAATACAAAGAGACTGTTAAAGTGATGCTTATTATTATAGTAGTTCCTTCAGGAGCATTGGTTCATTGCTCTAGTCAGCTCCATGTATTATGAACTATGCCAATATGGCTCTAAATAATGATATACTCTGCATATCTTAATTGTAACACAGCAGAGCTATGCATTAAATTATTACCTTTGAAATGAAAAGATATGATATTCAAGCTCTTTTCAGTAGTTTCATAATGGACCTGTATTTCTGTATTAACAACTTATTGTTGTTTCTGTGCTGTTCAGATAAACCCAGCAAGCCAGTAGGACCCATTGAGTTCTCTGACATCAATGAAAGCTCTGTGATGCTGTCATGGAAACCACCAAGCTCTGATGGAGGTGCGCCAGTGAAGCACTATGTTCTGGAGTACAGAGACATTCGACGCCCAGGCTGGATGAAGGCAGGCTCTGTGCCCGCTGACAACACCAGTTTTAAGGTGGAGAAGCTCATAGAAGGAAATGAGTATTTGTTCAGAGTGACCGCGGTCAATGACGAAGGTGACAGCCAGCCTTTGGAGTCCCTGGACAGCGTCAAGCCATTGAAACCTGCTAGTAAGTTTTGTTACTGCTAGAACTGTTAGTGAGGGAGCCATGGTAGTGCAGTGGCTAGGAGACTTGCCTGCTGGCCCAATGGTCATGTGTTTGAGTCCCAATTGAGGCAGATTTTTGTAAAGTTGACCTGAGCTCCAACACCAAGCCAGTCTTAAATGGCATCAGGAAATGTCTTGGGAAGTAATGATGGCCAGCATGATGTTGACCATATCATCCACCTGGTGCAGGTTAGTCTTACAAATATGGGGTTAGCACCATAAACCTGATATGTTTCATGGCATACAAGCGAGTCTTTGATCACTATTTTGCTCTCTGATGTATCACCATGATACTTGATGGCAACAGTGCAAGAAGATGATGATGACTATATAATGTATTGCTTGGTATATACAATTTGCAAATGAAGAGGACTGAAAGTGTAGCAAAAGTGATGAGTGCAGTCAGCAACTGTTAGCTTTACTGTGCATGGCAGTTAATGATGGCCATTGCCAATCATGTAGTGATGGTTTGTTTTTTGGTTTTTTTGCACTCACACCTTTTGAACTCAAGCGTAGTCTATGTACTCTACTTCTAGTAATGCTGGACTGAATTTTGCGGGTGGATTAGCTTTCCCTATTAACTGTCTCCCTCGCCATCAGGCAAACCCACTCTGACTTTAGAGGTACTTGTAGTTTACATCCCCAAGTCAGGAACGATAGGTCGACATTTCAGTTGAACCCCTTACCTCGGCATTAACACACCTGATTTTTTAAGAACATGGGTTCTTATCTATTCAGCCAAGCTGACCTCAAACAGTTGGTATGTTTTCAGTTGGTTATAGGTTTATATTTTGTTGATGGTCTTTGTGCAGTCTCTAATATTGCTCATTATCATCATCCTCATCATCTTCCACTTTTGCTGTCAGGCATTGTAGGTGGAATAGTTGATGTTCCAGAAACCAATGGGTGGCACTGAATAGTGTCATTCCATATGACTGTACAAAATCCTTGATATTGTCAATCCATTTTCTTCTCGGGCATCCTCTTGCTGTCATATCAGATCTTTTTTGGTGTGGTACCATTGCTAGTAGCACATGGTATTGCATTCTAATAAGATAGCCAAACAGTTTCATTTTCTGCCTTTCAGTATATGTGACACAAGGTGTTGATGCCACTGTCTGTCTGATAAAATAATTTCTTACTTGGTGTTAGATGGTTAATTTGGCAGCTCTTCTCAGGCATCTCATCTTGCAAGTATTAATTTTGTGTGTGTTTGATTTGGATCATGTCCATTGACACTGATAGCATAGAGATGGTATGAATATGCTATTATTTATCTGTTGTTGTGTAGACATATAGTTAGATGTTTCAGTATGGTGAGAATTGATATATAAGCACACTTGTTTGTTTTCTTTACATCTGATTTCGATTTGTTTCCATTTTGCTAATGTATGTTTATGTCCTCACTAGGCACACCAGGAACTCCCACTAACCTGAAGGTGAAAGACATTGGCAAGGATTATGTCTCTGTTGAATGGAGCCCACCTAAATCAGATGGAGGAGCTAAGATCACTAACTATCATCTGCTTGTTAAAGAAGAAGGATCAGATGAATGGAAGGAAGTGGCCAAAGTGGGGCCATTGGATACATCCTTCACCTTCAAAGACTTGAGTGACAAGAAGAAGTATATCTTTGCTGTGGTAGCAGAGAACAAACAAGGTCAAAGTCAGAGACTGGAAACTGACAGCACTATCAAGCCCAAGAAGCCTGCAAGTGAGTTTCTGCATGATTGTGTATTAGCTCACTCAATACCTAACATCTTTGACATGATTATGCATTAACTCACTCAGAACTTGACATCTTTGACAAGATTATACAAACTACTGAACATAAACTTATCAAGAGATCACAAACAGCTAAAAAATGCTGGGGTTGACTGTGACATCCTGTAAAAGATATGAAACTAATTTTTGTTTAAACTTAATCATTGCTACAGACTCCTGTATGACCAGGACAGTCATCTAAGATTTTGAAGATGTGATAGACCTGTATAAAGCTCACCTACCCAAACATCAGGAAGAGACAGCTGACATATTTAGGTTGTTGAAAAGAAGAAATGGACCATATTGTAACAACTGGAAATATTTCTGGAAAGAGGAATAGAGGATAACAGTGAATAGAAGATTCTTTCATCATGGCATGGGAAAGTGTCAGCACATGAATTGATGCATTCTGTTGGAGAATTCAAGATGTAGAGAAGCTTAATTTTCCTTGCCTGTCAATAGGGTGCTTGATGATAATAAGTTTACTATTCGTGCCACTCATTCTGTTACCTTTTCTTGTAATTGCAGCCAAGCCATCTCCACCTGTTGGTCCAATCACATTTACTGAGATCACCAGAAGTTCACTGACCCTTACATGGCGGCCATCTGAAGATGATGGCGGTGACTTTATCACAGGCTATGCCATCGAACGGCGTGAAGCTTGGAAGTCCACATGGACCCCTGTTACAGTGACTTCCCCTGACATCACCAGCTACTGTGTGCAGAGCCTCAAGGAGGGACAGGAGTATGTGTTCCGAGTGTTGGCTGAAAACTCAGTTGGCAGATCTCTGCCATTGGAATCAGCTTCAGTGACACCCAAACATCCATTCGGTGAGTACTGTAGGCTGTTTCTTCTTTGGTAATCTTGCTTTGTGAAGATCTCTAGTACTAAGATGTGATTTGTTTTGATAATTATTCATTTTTTCCTCTCTTTGGGACTCAATACAAACATTGCAGCTTATCACTGGCTGTTTTTATTTGTTTTAATTAATTCCATTCTGGCATTATGATTGATTTTATTACTGTGGATTCTTTAGTTTACTTTGATGTCCCTGTTCAACTTCTATGCTGTAGATTCAAGAGCACACATACGTTTAACTATTTACTTTTTACCTTGGCACAAGGTTTGCCAGATCCATTGTTACAAGGAGCAGTATGTGATTTTATATACGGCTATTGTTTTTTAATAATACTGTGGAGACATTTGGTGCTAGACATTTGGAATAAATGTCTCATGGCTTGCCCTGTTTCAAACTAATAATGGGTTGAAATTATGCCTGCAGTTCCCTTTCTAGTGGATCAATTGTGAATGTTCATTCACTTGCAGTTTAGTTCACCGTTGAGCATAGATCTTCAAACAGTTCATGCTAAGTTTTCCTGTCAGTTGATTTATTTTCAAGTACCTTCCATGTCTTTCCTATAGTATTGGTGGGTGCTGAGATGTTATAATTGTCTTTCCCAACTTTTGCTCAGTTGTATTCTTCTAATTGTTAAATATGTCAGAAGAGCATATGTTATGCCTTGTTTTAATAAAAGAGCAAGATTCGCCCTTCTTGAATTATATTATTTATCACATAGTTCAACATTTTTATTTGTTTGTATTGTATTTATACCTGTAATATCTTGATCAACCTTTCATTGTTATAATTGGGATATATAGTGTATATTCAGATAACTGATGTTTATGTAGTATTTTACTTTTCTTGTTTCATATTGTATAAATCATGTTCATATGTCTATTGTGCTACCAATTACATTTGATTCTAGCATTTTTACTTCTAAGAATAAACTGTTTTGTTTGGGAATTAGCCAGGTGCAGAAACAAATTGTTAACCATATATGTTATATCATATATTTCACACACAACTTTTATCATCCAGATATTTAAGTACACAATTCTTCATTTTCATAAAGGCTAGTGTTTTTATTTTAAATTCTTGTGTATGCATTTACATTCTTGGCTCATGTGGTTTGTAATGTTTTCTCTATGTGTGAGTGACTGTGTGTACATGCCTGTGTGAGTGAGTGAGTGGGTGAGTGAGTGAGTGAGTGAGTGAGTGAGTGAGTGAGTGAATGAGTGAGTGAGTGAGTGAGTGTGAGTTTGTGTGGGTGGGTATATGTGGGTGGGTATGTGTGAGTGGGTATGTGCGGGTAAGTTTTTTTTTTCTCTTTACTCATCACATATCTTTACTCACAGGACCACCTTCTGCACCTGAGGGACCTCTAGAGACCTCAGACATAACTGCCACCACAGTCACACTGTCATGGAAACCACCTAAATCAGATGGGGGACAGCCACTGAAAGCCTACATCATAGAGCGCAGGGACACCAAGCGTCTGGGATGGATTCTTGTAGAGAAGATTGAGCCCAACATCACCTCTTACATAGTCCAAAACCTGACCACAGGAGTGGACTACTATTTCAGGGTGATGGCTGAGAATTCAGAGGGTGTCAGTCCACCGTTGGAGACATCGGTGACTGTTAGACCCATCAGAGAGCCTGGTAGGTTCACTGTGGGACTCTTCTGTCTCTGGTATTGTATTTAGTAGGCAAGTGAGACACGGGAAGATAGAGATATGTGTGGAAAGATGAGCAAGTAATAATAATAATAATATATATTACAACACAATCTTCCTACCAACTCTATGCTACCAATGCCAAACCTGGACAATGACAGAAAAAGAGAAAAGAATAATCACAACAGAAATGAGGTTCCTGAGAAGAATACTCAATGTATCAAGAAGAGATAAGATCAGAAATGAAGAAATCAGGACTAAAGTGGGGGTTAAAGCAGCACTAGATTTTATTAGAAAGCAGCAAGTCAAATGGTTTGGCTATGCAAGTAGGTTACCAGTCAACAGCATATCACAACAAGCAATGATGTACAGACCAGATGGAAACAGAGGAAGAGGCCGACCACATAAACGTCGGACGGAGGGAATAGCAGAGTCCATGGGAATATCTATATATGAAGCCCATAATCGGGCACTCTCACGAAGTTTATACTTCACCTCGACACCGCAAGGTACAAGAGGAACATGATGAGATGAGATGAGATATATGCAACTTCCACTTCATTGAAATGACAAGTGTAGAGAATTGGCATTGCCAGTGTCTGCAGAGCCAGATGAGGAAGAAAAAGAAGGCAGAGGATTAGGAGAAGAATAAGGAGGGGGAGAAGGAGGAATTGAAGTTGTTATTGCACCACAGTTGAAGGAGGAGGAGGGGTTGAAGTTGTTAATACACCACAGTTGAAGAAGAAGGAGGAGGAGTTCATGTTGTGATGACTGTATTTAGTTGATGTTTGAGTTATGTTATATGACCATGTCAACCCTTGTAGCCCTTTATATTTCATATCATTGTGAGGATTTGTTAATAGCATAACTAGAAAGACCTTTTTAGGAACCCACAAGGCAGAGGCACATAGGGAGGCTTACAAACACATGTATAAGAGAATTACAGATTTATAGTTTGGGAAAGACATGGAAAGAACTACAAGAGCTAGCAAAGGATAGGGGACTTGGCATGAGATGGTTGAGAGCATCTACTCCACTGGGGAAGTAGTAGAAGAATTGTGAGGTGTGGTAATCAGTTCTCTTCCAACCACCTTTTACTCCCAGAAATTTCTGGTATACATGTCATAGATTGACTCAAATATCATCAGACAAACTTTCATTGATATAAACAGCTCAGCAAGATGCTATCTTTGCTGAAGTGGGTATGTGTCTATGAGCGGAAATGCACAGCCATTTTGTTCATCTTTTGTTCTGAACATGATTAATTTGTCTTGTTCTCAAGTGCAGCTAATTCTTATCCAGCTTTGAATATTATACTCTTTTCATTTCCTTAAACAGAAGCACCATCATCACCCAAAGGGCCAGTCAGAATGTCTGATTTCACTGATTCTTCTGTGACCTTGAACTGGCTTCACCCCGAGGATGATGGTGGATCAGAAGTTACCAAATACATCATTCAGATGCATGTTGGAGACAAGGAGTGGGCAGATCTCACCAAGCTGGACAGTTTTGCTACCAAATTCAAAGTCCAGGACTTGAAGGAGGGTTCAGAATACACATTCCGGGTCATTGCCGTTAACAAACTAGGTCAGAGTAAACCACTGGAGTCAGACAAGATTGTTCTGGAGAAGCCACCAGGTAAATGTCTGTGAAGTGATGATAGTGTGTGTGTGTGCACTGGATACTTGATGATGATAGTTGGTGTATGTGCACTGGATACTTGATGTTGATAGTGTACATGTGCACTGGTTACTTGATGGTGAGAGGATGTATGTGCACTGGATACTTGATGATGATGGTGTGTATGTGCACTGGGTACTTGATGATGATAGTTGGTGTCATGATTGTTATATGCTGCACTAAGTGGGTGGGCTGCCCTTGTATTCAAATGACAAGTAACCCAGTGTATGTCATTTAGCATGGATGTGCTGTTAGAGCCATCTGTTCAGTGGCTGTATGCCATATGCGATGTGGCATGGTCAGTTCTGGGCTGACCATCTTTATTTCCAAAGAGAAATCTCTGTTAAAACAAGGTTTTTCCGCAGTGAAACTGAATAACAAAGACACAAACAATAGATTGCATGATTTATTGCCTGGCATATTTCACTGCATCTCATCAGGTACATACTGCAGAAATCACAAAACATAAACTAAAGCAATAGGATAAATCCTGAAGGTTAAAGTTAAAATTAGTTGCATATCCTTTACAGGACATTGCTGTTGTAATATTTTGCATTTTTGCTGTTGTGATCTCTTGGCAAGTTTACGATCTATAGTTTGCCATTGCTTTCTGAATGACCGGCACCTATACCATTTCATAAAAAACCAACGCAACACGGTCTGCTGCCAAATTGTGCGCAGCTGTGTTTTGAATGCGGGTATGCGGGATCACAAACTGCATCTGAAACCCCTTCGCCACGGAGCCAGCAAATTGAAGGTAGCTCCATATTTTATAGATTAATTGACCCTAATGATGTGGTTACATGCCAGCTACCAATTTAAGAGTAGGTCAACTGGGATTCTAGGTCAATTTTTAAAAATCTGGTCTCAATGGGTATTCAAACAAAGGACCAGCAGGCAAGCATGCTAGCCACTGATGTCATGTATGGAGTCACCAATAGCCAGGTGGTGTGTAGCTTGGTACAGAATGAGTTAAATATAATCTGTTTTAAAGAATATTATTTGACCAGGTTGAATCATTGTTGATTCACAGAGAAACCAGGTGCACCCCAGCCACCACTTACCATGACAGACTTTGACAGAACCAGCATCACTCTGTCCTGGGGACCCAGTACATCAGACGGTGGCTCCCCCATCCTGCATTACGTGCTGGAGAAGCGTGAGAGCTGGAAGACAACCTGGCAGCATGTGGCCAAGGTGAAGCCTGAGAAACCTGACCAGAAGTTGACACATTCTGCCTCCGGCCTGAAAGAAGGCCAGGAGTACTTCTTCAGAGTGTTTGCTGAAAATTCTGTAGGTGCCTCAAAACCTATTGAGAGTGAAGCAGGCTTCAAGCCAAGAACTCCATTCAGTGAGTCTTCTTGTTTGTTAAGTCTGGCCATTCAGATTTAGTCTTTGTTATTTCACTCAACTGGTAATCCTCCATGTGTTCTTTTATATGATCATCAAGGACCTTGCCAGTTGGCATTCATCGTCATGTCTTTCCACAGGTTTCATTCACCAGCATGTGTCAATTCATGAGCTGATATCTGTTCATGTCCTTGGACTGATAGAAAAATAAATGAAACATTAATTCAAGAAACAAGATTAATTACAACACTAAATTGATGAGAGAAATCAGATATAGACAGTCAAGAATTGTTGGACATGTTGTGGGGAAAAATAAACTTGAAAGCTTAATGACAATGGCAAACTTGAGAGGAAAAGAGCCATGAAAAGACAAAGAGAAAATATCTTGATGGTTTGACCACATGACATAGTCAGGACAGGAACAGAGACCTGATCCAAGACTCTGCTAATGATTGTGTGAGATGACAAACCATGACCCTAGCCACTAGTTCCCATTACATTACACTAAAGGACAGAAAGTCCAATGGTTTGGTCATATAGCGAGATTACCACAAGACAACATCTCACAAATAGCTCTATCTCTTAAAGCATGGCACTCGATTATTGTGTTTTTAATGCTTATTGTTTCCATTCTCATTTGTTAATGATTAACCACAACACAAGGATTATATTGTTAATTGTTAAGTATATGACTCCTGACAATGTATAACTTCTGACAATATATAACTACTGGAAATATATAACTACTGACAATATATAACTACTGACCATTGTAAATTCTAACCATGCTGGAATAGATTTATTCTAACTGTCATCATTTTTATTTATTGTCTTTTAACATAACTGTAATTACACTGAGCACTGCCTGATGAAGCTTTTTAGCACAATTAATGCTCACATCACTGCAGCTTCTTTAATGTTCACTTAACACATTTACTGTTATATATTTTATTGTTGTTTTGTTGCTATTAATCAAGCTAATTATATCTTGGAAATTTGAGATAACTTGCTTATCTAATTGTCATTGTTAACAAATATATATATATATATATATATATATATATATATATATATATATATATATATATATATATATATATATATATATATATATATATATATATATATGTTTTAAGCTGCTTTCTAAAGTGAAATAAGATACACAGATTTATTCATCACATTGATAACAACATAATTAACATCAGCTTTCTCAAAGTACAGGCATGCCTTGCAGTTGTATCACTTTATGTGATGCCATGATAATTCTGGCACTTACATGTAATTCAACAAAACTGTCATGCACATACAAAGCTGAAATAAAAGATGTTTGTAACTAAAAGATATATATTAGAATAAGGCACATTTGGAAGAAAGCTTGAGCATGCAAATCACCACACACAATCATGAAATTAGGTCAGAAAAGACAAGAGTTATGTACATACAACCTCAGAAGATATGTTTATAGAGCTATGGAAATAACAAGAAACTGAGGGATTGGTTCTGTCAGAAGAAGAATGTTACACAAATGCATGCTTAGTATAGGCCAGGTGACACATTTGTCTTGAAATTTAACATATGGATAGATGGATAGATGAATGGATAAGACAGACAGCAGGTGGGTGGGTGGGGGGGGGGGGGGGGGGGGAGGGAATTGACTGGCATGTGGGTGGATGGACATACAGGTGAGTGTGCATGCATGCATGTGTTTTTGCTTGGGTGGGTGGGTTTTAATTTTAATGGATGGATGGATGAATCAATTGATGGGAGGGAGTGGGAATATGTGAATTGGTTGGGTGGATGAATGGATGGGCAGGCAGACAGGCAAGCAGATTAATATATAAAAAATACTACACATACACTAAAAAAGCCATAAACCCTGTAGCCAGCACTGCAACTTCAGGGAACAATACAATGCAACATGTCAGTAAGTCCACAGCATTGTAATCCAAGTGCTGCAACTCAAGGTATGCCTGTAACTGCTCTCCACATTGTTGTATGTAACTAATGCTTGATATTGTTCTGTAAATACTCTGAATCAACTACAGATGTACCAGAGCCTCCTCAAGGGCCAATTATAATTGAGGATATAGGAATCACAGATGTAACCATCCGGTGGAAGCCGCCTCTCAACACTGGAGGACTGGATCTGACCGGTTACTATATAGAACGCAGAGATATCAAATACACTTCTTGGGTGAAAGTTGACACTGTGAAACCCAGTGTTACAAGCTATTGTATCCAGAATCTTCTGGAAGGAAACGATTATGTCTTCAGGGTTTTTGCTGAGAACCAGGAAGGCAGAAGTGACCCACTGGACACTAAAGAACCTGTGACACCTGGCAGACCTCCAGGTTTCCCTTTTATTGAGTTATTGATGTAGAAACATAGTGACCCTTGCTTGCAGTTCTCCTGATACCATTGCATTTCTTGAGTGACTTCTCCCCAGTTGAATAGAAACAATAGTAACTGAATTTGAGATCTGAATCTCATTGAGAAATTCCCCAGTTTCTGATTCATTGTCATGTCTTTTGATGATGGCCTTCTTCACCTGCTGGGATTTGTGGCCAAGGGATATCAAAGGTGATTCTCAGTTCAATGTACCATGGTTGAATTCAGCTACAGGTGGTTTGGAAGCAGACTTCCTGGTGTTGATTGTTAATAATGGTATGAGTGCCAGGCATTTAGAAAGCAATGGCAAACTACTTAATATAAACTTACCAAGAAATCACAAGCAGCCAAAAAATGCTGGGGTTGACTTTGACGTCCTGTAAAGGATATGCAACCAACTTTTTTTGACAGCCTTTTGAGACTGTCTGGACTGGACAAGTGTGTCCTGCTTTCTTTAGTGCAGAGTTGTCCATTTATCCTGGTGGATACTCAATCCCCAGCATTGAATTTGCCACACTGATTTGTTTCCAATCCTGTGTCACACGGAGGTGCAGCTAGGATTATTCCTTCCCATAGTTATAGGATCATGATGGAATTTTTCACCCCGTGGTACTTTTATAGGATGGTTGCTTGGTAAAAAGATCAAATGATCCACTTGGTAAAAAGATGAAATAATAAACTTGGGAAAACGATCAAATGGTCCACTTGGTGAAAAGATCACATGATCCACTTGGTAAAAAGATCAAATGATACAGTAATTTCATAGTAGGAACTGCCATGTAAAACACTGAAGATTGTCAGAGCAAACTTCCAGATTTTGTTCTTACTGATCTACTGATGTAGATACATTTACTATTGCTTGCTGCTCTCCTGTTTCCATTACATTTCTTAATTGACCTGTTCCCAGTTGAATAGAAACAATAGTAATGTAATCTGATTAGTTGGTGAATCCTTTGAAAAACTGAGTTTTAACTCCTTTAAGTTTGATGCATTGGCTTTAGATCATGTGAGCTCTGAAAAATACTTTCATCTATCACAGTGAGGTTGGCATGCAGCCTGTTTTCCCAACCAGAAAACCAAAGTACCATTTCTGCAGAGACTGTGTTAAAAGCTCTTGTTCCCCTCTCCAAGCTGAGAAACAAGCAAAATTGGCAAGACCAATACTGGAGTTTCACATCTGCAGAGAGGCATATTAGAATGTGATCAGTTCATGGTTGGACATACCACATACAGACTGGATGGGATATGGGATTGGGTCTGTGTGATCAGGTCATGATTGGATCCAGTATAAGACTGGATGGGATCAGGTCTATATGAGCAGGTCATGATTGGACATGGTACATACAAACTGGTTGGGATTGGGTCTATGTGAGCAGGTCATGATTGGACACGGCACATATAGACTGGATGGGATTTGGTCTATGTGAGCAGGTCATGATTGGACATGGTACATACAGACTGGATGGGATTGTGTCTATGTGAACAGGTCATAATTGGACATGGCACATACAGACTGGATGGGATTGTGTCTATGTGAGCAGGTCATGATTGGACACAGCACATACAGACTGGATGGGATCAGGCCTATGCTGGCATTGTTTCCACAAGTGTTAAGTATTTCACTGTCAACAGACCCCAACCCAGTGCCCAGAGGAAGGGCCAGTTGTAAGACTTGGTGTATTAAAGCCATGCTCTGACCAATTTCAAACCAGTCAGCAAAGCTGTGCAAGTCAAACTATCCAGCGCCTGTGTTGTCTGAAGCTGTTAAACATATCACTAGAGATGTTTTTGTGTAGCTTTGCTGAGCAGCAGCATTCTAACATTGCAGTTAGGTTTACACATTCTTGTTTTCTTCTTGTGCATGTCTTTTTACCTATTCATCAATTTGCATGTTAGCATGAGCATATGTCAACATTGCTTTGTTTATAATTGTTGGTTTATAACCAGAAAATGATATCAGGAAGTAAGCAGGGGGCAGCACCAGTGTTAGACTACATTTGGTCAAAGAAGTAGCAGTTAAGGTCCCTTGTACACACCTAATGTTCATGGAACATATGGTGCTAGTCCCATGTTTGTACAGACCAGATGACAATGGGTGGGTCATTTGGTGGGTATCATGTCAGCGGCCTTGACTTCCCCACATATATCCTGGTACCCATTTCAGACTGGGTCCGTCTGGAAGCCTCAGGTTAATTTCAAGGACAGAATATCAGATGGCTTGGTCTTGAAGCGTCTCTCATGTGCTGTTTGGTTTCTGGAAATATGAATTTAACACATCCCAGCCATTTTCTGGTAACTTACAGGGGGTATGGGAGCCGGTCGTTCAGAAAGCAATGGCTAGCTACTGAACGTAAAACTTGCCTAGTACATCAACAGCAGCTGAAAAATGCTGGTGTTGACTGCAACGTCCTGTAAGGGATATGCAACATAAAAAAAGCAATTTTCTATTGGCATGTAGACAGGAATACCATATTTCGCAAGCTGAACAAAATGGCATGCTACTGATATACTTGATGCTGTGATGTTATGTGTTGCTGTTTATGGCAGAGTACATTTACAGTGAAAATATTACTTTTTGTTTGCATCATCATAGCCAAAATCCCACATTGACTTGTTGGAAGATTTTCTGTTCTAATAAATAGCTAGTTGTTTGGTGAAACTAACATTGTTCTTTCTCTTGAAAATATGCATGCTATTTATTCAGCTGTCCAAAGCACAATAACCTATAATGTTAGAACTAGATTTCTAGGCGAAGGGTTGAATGTGGAGTTTACTCTACTCTACTTACTAAAGTTTGACTTTTTTTTATTACAAATGTTCTCTTTGCTTTTATATTCTCCATACTAAAATATTCATATTCTCAATTTTGTTTTCATTTTGTGTTTCCAGTAGCAAAGAATGCAATCATACACTATATAAGTAAGTAAAGTAAAGTAAAGTAAAGTAAAGTAAAGTAAAGTAAAGTAAAGTAAAGTGAAGTGAAGTGAAATAAAGTAAAGGACCCTGTTCCATGCCTCAAGTCATGTTGGGTATATGGTGCTAGCCCCACATTTCATGGACCAGTCGGCACTCGGTGGGTGATGTGGTCAGAATCACACCAGCTGCTTCTGTTTCCCACAATTCAATTTCCTAGTACCCATTTTTGCCTGGGTTGGCCTGGCTCATGGAGACACGGCAATCATTCAGAGGGTGATGGAATATTTAATGTGCAGTACATTTACCTTATTCTTTACCTGGCAACCCACCAGAAGGTTATTTATGATTCCATACAAGATAGATTATTCTTATTTTTATCTGTCTCATCCCTTGTTACATTGACATTGTGTATCCTAATTGTAACCTCCATACAAGATAGATTATTCTTATTTCTGTCTATCTCATCTTTTGTTACATTGACATTGTGTATCCTAATTGTAACCTCCGTACAAGATATATTATTCTTATTTCTGTCTATCTCATCTTTTGTTACAATGACAATGTGTATCCTAACTGTAACCTCCATACAAGATATGTTATTCTTATTTCTGTCTATCTCATCCCTTGTTACATTGACATTGTGTATCCTAATTGTAACCTCCGTACAAGATATATTATTCTTATTTCTGTCTATCTCATCTTTTGTTACAATGACAATGTGTATCCTAACTGTAACCTCCATACAAGATATGTTATTCTTATTTCTGTCTATCTCATCCCTTGTTACATTGACATTGTGTATCCTAACTGTAACCTCCATACAAGATATGTTATTCTTATTTCTGTCTATCTCATCCCTTGTTACATTGACATTGTGTATCCTAACTGTAACCTCCATACAAGATATGTTATTCTTATTTCTGTCTATCTCATCCCTTGTTACATTGACATTGTGTATCCTAATTGTTACCTTAACTCCTTCTATTCCATAGTGTTATCTCCATGAGATAAGATATTTACTTTAAAGTGTCAGGTATTCTAAATAGTATATCTGGTATGTCAGGTATTCTAAATAGTATATCTCTTATGTGAGGTATGTTAAATAGTATATCGCTTATGTCAGGTATTCTAAATAGTATATTTGCAATGCCAGGTATGTTAAATAATCAACTGTAATCTTTACATTATCAGCTCCTCCATCGATACCAACTGGCCCCATCAGATTTGAGGACATCACCGAGACATCAGTGATTCTGGACTGGCTCCCACCAAAGGATGATGGTGGATCTCCTATTACTGGCCACACAATCAGGATGTCTGAAAACGGTGCAGAATTCAGAGACATTGGGCATACGGAAGGGAAACAAACCCAACTCAAGGTCAAAGATTTGGTGACTGGCGCCAAGTACACTTTCCAGGTGGTGGCGGAGAATAAAGTGGGCAAGAGCAAACCCTTGGAGTCTGACACCGTCATACCAAAGAGGAAAGCAAGTGAGTCCAGCATGCAAATGTTGCAAGTTTATTATTTACCATCTCATTGTTTTTGTTTTTGTGTGTGCGTTCATTCACTTTGAATTCAAGCATAGTCCATACATGTGCTACTATTTCTACTGCACTGGACTGAATTTTGCTTGTAGATTAGCTTTCCTTATTACCTATGTCCCTTGCCATTAGGTGAATCCACTCCAACTTCAAAGGTACTTGTAATTTACTTCCCCAAGTCAAGGACGAGAAATGTTTTTCTTGTTGGTAAATATTATTTCAGAACTGTCAGTTAAACTTGCCAGTGTTCAGTTTTATATCTATTACACCAATTTTTCTTTTAAGTCTTTCAGTCCAGTGATGCACCACCTGTGATCAGCTGTTGTCTGTGTGTGTCAACCAATGTATTGTGTCTTATTATATATTTTGTGTTTGATCTGAATATACTAAAAATGTCTCACTAGTTATCGTAACATGCAGAATAATGTATGTTTCGTACAAGGTTTATATATATATATCGGGGGCCTCTGTGACAAAGTGGTTAAGCCACCTGCCTTGCCACATCAAAGGTTGTGGGTTCATTTCTGGATTCCATCATTTGGGGTTCATGGGTACAATTTTCTCCAAGACTTCAGGGTTCTCTGCTGGAGCTATGGAATCTGTGCCCGGTAGTAGCAGCTCAACTCTCATCTGCTGTACCGATGGTCTTGGGTTCGATTCACATCAGAGCAGTTTAGAATTCTTTTTAATTGACTAGAGCTCCTAGATCGGCCAAGCCTAAAATGGTGCAAGGAAATGTCTTGGAAAGTAAATGTGTCCCGCATGATACCAACGATATTGCCCACTGAGGACTGATTGGTCTATCATCATATTTGTTTATCTCCATATGCTCAGTGTGCCTTGGTGTTAAATGGACCTTTACTTTATTTATTTTTTTTTAAATTTATTTATTGGCTGTTACAGTAAGCGTTAATTGTACAAACTGTGATGCTTATGTCATCTAGAACAAAACTGAAAGATGATTTTATTTCCTCACTTTCTATCAGCCAAACCTTCAAAGCCTGTGGGGCCAATTGTCACCAGTGACGTGACAAGAAGTTCTGTCACAATCCAGTGGAAAGCTCCAGAAGATGACGGTGGTGAATCACTGAAAAATTACCTCGTTGAAAAACGGGATGCCACTCGCACCAGCTGGACACGTGTGGACAAGATTTCTCCAGACATAACCAGTTTGTGTGTGCAGAACCTAACAGAGGGTGCTGAGTACTATTTCCGTGTGTTTGCTGAAAACAAGATCGGCACCAGTGAACCACTGGAGATGGATAAGCCAGTCAAGATTAAGAGACCTTTTGGTGTGTATTTTTTGGCTGACACTTTATGTTCAGCATGTGGTCTTTCTTGTATAACTTCAAGTTCATCATCATTGTAATCATCATCATCG
Organism: Cepaea nemoralis; assembly: GCA_014155875.1. Lineage (NCBI taxonomy): Eukaryota > Metazoa > Mollusca > Gastropoda > Stylommatophora > Helicidae > Cepaea > Cepaea nemoralis. The sequence continues at coordinate 323,706 of JACEFZ010012348.1, read as the reverse complement.
TCATTAATATCACCATTCATTTTGTTTTGCCAGCAGGTTTAGGTGATCTATTCTCAAGTTCTCAAGTCTGATGTATCAGCTGGTGTGCTGATGTGCTGACATTTTTTCATGCCATTATATCAGTCAGACTGGATACAATCCTCTCTCTCTCTCTCTCTCTTTTCTCTCTCTCTCTTTTCTCTCTCTCTCTTTTCTCTCTCTCTCTTTTCTCTCTCTCTCTCTCTTTTCTCTTTCTCTCTTTTCTCTCTCTTTCTCTCTCTCTTTTTTCTCTTTCTTCTCTCTCCTTTTCTGTCTCCCTCTCTTTTCTCTGTCTCTCTCTTTTCTCTCTTCTCTCTCTCTCTCTTGTAGCTCTCTATTTCTTTCTCTCACTCTCTCTTCTCTATCTCTTTTCTCTCTTGCTCCCTATTCTCTCTCTCTCTCTCTTTCTCTCTCTCTCTCTCTCTCTCTTCTCTCTCTCTCTCTCTCTCTCTCTCTCTCTCTCTCTCTCTCTCTCTCTCTCTCTCTCTCTCTCTGCCTTCTTTTAAATCTGTTTCCATTAATATTCCCAGCTTTTACAATATGTTCCTTTTTCCTCTTCTCATCATGTGATATCAATCATCTTGAGTCATTCTTTTCTCTATGGTATGTTTCCAGTGTGTCCCCTTCACTTTCACACCAACTAGACAGCTCATTTTGGCTGTCCACAATATGTTTTACATTCTTCTGCACGTCTACATCTCTGTCGCTTCAAACAGATAACAGAAAAGAAGGATATACATGTTCAGATACAAACATGATAAACTAATATTTATGAAACATTAAGAGCTTGCAAAAGTATGTTAGAATGCAGTTTAAATAAATATTAATTGAGCATACTCAGGAGATCTTAAGTGTCTTTGGAGATCTCTATAATAAAGTGGTAACGCTCCTGCCTTGGGGGTCATCACTTAGGCTGAGGAATGCATGCTCTGTGTGACACTTTTGGCAGACCACTCTACAGAATAAGACCAAGCCATATGGAATAACATCCAATACAATGGAGTCAATCCTCTCTGATCAAACTGCAGGAAAATAAAGTTAAACAGGGTCAAGCTAGACATGAGCGATATGCTGAGAGATATACTGATTAGGGAATATGAGCGTTTATGGAATAATAGTTTGATGTGCAATGAGGGTGATCTGTTGACTAACTAACATAACAAAGTAAACTAAAATCCTCTGATTTGGTTCTCAGATGTTCCTTCAGCACCTGTTGGGCCACTCAAAGTGTCAGATGTCACTGACAAATCTGCCAGTCTCTCATGGAATGCTCCGGACTCCAATGGAGGAACACCCATCACTGGATACATTGTTCAGTTCCGAGAAATTAGAAGATCAAACTGGACAACCTTCAGAGAGGTGTCTGCTGATGAAACATCAGTCACCTTAACTGGACTTTCTGCAGACAGTGAATATATTGCTCAAGTGATTGCTGTCAACAAGGAAGGGCATGGACCAGGTTTGACCAGTGAACACATTAAACCTCAGAAGGTTCTTGGTAAGTGTTGAAATGTAGTCATTTTCTCTGTCACAGTTAATCAGCACAGTACTAATACTGTTCTTTAAATGTTGATTAAATTAATAGGCTACATGTCAGCAAAGCTAATTTGGAAATCTGGCATACAATGGACCGGGCTGATATCCTGAATGCCCTTAGGGAGACAGGGCTGTTAAATTAATCTTGTGATGGCTGTGAATCAACAAAGTAAACTAAAATCCTCTGACCAGACCACAAGAATATAAAGTCCAAAGTGGTGAAGACAGACAAAATTACTATTCAGGGGGCCAATGAATAATAATTAACCAACACAGAACCAATGTCGTCAGCTGCTACACTCTGAAGGAGATTCTGAGAAGGGAATCTGAGAACTTATGGACTGAATGGTTCGCTGTACATTGTGGATGATTTGTCAATTTCTGACGGACTAATTTCATGTATCAAGCACAGGCGACAAATGCCCATTTGCTACTTGCAATGCACATTATAAAGGGTACATCAACACCATGTAAGAAATTACCACAAGAATTGATTACACATAGAAACTAAAAATGTTGAAAATAAAGCATCTGTATAGTTGTGTCACATAATTTTAAAAAGATTAACAAGCTGCATCATACAAATTATGATTCAGTAGTGAGTTATATAACATGGCTGTAAATCATTTGTGAGTTACGTAGTAATATATCATTAGTGAATTACATTATATAGTTATAATCATTATTGATGCATCATATAATTACAAATCACAAGTGAGTTACATTATATCACAACAGATAATTATTGAGTAACATTATATACTTATTAATCATTAGTGAGTTACATATACAGTTTATAATTACAAATCACTAGTGAGTTACATTATATAATTATAAATCATTAGTGAGATACAAGTGCATTGTATAATTATAAATCAATAGTGAGTTGCACAGTATAATTATAAACCACTAGTGAATTATATAATATAAATCATCAATGAGTTCATTATATAATCACAAGCCTTCAGTCATGACTGTTGTAAATGTTTCAGCTGCCCCAAGTTCACCAAAGTCCCTGTGTGTAAGAAACATGGGGAAAGACAACCTGACACTTGAGTGGTCTCCCCCTGAGAGCGATGGAGGCTCTCGCATTAAGCGGTATATTGTGGAGAAATCCAAGAAAGGATCAGACACATGGGAGAAGGTGAGATTTTGAAGTGACTTACACCTTTAAATATAGCTTCATCATCGTCATCATGTGCCCCACCAACTAGCTTAGGCATTCATCCACATTCATAGATCTTGGTGTTCTGGATCAATTCTTTTGATGATATTCCTCCATGCCTACATCTCAGTCCATCCAGCATCAACTCTCTCCATCAGCCCTTGCCTGGCAAGCTATAAGTTGTTGAGCAAATTAATTTCTTTTGCTTTGTATTTGTCCAATCATATGAACCTTATATGTCGCTTGAAGTGAATTCCATCTTGGTTACTCTGCATGAATTATTAATGCTGTATAATTTAAATCAAAATGTAAATACCTGGATGGCTTGGCCACGTGGTCTGGTCAAGACAAGAACACTGAGCTGATCCATGAGTGACTCTGGTGATCGAGTGAGATGGCGAATTATGACTGCCCACGCTTATTGGCATGGCACATGATGATTACGTGCCACATAATGGATATCCTCCTGATCATGATCCACTCTCCCATAACCCCATCTGTGTGTCATAAGGGTGTCACAATAAATATATTAGTATTTTAGGTATTGCATTACTCCATATCATCAACAGTTTATATCGTTCTGGTAATGCTGTTGCTGTCCATCCCGTAATGTTATCACTCCAGGATTTCTTTTGTCTGTCTCTTTGCTTCTTGCCTTGAACTGTTGCCTAGAAGATAAAGTAGAGTATCCTTTTCCATGCCTTGAGGCATTTTGGTTATATGGTGCTAGCACCACATTTGTATAGACTAATTGGCACTCAGTGAGTGATATGGTCAGTATCATGCTGGCTATCTTTACTTCCCTGCACATTTCCTGTACTGATTTTAGGCTGGGTCACCTTGAGAGCCAAAGTCAGGTTTTAAACATCCCTACCCCTTGAGGGTAATTTTCTATATTTGCAAGTGTTTGCCATTTCACTACTCAAGAGTAGTTCTTGATAGCCTGTGTAAGTTTTTATGTTTCCCGACAAAGACAGGCATTATAGATATAAATAGATACGTATGTTACATGATCAAATGTGATAGATCAGCACAGTTCATGAATTGTCTGTGACATGTCGATGTAACATCCTGCAGGTTGCCACAGTGGACACCTACAAAAATTACCAGCTGATATCAGACCTGGAGCAAGAAGTGGAGTGGCTGTTTGCTGTAACTGCTGAGAGTGAAGTTGGACTCGGAGAAAGGGCAGTCACATCCAAGCCTGTGAAACTGGACAAACCAATAGGTATTTGGTTTTTGGTTGGTTGATTGATTGCTTAGTTGGTTGGCTGCTTGGTTGTTTGTTTGATGGCTTAGTTGGGTGATTAATTGCTTGGTTGGTTGGTTGATTGCTTAGTTGGTTGGCTGCTTGGTTGGTTGTTTGGTTAGAAGACCTCTGGATAATTTAAGTTTGAACTCTTGAGGCCACTGCATTGACATTCAGGTCATCTGAGCTCTGAAGCGAATTTGCATCTATCAGGGTGAGGTCAGTGTAGAAACATTCTCCCTGCCCCAGTACTGAGTTACCATCTCCATATAAATTGTTGCATAGATTTCATGTCCCTCTCCAAGCACAGACACCCATGTGGTGTGCGATACGGGTACTTAACTTTACATCTGTAGAGAGGCATGGTGATAATGGAGCATTAGCCAGAATGGGAGCTCTAGGGATAAGCTACACTACTGAGAGATAGTCTAAGGTTTTGACCAGGTGATGGTCTTGCAACCTCTATGACCCATTCAGTTATTTAAGTAGGCTTTTAACATATGATCACATACCAGCATGTATGGTTCAGTCAATCAACAGGAGATATTCAGTATTCACCCTCCAGGTTAACATAATGCCATAAATGAGGTGGGGAGAGGGTTTGACACCTGTGTTCATCATCTCGCCAAGGGGGGAAGGACTGGCCACCTATTCCTTCATACACCGAGGCTACAAAATGTGATGGTTCTATCACATCACAGGTCCATAGTGGGGAAATTCTCAAAATTGTCTCATACACGTTTTATGAAGCTGGGTCACCCACAGCTGAAAATTGTCTGATATCTGTTTTAGGAAGCTGGGTCACCCACAGCTGAAAATTTTCTGATACCTGTGTTATGAAGCTGGGTCAACCACAGCTGAAAATTGTCCAATACCCATTTTATGAAGCTGGATCAACCAAAGCTGAAAATTATCTGATACCTATTTTATGAAGCTGGGTCAACCACAGCTGAAAACATCCTACCACTGGTGGGGATCGAACCTGGATCAGTGTCTTGGCAAGCAAGCACCCAACCACGTTGCCATCTTAGCTCCTTACTTGCATACATTACAAAAGTGTGATTTTAGATTGTGCTTGTGTTAATAAACATTGAGATATTTGACTGCTTTTTCTTGTTTCACATGAAACATCCCAAATTTTCACATGCAATAATCAAGCATCTGCTTATGTTTCAGAACCCCCATCTCCCCCAGTTGGGCCCTTAGAATTTACCGACATCACAAAACGAAGCGCACGGGTGTCCTGGAATCACAGCAAGCACGATGGAGGGGCACCTATAACTCACTATACTGTAGAAAAGAGAGATGCCTGGAAAACATCATGGCTGCCGGTTGAAAGAGTCAGTGGAGACAAACTCACATGTGAGCTGGTTCACCTTCAGGAGGGACAGGAGATTTTTGTCCGAGTTCTAGCAGAAAACATTGCCGGCCAGTCCAAGGCACTGGAAGGCGAAAGTCCCTTGGTTCCTAAATCTCCATTTAGTAAGTTTTTCATTTATTTATTCAGTTTCTGAAATTGTGAATGAATGAATGAATAATTACATGCTACATGTCAAATTACTATAAAACAACCTGCATGAAACAAATAACTATTTTGAGATAGCATAAAAACCCAGACACGAATAAAGGTATGATGCACATAAATCTTTTTACAATAAATTTGTCTTCACCCTTTTAGTTATTGAGTTTGTGAATTACTGCACAGTAAATAGGTATTGAACAGGCTGATAGGCTAGCAGGGAATGCACCTCTTGGTGGTATCTTGCCTATGGACAAGGGGGAGGTGGTCGAGCGCTTGTGGGACCAGGTGGAGAAGGCGGAGGAACAGATTGAGAACCCATATATGGAAAGAATGAGATTGCGGGGGATCGGCAGGGGTTCTGAAAGAATCTCAAAACTGAGAGGGAAGACCAGGAGAACATTTAATCAGATAGCGGTGGGAACGATTAGTAGTATGACTCTTTGCTGGCTGTTGAATGAGGGGACTGAGCACATATGGGAATGTCCTGAGTGCAGTGATGTCGGTTCTTGACTCAACTCAACTCAACTCAAATAGGTATTGGACTGGCAAGCTAGCAAAATTAATAGTGAATTGCGCTGTTACTGTCATGATGCTGGTATGACACCTGGGCTCATCTCTTTTCAAAGAGGAAGGGATTGGCCACCTCTTCCTCCTTGCTCTTAGGCCTACAACATGTGATGGCCCTATCACATCTCAGACAACTGCCGTGGTGCAGTGGCTGACCTGCTGGCCCAGTGGGCATGTTTTCAAACCCACGTCAAAGTGAGAACTTTTTTTATTTTTATTGTACCAGAGCTTCCAGGTCAACCCAGCCTAAGATGAGTACCAGTAATTGTTCATGGAAATAAAAGTGGCTGATGTAATATTGACCATATCACCCATTGAGTGATGATTGGTCTATAAAAAAGATGGGGCTAGCACCAAATATCCAGTATGTCTCATGGTGTGTTACAGGGTCCTTTACTTTACTTTGCTTCAACTTTGAATACTTCTGTCTTTAAGTTACATTAACTTCTTTAATTGGAAACATTTGTAACTTTAAGTAACAACATCTTGAAATAGAAAAAAGTAACAGTATCAACAGTTTGAGTTACAAGAAGTAAAAGTAATAACAGCTTTAGATAGAAACAGTAAACACAACAACATCTTGAGATAGAAAAAGTAAAAGTAGCAATATCTTGGGAAAGAAATAGTAAAAGTATCAAAAGCTTGGCATAGAAAAAGTAAAAGTATCAAAAGTTTGGGATAGAAACAGTAAAAGTAGCAACAGCTCTGGATAGAAATAGTAAAGTAGCAGAAACTTGGGATATAAATAGTAAAAGTAGTAACATCTTGGGATAGAAATAGTAAAAAAATTAACGAAAACCTGGGATAGAAAAGGCTCTCATCTAAAGCATCATGACTACATTTAAACATTTGTGTTCTTGCAGACAAACCAGCAGCACCAGAAGACCTGAAAGTTGTGGATGTCTCACCCAGTTCAGCAACTCTACAGTGGAAGGCACCAACAGACACAGGTGGCCTGCCCATTACATCATATTTGGTTGAGCGCCGTGACAAGCGCTGGGGTTCCTGGATCAAGGCTAGCACCACCAAGGCTGGGGTTACCTCTCTGGAAGTGCCCCAGTTGTTGGAAGGAGCAGAGTACTTCTTCCGTGTGTCCGCTGAGAATGAAGAAGGATTTGGGCCCAGTGCTGAATTGACAGAACCTGTGGTCCCAGTCAAGGAACCTGGTAAGCAGTTGGGCATTGACTGTCACTAATTTTTGTTTTGGGTTCTTCAAGAATGAATAATGAATGGTGACAATTTACAAAGTGGGCTTTAGGATAAATTGATCCTACAGCAGGTATGGTATGTGTTTTAGGATAAATTATACCCACAGCAAAAGCCCCTATGTTTTTGTTTGCTGATGAAGACTTTGCCACTGCAAAGTTCATTAGGCTACATGCCGTCATGTAAAGCTGATATCTTGCAGTTCTGGTGTTTCTGATGTCAGTTTAAACTAAGCAGCCATACCTTGCATCTTGATGTGCATCTTTACACATGTCATTGTCCTTGAAATTGCCTGTACTCTGTGATCTTGATTAACATCTTCTAAACGAAACCCAGGGATCAGGCAAACAGATGTATGAATGAACTTGACAGTCTCCAGTTGTGCACACATCAAAACTATCAACTATATTTTACTTGGTCTAATTACAGTCTTTTTTTTAAAAATTGTTTATTCGCATATCCTTTACAGGACATCGCTGTCAACAGCAGCATCTTTCAGCTGTCTGTTGATTTCTTGGCAAGATTACGCTCAATAGTTTGCCATTGCTTTCTGAGCGGCCGGCTCAGTTATCCCGCAAGTCACCAGCGGGATAGAACTGCTTCCAGTTCTCGCCCGCTACGAGACTCTGGGTGATAAACGGGATTATGGAGTCTAGAAAATACAAATGTGCTAGTCACAGCCAATAAGTTTCTTCAGGTAGAACGAATTACTGAAATATAATATGTTTCTTTTTATGATTCATGTTTGTAATTTGTTCAGCAGAAATATGAATCTAATCCCATATCCCCAAGATGGTATTCTTTCAGCCATTGTCTCATTCCTTTCAATGTTGTTGGAGCTTCACAGAGATTATGATTTGTCTTAAGTGTCATAAGCAATATTTTAATTTTTCTAAGAGCAATATGAAAATCCCCTGCTGGCTTGCTAGATTTGTCATAAGTTTAGGACAGAAAAATCTGACCAAGGGGAGTAACATGAAGCCCATAAATGGGCACTCTCCCGCTATTGATGCTTCACCTTGACACCTCAAGATACAAGAGGAACAAGATGAGATGAGATAAGCAATTTCTTTGTTTCTCTCTCTCACATGGAGAAAGCATCATACCTAGTTATCACCTCAGAGGTCAGTGTATCCATCCTTGACACATATTTGTTTTAAGTTTGTTTCCTCTAGACAGATTAGTGCTCTAGTCATTTACTACTTGTAGAAATGCTTTTTGGATTTTAATATTCGAAGAGGAGGGGGGGAGGTGGTCATGAAAAGTAAAAGGTTTAGGAATCTTTGATAAGAGCAGTGTATATTTGAAAGTTTGATGACTGACAGCTAATATCTCATGTCACTTGTTTTCCAGTGGCTCCTGAGAGACCAGTGGGACCTATCCGCTTCAGCAACATAGAAGCCAACAACCTGATCATGGAGTGGCTTCCCCCGCGTGACAATGGTGGCGCTCCCATCACCGCATACAAAGTTGAAATCAGCTCTAAACAGGACATCTGGACAGAGGTCACTATCACAGATGCGAATGTGACCAAAGTCAAAGTCAAAGACCTGACAGAAGACCAGAAGGTCTGGTTTAGAGTCACTGCATTTAACAAAGTTGGTGCTAGCAAGCCGCTGGATTCAGACTCGGTGACACCACAAAGACAGAAAGGTAAACAAATACAGGGAGTGAAAGTTTAGTTAGTTGCATGTCCTTTACAGGATGTCACAGTCAACCCCAGCATTTTTTGGCTGTTTGTGATTTGTAGGCAAATAAGTTCAGTAGTTTGCCATTGCTTTCTGAATGACTGAGACTCATACCATTGTATGAAAATCCACTTCCAAATTTGCTTCCAAATTGCCCAAAGTTTTGTTTCAAACACTTTATGCAGGATTATGCATTGCATTCGTAACCCCTTCACCACTGAGCCGGAAAGTATGCTAAGTAATTATAGTCAAATGTCTAAATGAACTGTCATGAATGAAGCAAGGGCACCATCTGCAGGCGAAAGGTCCAAATGTTTGTCATTTTGAAACAAAATCAACACTCTTTAAACAGATCAAGTCTATAATTAGTATGCTCATTCTGAGCTTGGATAGTCATTGATAGCAAAGAAGAAAACTGGATGCCTCACCTTTTTCAGCTATAAAAATGTAAAGACCCATTTTACATGCCTGGAGACGTGTTGGACATAGTATGCTAGACCCGTACTTGTATACACCAATCAGTACTCAGGGTGTCATGTGATCACTATCATGCCGGCCGCCTTTACTTCCCCAGGACATTTCCTGGTTCCCATTTGAGGCTGGGTCAACCTGGGAGCCCTGGCCAACTTTAAAAATCTGCCTCACTGTGAAACTGAACCTGTGACCACCAGGTCAGCAGGCAGACTTGCTAGCCACTACACTATCCTGGCTCCATTCTACGGCTATAGTCTAGCATATTTGACTCTATAACACTTTACACACTACAATGTTATTGTACAAGGTGTTTGTTAAGTCTCACTACACTTTGTATGTAGAACAAATTTGAAAACAATTTTGTCTTCCGTTGATAACACCATTCTGTTTGGAGTGCAAAGAATTACTCCAGCAGATGACAGCCATTTGCTGCATATTGCTTCATGATGGACTGAGGAGCAAATTTTTTTATTACATCATGTACCTCATTTTTCAAATTTGTTCTACACACAAAATGTAGTGAGACTATACAAACACCCTGTATATGTGTTGATGATGAATTCTTATAAACACAAGGAGTTAACAGTATTTTAACATAAACAAATTTTCATCGTGAAGGTCCACCAAGCCCACCTACAGAGCCAATCACTGCCCAGGTCTTGTCCAGAGACTCAGTCTCACTAGAATGGAGACCCCCACAGGATGACGGTGGTTCAGCCATTACAGGCTACATCATAGAGAAGCGGGAAGCCTTGAGGATGTCATGGAGCCGCGCTGAGAAGACATTGACTAATGTGTGCAAGACCACCCTGAAAAACCTTGTGGAGGGAAATGAGATTTTCATCCGTGTTGCAGCGGTCAACAAACTTGGCACTAGCGACTTTTTGGAGATGGACCGACCAATACTTCTCAAGTCTCCATTCGGTAAGCTCCTTCCAAAATGTAATTGATTACGAACAGCAATTGATGTTTAGTAATAGTACCTTTATGTTTATTAGTAACCACAGGAAATGGAAATTATTATTTGTAAATACCTAAATGGGTTAGTTTCAAGTAGAATAAAAAAGTTAGTTGCATATCCTTTTACAGGACGTAGCAGTCAACACAAGCATTATTTGGCTGTTTGTGATTTCTAGACAAGTTTACATTCAGTAGGTTGCCATTGCTTTCTGAATGACTGGCACTCACACCATTGTATGAACATCAGCGCAAGGTGGTCTGCTTCCAAATCACCCATAGCTGTGTTTGCAACACGGTTTGAGGGATTGCAAATTGCATTCGTAACTCTTTAGCCATAGCACTGTAAGTAGAAGAAATGTTACAAATTTAGATTATGCTAGAAAAAGAACAACAACATGACAAATAAACAGAATATTTTAACATGTTTCTTATGTCGCCTTTTGTCTAAAGAAAAGATATTCTCTGTTTTGCTAATATTCTAACATGTTTTTCATGTTACCTTTTGCCTCAAGAAAAAATATTCTCTGTTTTGCTAATATTGTAACATGTTTCTTATGTTGACCTTTGTCCCAAAAAAAGACATGCTCTGTTTAGCTAATATTGTAACATGTTTCTCATGTTGACTTTTGTCCCAAGAAAAGACATGCTCTATTTGCTAATATTATAACATGTTTCCCATGTTTCCTGTTATCCCAGATGTTCCTTCACCTCCGGAAGCTCCTCTGAACATCCTGGCAGTGACACAAGAGTCATGTGATCTGGAGTGGAAACCTTCAAAGCATGATGGAGGGTCACCAATTCTAAACTACGCGGTTGAGATCCGAGAGTCCCGCAGAAGCATGTGGGGCCGTGCAGGAACAACCAAGGCAGATACAACCAAGTTCACAGCACATAATCTTGTTGTCAACAATGAATATTACTTCCGTGTCCGAGCAGTGAATGCAGAAGGAGAGAGTCAGCCATTGGAGGGAACAGAATCGGTCATTCCTAGAATCAAACAAGGTAAGGATTTGAATTTTATCTATATGCGTGATAACTCATTTTATCTATATTCATGATAACTCATTTTATCTATATTCATAATAACTCATTTTAAAATCTGCCATGAAGATAATTTCTAGAATAATTTGATTTTGTTTGTTTTATTTCTTTTTTCTTCGCTAGCTCATTTTTAAATCAAGTGTAGCCCATACATGCAACTTCTAGTAGTACTGGATTGAATTTTCATGTGGATTGGCTTTCCTATTACCAGTATCCCTCGCCATCAGGAAAACCCACTCCAACTTCAGACATACTTGTAATTTACGTCCACAAGTCAAGGACGAGAAGTCAACATTTTAATCCAACTGACCTGTATAAGGGTTGAACCCCCTACCTCAGCATCAACACACCGGATGTTTAAGAAAAAGTTCTCTTATCCATTCAGTCATGCTGATCTCCTAGAATAATTTGATTTTTATATAAATAAAACACAGATTCCCATTGTAATTTTAAACATAGAAGACGCAAACAGGAGACTGCACAATCCTGACATATTTCACAATATTCTGTCATGTACATGGTACAGAACTACAGACATAAATAAAATGAAGTGAATAAAATAGTTCTCTGTTTGGCTGAAATACATGAGCATAGACACTAACACTCAAATGTTATTTACTGCTAGTGTTCATCATTAGAGGTCACAACAATTAGATCGAAACATTCATTGGGAACAAGCAAAGTTAATTAGATGAAACCAAGCAAATAACAACATGATCTCACTTGGTGAAACCTCACTTCAAAAGATGCAATCATACACATATTGCATAGTATTATAAATCTGTTGCAGCCAACCTTTATTGTGCAGATGGCACTTCTTTAATTACCAATCATTATTTTCCTGATCTAACCTATCTGAGATTTTATTTTTTTTTTAATATTTGAAGCAAAATGACAGGTGTCGACTGAACGCAGGAACGATTTATGAATTTGTATATTTAAAGAAAAATCAAGCCTTGTTAGCTTAAATGTTACAGAAACATTCTTAGAATATGAGGAAGAAAATACTGACATTGTATAGGGTGTATTTTTAATGACTGTGCAGTGTTTGAAAATATTGCCGGTCCAAGTTTTGTATTCACCCTCTGTAAAGTTCATGCAACATAATAGATAAATAAAAACTTGGACTTTTCAAACACTGCACAGTCATTAAAAATACACCCTGTACAAGATAATAATATTGAAGAAAATTGACTCATACATAGCATGATATTTCAGAAACTGATATATTAAACACTGCAGTGGCTTAGAAAAAACTTAATGGAAGGCATGGTTTCTGGAAGAAGAGGCAGATATGAACCAACACGAAAGTTGACATGGGACGTTAAACTCACCCTGGACATGAACATGCATGAGGCAGGGGAACTGGCAAAGATCAAGAGCCCTTCCAGAGGCCATGATGATAACAAAATTCTGTAAAAGGCCTGTGACATGATGATGTCAAGAATTCTGACATTGAGATAACAACTGTTTAAGAAATGCTTGCTTTGTTTTTATTGCTAGATACTCCTGGCAAACCAGCATCAGTGAATGTAGCCAGATCTACAGAAGAAAGCCTCACTGTGGAATGGAAGCCTCCAACCAATGATGGCGGAGCTCGAGTCAAGAAATATGTTGTCCAGGTATAAAACTTTTTCTGTATAGTTAACTGGTTTTATATACAAAATGTAGATTGGGATGAAATATTTTATATATAGAGAAGGTCATGGGGTATTTGTACATTATTCCCAATTTAAACCCTTTAACAAGAAATTATGCTCATGATGTGAACATATGTGAGTTGTAGAAAACATTTGTGACATGGTCGTAGTACCAAATATGAAAAGGTTAAAGTAGGTTAGGAATCTATGACAGGTATAGCAAACTGATAGGGAATTTACTTGATTCTATAAACATTATACTCATGAATCATGCAGGAAATTGGAGGTAAGGTGCTAGTCACAGGTGCTGGAACTGCAATAACCCATCCCCTCCCCAAGACACCTACATCATGACTGGAAGATAACATCAACAACCACTTGTGTATGGGTTCATCTGGTTCTGCTAGATGTTCCTGGCAAACCAGTTTGTTCATCATATATCTGTGGTAGTACAGTGGGTCATTTTGGAACTACATGAAGGATTGTGAAAGAGGAATGGAAACTACAATACTAATACTGTAACTTACCTTGCATGTTGTATGAGGCAGCAAAGGAGGATTGGTGTAGGACTATTCCATCCCAGAGAAAACTTTAACTGTAAAATCAAATCAATCAACAAGTTGGTTGAGGGCATATTCTCCATTGGGGGATAAAGGGAAAAAGAAGAAGAAGAGGAGGAGGAGGTGAAGAGGGCTGTGGAGAACATGCCATAACCTTAAGCTTCTCTGACTTCCAATATGCCTTCATACCATATGTATGTATTTTCATGTATATTTGTAAATGGTGTTATTTCAATGTTTGATTCATCAGTAGGATGCTCTGATGACCATGTGATATGACTTTGCTAGAGATGTGTCTAACTCTTATAACTATGTGATATCTAATATGTATGCACACAGATGAAAGAAGACACGCCTACAGCCAAGTGGGTGGATGTTGGAACAGCCGATGGCTTCAAGACTGCCATTACAGTTTCTGATCTGGACACCAACAAGAAGTACCTCTTCAAGGTGGCTGCTGAGAATGAGATAGGCCTTGGAGAATTTCTGGAAACAGACAAGCCGGCAGCACCAGCAAAGACCATCAGTAAGTAGTGTTTTCCAATTTGCAGTCTTCTTCTTCAGATGTTGAGTCCAGAGCAGCCAATGGTGATCATGATGCCCCAGTCCTCCCTCTCTGTCATTTGATAGCTTAATGAAGTTATCTTGCTTATATATTATTTGTTGTCCAGCTATTTATATTTTCCATGTACCTCTTTCTCTGTCATTCTTTGCTTCCTTTACAATGCAAAGGCTATACAATACGGGTTTACAAGGAAATTAGCAGGCTTGCAGGTAAGGGTACGGTGGAGGGCATTTGAGCCATGGACCAGGTTGAAATACTGAATGCTCTATAGATGAATGTTAGCCTGACCTTTTTGAGCATGTTCATCAAAACAAAGTGAAAAAATAGAGAACAATGTACTCCCGCAGACATTTAAAGAAAATGCATCATTTATTATCTTTGAATTATATATAAAACACAAACTTGTTATCAAATTAAACATTTTACCATTTGCAATATTCTAATTATAGAGCACAATCATGTTATCACATTCACTGTGTGAAATATTTAAACTGTATAGTACCATCATGTTATTCAATTAAACATTTCACCATCATTTACCATTTATAATATTTAAACTATACAGTGCAAAGGATGTCATCAAACTAACATTTCACCACCATACTAATATATATCTAAACTATACAGAGCAATTGATGTTATCAAATTTAATCATTCACCATCATTCATAATTTATAATATTTAAACTATACAGTACAAATGATGTCATAAAACTATCATTTCACCACCATTCACTATACTTAATATATTTAAACTATACAGCACATAGATGTCATCAACTAAAATCTCACCCTCATTCACCATACATAATATATATTTAAACTATAAAGGACAATTGATGTTATCAAATTTAATCATTCATCATCATTTAGCAGTTATAACCACGTGTTACTGGACCTGCCTTTTGTCTTTCCCTCTGTAGAGCCACCATCAGTCCCTGAGAACTTCAGAGCCACTGACGTCCAGCGTGACTCTGTCACCATTGCCTGGGATCACAGCAAGAGTGATGGTGGATCTCCAGTCACCAACTACATTGTTGAGAAGAAGGAGAACTGGAAGTCCACCTGGGCACATGTGGACAGGGTAAAGATCACTTTAGTTATTCATGTTTAGTCAATGGAAGTGCACCTGGGCACATGTGGACAGGGTAAAGATCACTTTAGTTGTTCATGTTTAGTTAATGTAAGTCCACCTGGGCACATGTGGACAGGGTAAAGATTACTTTAGTTCATGTTTAGTCAATGGAAGTCCACCTGGGCACATGTGGACAGGGTAAAGATCACTTTAGTTCATGTTTAGTCAATGGAAGTCCACCTGGGCACATGTGGACAGGGTAAAGATTACTTTAGTTCATGTTTAGTCAATGGAAGTCCACCTGGGCACATGTGGACAGGGTAAAGATCACTTTAGTTCATGTTTAGTCAATGGAAGTCCACCTGGGCACATGTGGACAGGGTAAAGATCACTTTAGTTGTTCATGTTTAGTCAATGGAAGTCCACCTGGGCACATGTGGACAGGGTAAAGATCACTTTAGTTATTCATGTTTAGTCAATGGAAGTGCACCTAGGCACATGTGGACAGGGTAATGATTACTTTAGTTCATGTTTAGTCAATGGAAGTCCACCTGGGCACATGTGGACAGGGTAAAGATCACTTTAGTTCATGTTTAGTCAATGGAAGTCCACCTGGGCACATGTGGACAGGGTAAAGATCACTTTAGTTGTTCATGTTTAGTCAATGGAAGTCCACCTGGGCACATGTGGACAGGGTAAAGATCACTTTAGTTATTCATGTTTAGTCAATGGAAGTGCACCTAGGCACATGTGGACAGGGTAAAGATCACTTTAGTTGTTCATGTTTAGTCAATGGAAGTTCACCTGGGCACATGTGGACAAGGTAAAGATCACTTTAGTTGTTCATGTTTAGTCAATGGAAGTTCACCTGGGCACATGTGGACAGGGTAAAGATCACTTTAGTTGTTCATGTTTAGTCAATGTAAGTCCACCTGGGCACATGTGGACAGGGTAAAGATCACTTTAGTTGTTCATGTTTAGTTAATGTAAGTCCACCTGGGCACATGTGGACAGGGTAAAGATTACTTTAGTTCATGTTTAGTCAATGGAAGTCCACCTGGGCACATGTGGACAGGGTAAAGATCACTTTAGTTCATGTTTAGTCAATGGAAGTCCACCTGGGCACATGTGGACAGGGTAAAGATTACTTTAGTTCATGTTTAGTCAATGGAAGTCCACCTGGGCACATGTGGACAGGGTAAAGATCACTTTAGTTCATGTTTAGTCAATGGAAGTCCACCTGGGCACATGTGGACAGGGTAAAGATCACTTTAGTTGTTCATGTTTAGTCAATGGAAGTCCACCTGGGCACATGTGGACAGGGTAAAGATCACTTTAGTTCATGTTTAGTCAATGGAAGTGCACCTAGGCACATGTGGACAGGGTAATGATTACTTTAGTTCATGTTTAGTCAATGGAAGTCCACCTGGGCACATGTGGACAGGGTAAAGATCACTTTAGTTCATGTTTAGTCAATGGAAGTCCACCTGGGCACATGTGGACAGGGTAAAGATCACTTTAGTTGTTCATGTTTAGTCAATGGAAGTCCACCTGGGCACATGTGGACAGGGTAAAGATCACTTTAGTTATTCATGTTTAGTCAATGGAAGTGCACCTAGGCACATGTGGACAGGGTAAAGATCACTTTAGTTGTTCATGTTTAGTCAATGGAAGTTCACCTGGGCACATGTGGACAAGGTAAAGATCACTTTAGTTGTTCATGTTTAGTCAATGGAAGTTCACCTGGGCACATGTGGACAGGGTAAAGATCACTTTAGTTGTTCATGTTTAGTCAATGTAAGTCCACCTGGGCACATGTGGACAGGGTAAAGATCACTTTAGTTGTTCATGTTTAGTTAATGTAAGTCCACCTGGGCACATGTGGACAGGGTAAAGATTACTTTAGTTCATGTTTAGTCAATGGAAGTCCACCTGGGCACATGTGGACAGGGTAAAGATCACTTTAGTTCATGTTTAGTCAATGGAAGTCCACCTGGGCACATGTGGACAGGGTAAAGATCACTTTAGTTCATGTTTAGTCAATGGAAGTCCACCTGGGCACATGTGGACAGGGTAAAGATCACTTTAGTTATTCATGTTTAGTCAATGGAAGTGCACCTAGGCACATGTGGACAGGGTAAAGATCACTTTAGTTGTTCATGTTTAGTCAATGGAAGTTCACCTGGGCACATGTGGACAAGGTAAAGATCACTTTAGTTGTTCATGTTTAGTCAATAGAAGTCTACCTGGTCACATGTGGACAGGGTAAAGATCATTTTAGTTGTTCATGTTTAGTCAATGGAAGTTCACCTGGGCACATGTGGACAGGGTAAAGATCACTTTAGTTGTTCATGTTTAGTCAATGTAAGTCCACCTGGGCACATGTGGACAGGGTAAAGATCACTTTAGTTGTTCATGTTTAGTCAATGGAAATCCACCTGGGCACATGTGGACAGGGTAAAGATCACTTTAGTTGTTCATGTTTAGTCAATGGAAGTCCACCTGGGCACATGTGGACAGGGTAAAGATCACTTTAGTTGTTCATGTTTAGTCAATGGAAGTTCACCTGGGCACATGTGGACAAGGTAAAGATCACTTTAGTTGTTCATGTTTAGTCAATAGAAGTCTACCTGGTCACATGTGGACAGGGTAAAGATTACTTTAGTTGTTCATGTTTAGTCAATGTAAGTCCACCTGGGCACATGTGGACAGGGTAAAGATCACTTTAGTTATTCATGTTTAGTCAATGGAAGTGCACCTAGGCACATGTGGACAGGGTAAAGATTACTTTAGTTCATGTTTAGTCAATGGAAGTCCACCTGGGCACATGTGGACAGGGTAAAGATCACTTTAGTTGTTCATGTTTAGTCAATGGAAATCCACCTGGGCACATGTGGACAGGGTAAAGATCACTTTAGTTGTTCATGTTTAGTCAATGGAAATCCACCTGGGCACATGTGGACAGGGACACATTTGCAAAGTAAATTTTAAGTTTTGTGTTATATAAGACACATTTGCAAAGTAAATTTTAAGTTTTGTGGTATATAAGACACATTTGCAAAGTAAATTTTATTTTTCTGTGTTATCTATCAGACACATAGGCAGAGTAAACTTTCATTCTTATATATGAGACACATGGTGCAGAGTGAAGCTTAACTTCTGTGTCACCTGAGACATATACATAGTAAACTTTCATTCTTATCTGTGAGACACATACACAGAATAAAGTTTAACGCCTTCTGTATGAGATAGATATGTGAAGTTAAGTGTAAAACTCTACAGTGGTACATTCTTCTCAAGACACTCCATAAACACTGGAAATACTTCTTATTTGTACAGGTGAAATCTGTGGTGACATCTATGGAGGTTCTATACCTGACAGAAGGGACAGCTTACAACTTAAGGGTGATGGCAGAGAACACGGCTGGAATCTCCGAGCCAGCTACCTTGGAGGAACCTGTGGTACCTCAGAGCCCATACAGTATGTGATCATATTTATTATCTTCTACCATTTCTCAGGGGAAATATACGCTAAACATAAACCACGTACGGAAATGTTCATTGAACAAAGGAGCCTTTTGCATACTTTAATGCATGTTGGGGTGCTAGCCCCATGTTTTTATTGACCAATCAGCACTTGATGGGTCATGTAGTGAATATCATACCACCCGCCTTATTTTTCCAAAGACTTTTTCTGATACCCATCTAAGACTGGGTCAGCCTGGGAGCTAAGCTAATTTTAAAAATCTGCTTTGATGAGATTTGGTCACATGATCACCTGGTCACATGATATTATATGTGAATCACACACAATGAATGTGTTTTTACATGTCTGTCACACAAAGTAATGGTGTTTTACATATAATTGTATATCTCTGTCACACATAGTGGTTGTCTTCTTACATTATATTACATGTCTACCACAGACAGTGAAGGTAATTTTCATATTACATTACATCTGTATTACACAGTAAAGGTATTTTACATATTACATTACATCACACAATGAAGATGATTTACATATTATATTACATTTCTATCATACACTGTCAAGGTGCTTTTACATGACAGTATATGTTTGTCACACACAGGTATTGTATTTTGTGCATTATTTATCATTCTCCACCAAATACAATTTAGACATTCTGTACAACCCACATTATTCACTACATACACTCTAAATTGTTTCTTACATCTGATATATATCACCTTATACATGCTCATGTTCCATCCCAGAACCACCATCAAACCCTGTTGGTCCACTGGAAGCCACAAATGTCACAAGCACATCGGCCACCATTTCATGGAAACCACCAGAGAAAGATGGAGGTCTTCCATTGAAGAGGTACACAATTGAACGCAGAGACGCCAAGCGGCAAGCCTGGATGAAGGTATAGTGACAATTACATTAACTCTTTACAAAGATCAAATTTTGTTTATAAGAGAATATTTAGAATATCACAGGGGATAAAAAGATAAATTATAACAGAAAGAAAATGAAACACAAATTCAGTTAAAATTACTGACCACAAATATTGGTCTTCCATTGCAGACACATGTGAGACAAAGCGAATAGATATACATGCGAACCACTTTCATCAATGGCAGAATGTCAGAAGTTTTTCTGATTTAGGCATGCCACACATCATGACAGTCTGTTCAAGGCAATCTTCCTATCAACATTTAAGGGCAAACGGAGAAAAAGATGCCGGAACAAGGACTGAACTAGTAATGTTAAAGAGTGGAAAGAATTTATTATTTTCACACTTGTACAAGTTGTTGAGGACAGAGCAGTGAGTAGCTTTGAACAGTTCATGAACACCCATGTAACTCATGCTCAGGGTTTCGGGAAGATGAAGAAGAAAAACAAAAAATAAAGAAAACAAAAAAGCGAAGAAGAAGAAGAAGAAGAAGAGAAGAAAATCAAAAACAAACAAAGGAAAAAGAAGAATAAGAAGATGACAATGACAAACAGTGAAAGAGAAAAGGAAGAAGAAGAAAACACTACAACCTCCCTTACCAATGTTACACCAAGGAATCAACTCCACATTAGCTGTATTCATTAGTTCAATATAACAAAATACATTTTTCAAGGATTAATGTTGCACATTGCTGGCTATGAAAGTGTTTGTCTTGCTGGTACAAGTGGCAACATCTCATCCCTGCAGGTTGACTCTGTGAAACCAAACGTCCACTCTTTTGACATTACCGGCCTGGTGGAAGGCAATCACTATGTGTTCCGGGTGTTTGCTGAGAATGCTGAAGGGGTCAGTGCTCCGCTGGAATCAGATGTGCCAGTAACCTGTCGCAGAGCCCCAGGTTAGAATCTTAATCTATGAATGTTAAGTTAGTTGCATATCCTTTACAGGACATCACAGTCAACCCCAGCATTTCTTTACTGTTTGTTATTTATTGGCAAGTTTACATTTAGTAGTTTGCCATTGCTTTTTGAACGTTCAGCGCTCATACAATTTTATAAAAACCAACTCAAGGTGGTCTGCTACCAAATCATCCGCAGCTGTGCTTCGAATGTGATATGCAGGATTACGAACTACGTCAGTAACCTCTTCACCACAGAGCCAATTTAGCATTGTGAATAGCGTCCCGTGTATTACCAGGGCCTGTAAGGGAAGCCAAGAATAGCAACAATGTATCCTACCATGCATGTTGTAAGAGGCAACTTAGGAGGGTTGGCATCAGACTTATCCAATAGAAAATATTAGCTGCACAATCCAACCAATCATGAACAAGCCTACAAATACCTTAGTGTGGGTTGATTGAGAGACTACGCTCCATTGAGAGATGAAAGGCAGCAGCAACAGAAGATAATGATAGTGAATAGGGAGCTGAATGTTTGTTGTTTGGTATGGCAGTTAAATATTAGTCAGATGTCAGAATAATTGAAATATTTATTTGTTTGTTATTCTGGTGTTCCTCTTGAATTCCTGTGTTCCTCTTGAATTCCTGTGTTCCTCTTGAATTCCTGTGTTCCTCTTGAATTCATGTGTTTCTCTTGAATTCATGTGTTTCTCTTGAATTCATGTTGTCCTCTTGAATTCCTGTATTCCTGTTGAATTCCTGTGTTCCTGTTGAATTCCTGTGTTCCTGTTGAATTCCTGTGTTTCTCTTGAATTCCTGTGTTCCTGTTGAATTCCTGTGTTTCTCTTGAATTCCTGTGTCCCTGTTGAATTCCTGTGTTCCTGTTGAATTCCTGTGTTTCTCTTGAATTCCTGTGTTCCTGTTGAATTCCTGTGTTCCTCTTGAATTCCTGTGTTCCTGTTGAATTCCTGTGTTTCTCTTGAATTCCTGTGTTCCTGTTGAATTCCTGTGTTTCTCTTGAATTCATGTGTTCCTGTTGAATTCCTGTGTTTCTCTTGAATTCCTGTGTTCCTCTAGAATTCATGTTTTCCTCTTGAGTTGTTGAGTTGAGTTGAGTTAAGAACCGACATCACTGCACTCAGGACATTCCCATATGTGCTTCGTCCCCTCGTTCAACAGCCAGCGAAGGGTCATACTACTTATCTTTCCTACCACTATCTGATTAAAAGTTCTCCTGTTCTTCCCTCTCAGTTTTGAGATTCTGAGAAACTGTTTTCATGTATTTTATCAGTTGACAACATTGATAGAATCATATTAACAGGTGTATGTATTCCATCTGGTAATGAAAACATGTATTCACCTGTGTCACTATATCAGATTAGATGAGTTGCCATCTTCACATCTAAGGCTGGATGTTGTGGATATATACCACTTGCTGTCTTTAGCTGTGATGGTACATCCTCCCCCTCATATGTGCTTTTATATCTGTCCATTTAAGGGACTGTCTTTCTTCTGTACACTAGGCTTCCACCTGTCTGTCTGGTTTGGTTTTTCAATAGGGATTTATATCCCTTATGTCCATAACATATTGTATTTAGTAAAGAATTATCTTGTTTAGTAAATCTATTTTCACTCCTAGTTTGTTTAGAACGTCTTTACTTGTCATTTTGGCTTTACATTGTACTGTTGTACATAAACTGTTTCTTTGCTATATATCATTGTATATAAACTGTTTCATCACAATATGTTATTGTTTATAAACTGCTTTTTCGACATATATCATTGTATATAAACTGTCTTCACAATGAACATAGATATAAAATAGAATAAATAATTGCCTATTGCTTTTCTTTAAAAAAAACAACAACAGAGAAACCAGGTGCACCGTCTGGCAAACTACGGGCTAGCAAGGTCACCGCTGACTCAGTGACTCTAGACTGGTTGCCTCCTCTTGATGATGGTGGCTCTCCACTGACAGCCTATATTATTGAAGCTTTTGACCACAAGTCCAAAGGTTCGTAAATTGCTGCATTTTACAATTATTTACCACGATGTTGCAGTGTCATTTCTTCTTTTTCTTCCCTTTTCCCCCCAAAAGTAACCTTTTCAATCCTTCAAGGTTTTATTATAATATATAGTATATTTCATTTACATAATGTATTTAAAAATACATTATAATATTTGCAACGTATTGATTTTGAATTTATGCTTATTATACAGTTGTATATTGGTTTAATTATGCTAATTATCTTCAAAGAAATGAGTATTAGTTTAGCCTTTGATTAACCGTTTTTGAAATTTAATCTGTAACATCCCTTTTATATTTCTTATGTAGGGATTTCAGTTTTAGTTATATACTGCTTACTGTGTCCCCACATCTGTCTTAAGCCATTTGTCCATAATAAAGTGTCCATCATCATAGGTAGTTTGTAATGGATCACATATTCTGTACATGGTCATCTTTGTAGTTCATAGTTCCATCACTCCAGTAAGTCGTCAACTACATTATTGTGCTATAGGACATAATTCACAAGTTTCTTCCTGTATAGTAAAAGATTCCCATCCAAGTTGCAGTTTTATTTGAGTACAACAAATAACTTTCAGATGAACACATGTATACATTATTTCTGCTGCATTATATAGCTTATTTGTTTATAATATTTTTCTTTGCTATAAATGCTCTTCTTATCCAAACCATTATTTCATTCTTGCTACCAGAATGGAAGACTGTGGCTGAGGTAGACCCCAATGCCACGCGCCAGCTGGTAAGGAACTTGACCGAGGGAGAGGAGTACAAATTCCGAATCTGTGCTCAGAATGCCCTTGGACGAAGCAAACCAGTGGAAGCTGATGCTGCTATTGTCCCATCAAGACCTCTAGGTAAGATCCAGTTGTGATTCAGAGATTGGTAGATCTTATGAACTTTTAGTGTCTGTGCTAAAACACGGTCTTTTTACAAGCTCATATTATGGAGTAAATTTCTAGTCATTATTGGTAATAGTAATTAGAACTAACTGCTTCATATCGGCTTATTACTGATAATTCTACTGCATGTCACCACACAGATTACCAGAAGTGACATGTAGAAATAGTGGATGAGTTATGAGACATTACTTACTCATTTTTTTGTTCAATATCTTATTCAACCCATCTGGGTTAAAATGGGGATGTATATTATATTTTATAAATAGTAAAAGTATTCATTTTGTGTGTAATTTTACATGGAAATCATTTGTCAGTGTATGTTCTATTAGTTTATAATATATGTACAATGAAGTTCTGTCTGTCATATAGCTGAGGATATTTGTACTGATTTTCATCTTCTATGAAATGAGTATAATTATCATCTTCTATGAAATTAGTATAATTATCATCTTCTATGAAATTAGTATAATTATCATCTTCTATGAAATGAGTATAATGTTAATCTTTTGTACTCATTTCATAGAAGATGAAATGAGTATAAGTATCATCTTCTATGAAATTAGTATAATTATCATCTTCTGTGAAATGAGTATAATGTTAATCTTTTGTACTCATTTCATAGAAGATGAAATGAGTATAATTATCATCTTCTATTAAATAAGTGTAAGTATCATCTTCAATGGAAATGAGTATAATTGTAATCTTTGTGAGCTGTTTATTTTAAGTATGTTGAACTCATTTCACAGAAGATAATAATCAGTGTAAACATGTTCAATTATTAGAGACACCCTCAAGTGGTGTTTGATCAATTTGAGGTGATTTCTTATGCATTTCAAGTAGTGTATGATATACTGAGGGAAAATGGAACTTCAGAAGAAAGATATACCCATGCTATAAAAACAATAATAGATAGAGTCTGTTCTTAGTATACACACACATAAACCACCATTTGTACATGATCGTTTTAGTTTGTTGTTTTAAATAAAAGCTAAATGAAATTAAGTTCAATTTTAAAATATGTTGACTGGTATTTTTGGTCAAACTGCATTGCAGTGTTAATAAATAAGTTATTATTACCTGAAAAAAAAAATTAATTGACTTGCTAACACATATGCCTTTTTTCTGTCTGTAGAACCACCAGGTGCCCCTCGTGGACCTCTAAAAGCAGAGAACATCAACCGAGACTCCATACATCTGTCATGGCAGTCCCCATTGGATGATGGAGGATCTCCTGTAAGTGGCTAGTCTTTCAGTTACCACTTCATTTGCAATATTTGTGCATGAGTTTATTCACTACTCAGCATTAAATGATACTAATCTTCCATACAATGTCTCTAAGTAATTTATTTAGCCAACACAACAAAACCTGATGGTTGTTGAGACAGAAGTACAGGCACTGATGTTTGAAAATTCTTTCCAGGGGGAATATCATCCTCTACAGAGATGGGTCTGTTGTTTCACACAAGTGGAGTTCATGGGCTTTCACTGCTCAGGTTTGAGGGAGAACTGTTAAGGAAGACAAGAGTTTTTGCCGTGTCTAAGAGCAGTTTTACCATGGAGGTCATGGCAGTTGTTTTTTTAAAAAGTTGTATATCCCTTACAGGACGTTGCAGTCAACACCAGCATTTTTCAGCTGTTGTTGATGTTCTTGGCAAGATTACGCTCAGTAGTTTGCCATTGCTTTCTGAGCGACAGGCTCACATACCCCGTAAGTAACCAATGCGGCACGATCCGCTGCCGAATCTCATGAGCTGGATGCAGGATGCAAACCTTGCACATGATGCTGTTTTCAGGGAGTCAGACAAGTAAATGTCTCAAGGGATGGTTGTGATTCTGCAACTTTGACTAGACTGGTATAGCATCAAGTCAAATGAAGTCAAGCTAAACTAGAGTGCCGTGCGGGAGGCCAAAGAAAAATAGTCAGTCACACAGAACAGGTGTCATCAATTGCTATATGCTGAAGGAGATACTGAGGAGAGAATCGGAGCACTTATGGATTAATAGTTTAATGTGCAATGAAGATGATCTGTTGACTAATTAACTAGCTAATTTATTCAGCATCACATGATAGAAAATAGCCCATTTATTACAAGTCTCTGAGTAGTTTCTTCAGCATCATTACACACGTACATACCATAACTTTTAGTTGCATTGTATGTTTTCTTCAATGCTTGAATTCAGGTCACTGGATACATCGTGGACAAATTGGACATACAACGAGGAGGTTGGGTGAGGGCAGCAAGGGTGCCAGGAAACAGTACCAACTATGTTGTGAGTGGCTTGACCCCTGACCATGACTACAACTTCCGGGTTTATGCTGAGAACAAGATTGGTGTTGGTGAACCTCTGGACATGAAAGCATCCATCAAATGCAAAAGTCCATACAGTAAGACACTGTACTATATCTGTTGTCATTTAGCAATAAGTTATCTTCTTGTTGTGTCAGACAAGTCCATAGCTTCTAATTATGCAGTTCTGTTTACTGTTTTTGTTTGTTTCTTTCTTTTTTAGCAATGTTCTTTCTTACCCTTTTGCTTATCTGGACATTGTCTTATACCAGCTCATGCCAACCCATCCTATCTTTTGCTATCTCCTTGCATGTCTCTCCACGTCCTCCCCTTATAATTTATCTCTGTTTTTAACTAACTTCCCCTTTGGGTTTCAGACAAGGGCATGTCTAGTTATATTATTATCAAGTTTTCTCAGTGTGTATCCTATCCAGCACCAGCTTTTTCCTCACCTCTTGATTCAATGAAATTTGATTAGTTCTCTCCGTGAGCTCCACTCAGGTCCTATAACACCATTATAGTCCTGCTATTCTGCGCAGGCATCAATTAGTGAATGTTTGTTTCCTGCCCCATCTGAGCTGATTCTCATTGCAAGTTTCTGCATTCTGGACAGTTGTGTTGATTCATTGCATTCAGCTCTCACAGTGGCTCACAGAGCCTGTTACCTTGGATGGGATCTGTCTAGAGGATGCAAACCTTGCACAAATGCTTGCCAAAGTTGGGCACAGTGACCTGTGGAGTGGATAACTAGGTGTAGCACATTTCCCTCAATAGAGGAATGAAGAAGAAGAAACTCTTACAGTCAGGCTACAGCATCTGCTCAGTCTGTTGGTGTCACTCCTGTTTCCTGACTGTTCAGTTCTTTAAGCTTCACAAAATTGTTAAGAACTCGACTGCCTTAACTAGATTACCTTTGGGTTCAGTAAAGATTTCCATGGGATTCAGAAAGCTTCACCAGATTCCCATGGAGTTTAATAAGCTCACTCAAATTTTCATGGGGTTCATTAGGCTTCACAAGATTTTGATGATACTCAGAAAGCGTCTTAAGATTTCTATGGGTCTCAGAAAGCTTTACCAGAATCCCAAGAGGGTTTGGTAGGTTTTTCTTTATTGCCTATGGGTTTAGTTAGCTTTGCCAGATTTCCAAGAGGTTCAGTAAGCATCATCATATTTCCATGAGTTTTAGTAGGCGTCATTAGTTTTCAAAAGGGTTTAGTAAGTGTTACCAGATTTCTAAGGAGTTCTGTAAGCTTCACTAAACTTTTAAGGGATGAAGAAGGTTGAACTTAATCACAAGGGCCCATGGTAGGTCTTACAAGATTGTCTGTAGGTGTTGTAGTCTTCATGAGATAGCCAAGAGGTTTTATTGACTACCATATTGCCAGAGAGGACTTTGCCACATAGAAAAACAGTAAGAACCCTTAGTGTAAATAGACATTTACAAATAAAAGAAATATTACAATGTGACTGTTCTTTTATTCATTGGTCATAATGTCCACCATTTGATATTTCCACAGATGTGCCGTCACCACCACGTGACTTGGTTGTATCAGAAGTCACAGACGAATCAGTTCTGTTACAGTGGTCTCCTCCTGAAAGTGATGGTGGCAGTGAGCTTCTGGGATATTTGGTAGAGAAAAGAGAACCAGGCCGTCAGCAGTGGACTCGTGTTGGATATGCTGATAATAAGACAACATCCATGAAAGCCCGCAACCTGTTGGAAGGGCGACCATACACATTTAGAGTTATTGCTGAAAACCAGGAGGGACTGAGTGAGCCACTGACCCTTCAGAAGCCTGTTACACCAATGAAACCTATTGGTAAGTAAGACTACTTGTATTTTGGTTGGTTGGTTCTTTGGTTGACTGACTGGTTGGTTAATTTGATTGGCTGCTTGGTTGGTTGGTTGGTTGGCTGACTGGCAAGTTTGGCTAGCTGGCTTGCTTGCCAGTTAGTTGGTTTGTTGGCTGGCTAGTTAGTTGACTAGATTTGTATCATACTGTAGTATATATATATATATTCTAGGTATAGAGCAACATGTATCACACTGTAGTACTTCAAATACTTCAAGTTATAGAGTACTGTATCACACTATAATACTTCTTATAGAGAGATTGTGTCACACTGTAATACTTCTAACTATAGAAAGACTATCACACTGTAGTAATTCTAAATGTAGAGAAACTTGTATCACATGCTATAATAGATCTAAGTTTAGACAGGTTTGTATACTGCAGAAGTAGCCAAAACACTGTAATGGCAGATCACAAAACAAATGAATTAAATGTTCAATAAGATAGCTTCCAAATATAACTATTGCAGTATTTGGTGACATTTTATTTTTATATGTAATACAAGTTTGTTTGTGTGTTTTTGTATTTATAGAAATGCCTGGTGCACCTCAAGACGTAGCGTGCATCAACTTTGACCGCCAGTCTGCCACACTTGAATGGAAGAAGCCTAGATATGATGGAGGAGCTCAGATCTCCGGTTACATCATAGAAAAGCGTGAAGGCAGGGCAGCATCATGGGTGCCTGCTGAGGACATAGATGCAACCAAGAACAAATGCACGCTGAAAAATCTCATTGAAGGCTTTGAGTATGAGTTCCGCGTCAGAGCCAAAAATTCTGCTGGCCTCGGAGAACCTGGATATCTGTCAGCTCCAGTTGTGCCATCAAGACCACTGGGTGAGTAGGTGGAACTGTAGACATGTCATAAGATTGCACCAGCTTCTTATCTGTTTTGAAAATAAGATGAGGGTCTTCCTCTTCTTCTCATAACCCCATCCATAGTTTACCATGGTTATTAACACATTCAATGCCAAACAAAGAGTAGGTTTGGACCAAACAAAAATGTTGGCGGAAATGGGAAGTAGGAGTGTGCCCATTTCACTTAATGAGTTAAGACAACAAACATTAAGAAATGAAATATGTGGGGCATGTAAAAAGACATGAATGTCTGCAAAGGATAACTATAGAGGAAGATATCCTGGGGAAATAGTATAGAGAGGAAGACCACAATGTAGATGGATTCAAGATGTCATAGGTCATTGACACATGACAACCAACAGAGGTAGGACATAGGCTTTTGATAGAGCAACATTCTGAAAGACTTTTATAGGGCAGAAGTTGGTGGGAAGAGAGCAAGGACAAGGCACAGAGATAAACTCCTGGATGGCTTGACCACATGGCAGAATTGGGGCAAGATTACAGACCTGATCCAGGTCTCTGGTGATTGTGTCAGATGGTGAACCATGATGATGATGATAATTGAAGATTTGTTCTGGAAATGTAGTATTCACAAGGGACAGTTTATATGCAAATATGGTATTTGCAAGGGACAGTTTATATGGAAATATGGTATTTGCAAGGGACAGTTTATATGGAAATATGGCATTTGCAAGGGATAGTTTATATAGAAATATGGTATTTGCAAGGGACATTTTATATGGGAATATGGTATTTGCAAGGGACATTTTATATGGGAATATGGTATTTGCAAGGGACAGTTTATATGGAAATATGGTATTTGCAAGGGACAGTTTATATGGAAATATGGTATTTGCAAGGGACAGTTTATATGGAAATATGGTAATGCAAGTATTTACTTTGAGAACTTGGTGACAGCTGGCAAGACTGAAAGGAAGAGACCAAAGAGAAGACCGAGAAGTAAATACCTGGATGGCTTGGCCACATGGCATGGTCAAGACAATAACACAGAGCTGATCCATGACTCTGGTGATCAAGTGAGATGGCAAAACTTGACCGCCCATGCTTATTGGCATGGCACATGATGGATGGATGGTATTTGCAAGGGACACTTTATATGGAAATATGATATTTGCAAGGGACAGTTTATATGGAAATATGGTATTTGCAAGGGAAAGTTTATATGGAAATATGGTATTTGCAAGGGACAGTTTATATGGACATATGGTATTTGCAAGGAACAGCATGTATGGAAGTATGGTATTGGCAAAGGACAGTTTATAACTGGTGGCACATTCCTGAAGACTTCTTCCACAGTCGTTCGTTTTATCTGTTATGAATCTTCCCATTAAATTCTACATACAGTAGTATGAGTGTCGGTGGTTCAGAATAAGCAACGGCAAACTACTGAACGTAAACTTGCCAAGAAATCACAAACCACCCAAAAATGCTGGGGTTGACTGTGACATCCTGTAAAGGAAATACGGTTATTTTCTTTCTGTAGTTTAATAATTAGTTTTGTTCTGTGATTAAAGGTGTTTAATTTATTATATTTGCCAATATACTCATTTGTAATATTTGTGTTTGCCATATGTATATGCCATAATACTTTTACTAGCATAATCTATATATTGTAGCCAAAAGTATACATACCATAAATGATATGACTAATATATAACTCCTTGCAAGTTCTGATGGTTTAAAATAACTTGTTACTTTTGTGCAACCAGAGAAACCCTCAGCCCCTAACGGACCTCTTGAAGTGAGCAGCGTTACAGAAGACAGTGTCACATTAACCTGGTCAAAACCAGATGCTGATGGTGGCACTCCAATCACAAACTATGTCATTGAAAAGTTTGACACCAGACGTCCTAAATGGGTCAGGGTGGATTCTGTACCGGCCAGTGACAATACATTTAAGGTAAAATGTCCAATCTGTGTCACATTACAAAATGGTGTGGGAAGATTAGATTGTTTTGTATTGAATAAAATTGTTACAAATGTTATAGTTTAGAATGTTTTCAATATTTAGTTGTTCAATGTTCAGTGCTATCAGATGTAGGAGATAACGCTTGGATATGATGTTTGGCATCGGGCACACTTTCATCTTCATAATAGGACAACCTACTGGACATGAATAAACAGCAGTGTCTAAAATGCAAGAACCAGGAGTAAGGTTTGACACAGCAGGAAATCGATGCCACAAAAACAGTACTGTCATGAGTATGGAACTGGTACATTCAGCTGTTCTACACTGATAGATTTGTTAAAGTAGAGATTTAAGCACTGGTGTGTTACCCAGAGTGCATAGAGAATGAACTTACAACTGAAAACCTGCTGCTAAAGTGTAACAGATAAGGTGCTTCAGATATAATCATAGCTGTAATTATTTCCCTTTAATTTTAGTTTAGTTTAGCTGTAATTATTTCCCTTTGAAATTTGAAAAACCTGGTGTTGATAATCTGTGCTAAAGTGTAATAGATAAGGTGCTTTACATATCATCATAGCTGTAATTATTTCCCTTTGATAGTTGATAACCTGCTGCTAAAGTGTAACAGATAATGTGTTTTTCATATCATAACATCTGTAACTATTTTCCTTTAAAAGTTGATAACCTATAACTATAATTATTTCATTTTGAAAGCTGATAACGTACTGCTAAAGTGTAACAGATAAGGTGCTAATCATATCATCATAGTTGTAAAGTAATTATTTCCCTTGCTGGGTGTTCAGGTTGAGAATCTACTGGAAGGTGTGCAGTACAAGTTCCGTGTGATGGCAGAGAACAAGGTGGGAGTCAGTGAACCTCTAGAGACAGATGCAACAGTCACTCCAAAGTGTCCGTATGGTGAGTTCATTTTCCTGACATTCTACATTGGCCATGTCTTTTTTTAAAGCTCAGATACTCTTTGAGAGTGACAGACTGGATCTAAAAATACTGGTTTCCATTTTAAACATATTGTCTCCCGGTTAAAGGGGCCGGCTTTATTAGGGACCCATAAGGTCCACTTGCCATCGGACAAGCTGACTCCCAGGCTAGTCCAACACTGCTCTTTTGACCACAAATACATTTCAATAAAAACAATGACAACAAATATGTTTGTAAAAATGGCAAACAACAAAACTTGCAATAGATATGACCAACGAGGAACTAGTGGTGCTAGTGGCCATGGTAACACAGTGGTTAGCTGGGATGCAAACAGTGTAGTCCAATGTTCCATCCTCGATAGCAGTAGATTATCTTTTTTCAGATCAGTGTGGCTTAGGAATCCACCCAGCCTCATAAAGTTGATTCTTCTAGGTAGGAATGGTGGTGGGGGTGTGATCTAATACTCCACAACCATACTACAGTCTCTTTGGATTACTTCCTTTTTTTCAGAATGTAGTACTTTGTGGCAAAGGGGTTACAAATGTACTTCGTAATCCCACATACCGCTGTCGAAACGCAGCTGCAGGCGATTTGGAAGTAGTCCGCCTTGCATTGGTTTCCATAAAATGGTATGAGTGCTGATCATTGAGAAATCAATGGCAAACTACTAAACGTAAACTTGCCCAGTAATCACAAACAGCCAAAAAATACTGGAATTGACTGTCATGTCCTGTAAAGGATATACAACTATTGATTAGTAGTAGTGCTAAGTAATCATATCATATATTTTACTTTCTTAGGCCCACCTTCAAGCCCTGTTGGACCAATCAAAACACTTCAAATCACAAGAGACTCAGCAACCATTCAGTGGATGCCTCCTAAATCAGATGGAGGATCACCAGTCACAAGCTACATTGTTGAATGCCGTGATGAGGGCAAGAGGGGATGGATGTACTGTGGCCGTACCAACGCAGATGTCACAATCTTTACATGTACTGCCCTTTATGAAAACAAGGAGTATTACTTCAGGATCTTTGCAGAAAACAAATATGGCCGCAGTAAGCCTTTGGAATCTGAGATTGCTGTCATTCCAAAGAGGATCTTTGGTAAGTAAATGTGTGTCACACTGTCTGTCAGAATGGAATTGGTTGTGGCAAAGAGTTTTTTCTAGAGTAGTTTGAAATGTTGCTCTTCTCTTTGCTACTTTCATGATCCAGATGTTACAAATAGCATAGATACCCTTTGCCACTGCCATTCATTTCCTGCATATAATCCTTGTTTAGTCTCATTTCATGTCTTATTTTTCTGGCAGTTATTGATGTGACACCTTATGGCAAGAAATGTCTGTTATCAAAACATAGGATAACAACATATATATTAAGTAAACGTGTGTTTTTTTATAAATAGAAGAACAGTTTTACAACACAGGATGTGGTCTCCTTAAAACACAATGTATCAATCTAATCACCAACAGAGGCTGTCAGAACTAAGAAAGGTTTGACATCAAAGCCAGTTCCTTTTCTCTTCTTGTCACCTATATCCTTTTGTTTTAGTGTTGGTCTCTCTTCTGTAATTGTAGATAATCTCTTTATTCTCCCCCTCCCCCTCCCCAACCCCACCTGTTTATTATAGTTGTATCTAGTGATGTTTTGTTTCTCTTGTTACCCCATATCAAACTCATTTCCATCTTCAGATATGAAATGTAGTGTAGTCATTGTGTTGTCATTTATTTAATTGTATCTAGTGTTGCCTACTGCTAGAACTCTTAGTTTGTGCTTGTTTACAGCCTCTGCTCTAATTAATGTAGAGGTGTTCTTGTGAGTAGTTCCTGCATACTTGTCTTTCCTTTTCTGGTTTTCCAGTGACAGCTGGTAGTCTGTGTGCCCTTAGACTTAGTCTGTAGATAATGTAAATCCTTCATTAAATCTTTGGTAGTTTATCTGACATGGTCATGGGTGGAATAGCTTGGTTTAATGATTTCTAAAATTATAAGACATGATTTTAAAAATAGAACAACTGGAACATATTGTAACAGCTGGTAAGATTAATGGAAAGAGATAGAGAAAGACAGTGAGAGATGGTTCTGGACAATAATGCATTGTAGCATGTACAGATAATAGTACAGAATATGTTCTGCTAGAGGAAGGCACGTGTGGAGAAGATTGCCCATAGAAAATGGCAAGGCACATTATGATGGATATATGTGTAACTAAATCTTTGCAGTAGCAGCATTGAAACACTATTTAGTGTTTGCACATACATACATATGTACATAATACTCATACATATGCACACATACATACTCTTACGTGTGCATGTGTACATGCCCTAACATTTACATTCATAAATGATAATTCTCAGGCATAATTACAAGTCGTGTTATCTGGTTACATATGTTGTACATAATATACCTCCTATTCTCTGTTACATATATAATTACACATATTTACAAGTCCTGTTATCTTTATATAATATAATTACACATATTTATAATTCCAGTAATTTGTTAATATATTATCACACACAAATGGAAGTCTTGCTATCTGATTACATATGTTATTTCACATACATACAAGTCATGTTATCTGGTTACATATGTTGTACATATGTATACCTCCTGTTATCTGTTACATATATAATTACACATATTTACAAGTCTTGTTATCTTTATATAATATAATTACACATATTTATAATTCTTATTATCTGTTAATATATTATTACACACAAATGGAAGTCATGTTATCTGATTACATATGTTATTTTGCATACATACAATTCATGCAATCTAGTTGCATATATTATTACATATAAAAGCAGTTATGATGAACAGCCATAGGTACTAGACATCTCACTCAAGACATTGGAATAACATTAAGCATAGAATAGAAAAACCTCTCCATCTTGAAAACACCGATAACTGTCTCAGTATATACTTGCACATGTAAAGCATATTTAGTCATAATGGGAAGAAGTAGCAACTAAAAAATTCCATTTTAAATCATGTATTTCAGACAGATGTAGTCAAATGTTTGAATTTGCTCTATTTGTAGAAACAATAGCTCCCACATCTTTCTGTTCTCAAAATCTTTGCCTAGAAGCAAATTTAGAAGTGTTCTGACCTCTAGGTAACAAGATATTTCCCCAAGTTAATGCATGTGTCTCTCTGCCTCCAGTGTGAGCCATCCTACTCTGTAGACATTGAGTGTGAACATGTTAAATTCATGAGAACATCAATATCCCATACATTATTTTTTAAAGAATTCTTCAGCAATATTTGTGAATCTTAGAAGTGGATACACAGAAATTATTCTGCAATAAGAACAGTTTAGATAAACAATCAAGAATGGAAAAACTGTAGCCATGGCATAATGAACAGCAACAACCAATGGTCCTTGCTAATGTGATGAAGTACATAAATGCATGCTTGCTTGCTGTCAAATTGTGTGCTGGCTGCGTTGTACTCTGTTAGCATTAATGATTATTTTCTCTAACATGTGGCATGCTTTGATAACCTGTGTCCTGTCTGTTATGTTATTGCAGAGTTTGTAAACATACTTTTGTGAAAAATATTTTCTCCCTGTTACATTTTATTCTTGAATCACTTATGGAGGAGTGGGTGTACAAGGGTTCAGAATATCCACCTCACACATCATGGGACATATTGCTGTGTGGATTAGAAACACGGAGAACTACTGCACTACATACATGCATTAACTGGTATATGTGCAGAATAGAAGGACTAACATGTTTTGCCATAATCATTGATGCCAAGCTTCAGGAAAGAACTAGACTCTAGCAAATGAAGAGGTGAGGAAACTACACTGGTGCTGGACAGGACACGCACTGAGAAAACCTGGTCATTGTAAAACTAGGAAGTCCATTCTCTGGACCCACTGGGCAAACCAAATATAGTGGAACAAAAAATAGACATGAAGAAGAGAATTACAGACATAAATGACTACTATGGGGAAGATATGGAGGGAGCTGAAGAGACAGCAAAAGATAGGAAGACTTGGTGTAGGTTTGTTGAGAACCTATTCATCCATGGGGAGGAGGGGTGGGTAAAGTGCACAATAAGAAGTCATCACGGGGGGTGTTTTTGGTCCTCAGTAATGCTTGAATTTGTAAACACAGAAGACACAAACAATATGTTGCATGATTTATTGCCTGGCATATTTCATTGCATCTCATCAGGTGCATACTGCAGAGTTATATATCATATGAAGTGAGTAAATTAATAAAACATACGCTGAAACTTAACTGATTCAATGCCAAACAAAACGTAGGTTTGAACCAACCATGGTACAGAATTAAATGAACAAGTATTATAATGTAAATTGTTGTTCACTGAGCATCAAAATTGTGGAAGATAGATACCACAAAACAAAACAAATAACACGGTAACACTAATGTGGCAATATATCGTCCTTCTGTCCAAATGGGAGGTCACATATGGTGACATTTAAGCTGTTTCATCTAAAGTATTATTAATTTATTTACTTCATATGATATATAACTCTGCAGTATGTACCTGACGAGATGCAGCTAAATATGCCAGGCAATCAATTGTGCAACATATTGTTTGTGGTTTCTGTGTTTGAATTTGTACTAAAAATCTCTACACTGGTTTGTACTAGTGGTGTAGGCATAAAATACATAGTACCAGGGTGCTTTGCAATCTGCATCACAATAACATAAAATACTACTTGTGAATATGTTTAGCTACACAGTATGGTGTTATAGTTGTTGACATGTTTATTATTATTATTATTTATTTTATTATTGGGTAGCCATGCTAGCATAGTGGCCTGACGTATGTTAGTCTAACTCATCTAAGATAAATTGGGCATATAAGGGTCAGACCCATATTTGTATATACCAACTGGCCCTCAGTGAGGGATGTGGTCAATAGTATACCAGCAGCCTTTATTTCTGAGAACATTTCCTGGTGACCATTTGAGACTGGGTTGACCTTCAAGCCCAGGTCAATTGTAAACAAATCCTTGCTTCGAGGGGGATTCAAATACATGACCACCAGATCTGCAGCGCAACATGCTCTTTACAGTAGTGCCCCCTTTTACATCTGACTGAACAACGAGTCATGGTCTAGATTATGTGAAGGTCTAGCACTCCACACCCTAATGGCTGGAACTCCTATGGGAATACTTGAGTATGAGAATGGATATACAGGCTGCCACTGTGACACTAACATGGAGATCAAAGCTGCCACTGTGACACTAATATGGAGATCAAAGCTGCCACTGTGACACTAAAATGGAGATCAAAGCTGCCACTGTGACACTAACATGGAGATCAAAGCTGCTACTGTGACACTAAAATGGAGATCAAAGCTGCCACTGTGACACTAAAATGGCAACCAATACTTCACTTACAGAGACAGTTTAGAATGAAAAGCTGTGATGTGAGTAACTGCCACTTGTGGAGGTGTCAAACCTTGTTGATCTAATGTCCATGTCATACAGCAATGGCCAAGAAATGGGAGAGCTGATTGGCTGGTTTCAAAAGCACCTATCATTAGGATATTGAAGATGGACTAAGGAGAATATAATGCAGGCAATAAATAAAGCTTGTTACATGGTGGCACAACTCTTGACGAATTCTTAATTACGGTTCTTGGAGTTGAGAATCAAATATGGAACTGGTTCCAATAACCGCAGGCTAGTATAGTTCAGATTTGCTGCTAATTCCCTTCCTTTTCCACCAGTAGAAATATGTGTATAAATAACAAAACACTTAATCATGTTTTCAATTAAAATATCTGTAGTTAATCTTGTAAGGGAAGCAAAGAATAGTAACACTGCATGCGACCAGGCATGTCGTAAGAGTTGACTAGAACTGGCATTCCACAGAACACTTTAGCTGCAATATCCAAGCAACCAAGAACAATTCTAAAGATAAGGAAAGAAGAAATGACAATCAGAGATTGGGTGAATAATGTGAGGAGGACATGGAGGAAGCTGCAGGAGATTTGTAAAAGATAGAATGCCTTACGTTAGTTGGTTGAGGGTCTATATTCCAATGGGGATAAGTGGCAGGTGGAGGAGAACATAACAATATTGTTTCACATTTGTATGAGAAACAAGGAGTTACATAGAGGCCATATTTTGCTACAGACCTAATATCTGCATCTTGTATTAAGTGTACTGATCTTTATGTTTTGATAACTGGAGATAAGGGTAACTTTAGTTATACTTGTATATTATAGCTGTTATAGATTCAGATGAGAACTGATTGTTATAAATAGTGTGAATAATTATTTGCTTTGTCTGCACTGTTTACACACATTCATAACTTTGTATTTATCTAATAACTTTGTGTTTTTAATATATTAACTTCAATAACACATCTGTGTGTAAAGTAACAATAGTTGCAAACAGTTTCAATTTGTTGGAAGTAACGTCAGGGTAGTTGTCAGTATAAAAATAGTTGTGGTTCCCAGTAAAGAGAAGCAAGGCTTTAGAATATCTTACAGTGATTTAAGAAATGGTATTCTGTTTTGTAACCAGAATATGGTGCCTTGCCTTGGTTCAGAGAGGCCAACCTGCAGCCTTGCATTGATGTGTACATGGTCCAAAACGTCAGCCGCATGGAGTATTTTTACAGAGTGTATGCAGACAATCCACTCAGCTGTGTGTGGGATTCTATAGATCTAAGTTCTATTGCCAGCAGATTCTAAACCAATCAGCTCTGGATGTCTGTGTGTGTATGTGTTGGAGCCATGAACTCAAGCCAATTTCTTTCCATTTGTAGCTTTTGTCTCAAAAGAAAGTACACTTTCAAATGAGAAAGAAACTGTGTATGTAGTAAAATTAGCTTGTTGTCATAAGTTAAGTGAGTAAATATATCATGTTTTATATATCAGATTGTAGGAAACGAATAGAACAGAAATCAGGGCATTTAAAGAATTTGTTCTACAGTAATCTGGATGTAAAACAACAACCTGGCAATTAGAAGAATGGGTAGTTTTATGTCTAAAAATATGATAAGATAGGTACAATTGGCTAGGAAACTGGAATCAATCTGAAAAATCCAAGACACTGAGAGTTGTGACATATTTGCAAAGAGTTAACTGATGCCAGAATTTAAAGTTTTTCTCATGGCAATAAAAATATAGGGTGAAATAAAAAAAATTATTGAAAAATAAATTAAATAACATGGTCAGTTTTGGCTTGGGTACAACATAAGATATGAAAGTCTACTGTTGAAAATATTGGAGGGCAGAAGCCAGTGAAAAAGAAAAGGCATCTTTGAAATAATAATATCACACAGTGCCCAAATAAAAAATTCAAATATGTGAAAAAACATACAGATATAAGTCAAAAGATAAGGGGAAAAAAACAATATATATATATATATAAATATATATATATATATATATATATATATATATATATATATATATATATATATATATATATATATATATATATATATATATATATATATAATTTAAAATCGATGTTTAACAAAACAATAAACAATAGATGGAACAAAAGAATACTTATTTTGACATCTGAGAAATAGTCCGATCAATACAACAACTAGAAACGTAAAATGGAGATAGGGAACAAGAAAGGGGTGTGCCAAACAAATTGTTAAAAAACCATTCTACAAAACACAGAGGCACACACAGACATTGAGGTTTTAAATTATATGGGGCTGAAGAGAAGTGCTGAAAACACAGAACAGTGGAATGACATACAAATGATTCCAAACGCTAGTCATACATCTGACTTGGCTGATGATGATATTCATTGGAGAAGGTCAGTCACTATATCCATCTTTTATGGAAGTATGAAACAGGCCTTGTTTAACACAATCTAACGGTGTTGCCCGGGCAAAATTTTGAGTTAAAAATCTACCCAAAGTATTTCAGGATCCTCGCCGGTGCTACGGAGTTCATGCACTGAGCTGAGTTTCTCCAGACTCAGGTTTGAGTTAGGAAGAGAACGGAGCACTTATGGGTTACACCCGTGTGCCGTAATGTTGATCCATCGACTAAACTAAACTAAACTAAACATAAATCTCTGTCTATTGTGATGAATTAACAACATATGTGTATCCAAATGTGGATCACTTTATTGGAACAGCAATAATAATTAACCCAGCTGTGCTCAGTAACTTGCTAATGATTTTATGTGCTTGATAACATTTGCTTTCTGAAAATGTATCTGTGATAACTATTGTTTATGTTACATGGACATTGGTCATGAACTAATAATTAAATTGCAATGTTGTTTACTGTACTAACAGCCAATATATGCAATGTTGTATTAATTATTGTCCAACAAATGGCTAAATGTTAACCATTGACACTCAACAAAAAGTGATCAACAAATTGTATTTGTTTTGGCAATAACACATTATTATGCTTTGTTTTGACCAAACCTGCTTGTTTAAAATTAACAGCAGTAACTGAAAGATTTGCATATAAACAGTGAGTTCCCTCTAATGTGGGATTGGAGTCTGCTGCAGCAGTCATACTGTAAGACAGGAGTCTGGATACAAAGACAGTTTGTGGCAATTATTTCTGAACTTTGATACTTTGTTTGGGAAACATTTATTTTGATCATAAATTAATAGTAATGTGTATACAATTAATGGAAACAGTAACAAACACGGAATACTTTAATAGATACATTTAAACAAATTGCCGTTATTTTTGTGTTGGTCTTTTTAAGGCAGGCAGCTTATATAATGACATTAAGGACTCTTTTTACATGTCTGGAGGTGAACTAGGCATATAGTGCTTGTCCTATATTTTAAAAAGACCAATCAGCACTCAGAAGGGCAGATTACATTGTCATAAATTGTTATTATGAAGAAAGATATGTACAGTTTATGTTTATGTTCAATTTTTGTTTTGTGTATTCACAATTCTTTATTAGATTTGTTTTTCACAATTATCTAGTTTCAAAGTTTTGTTGAAAGCATGGTACAGTGTTGTACTTAGCGTGTTCCCATCCTTCTGTGTATAGTGAATACCACAAGATATAGTTTTCTTTCTCTGTTGCACTTTGTTATGTATGGCTTCTGCTAGCTGTGTTTAATGCTATGGTTGTGTTTTTGCTTCTGTTTGGGGCAGCATTTTTGGTTGTTGTGTTTGCTGTTGATTTAAATTTGATTTTGAAGTAAACATGAGTAATAATACAAGAAGAAGAAAATATGTATTGCACACATATTGAAAATTACAGTAACCAAAAAAAAAACGTTAGTCACAATCACAATTATATTTATACACATGTTACTCAAGAAGGTTATAACTTCATAAACAAAGTATCAAACGTTCAGAAGTATTTCAGACAACGTTTTGTGAAAATAATGTAAATTAGTATCCCTATTTGAAATATCCGAAGTGTTCAATCACTGTTTAACATTGTCAAAACCAGTGTGCTGGGATTCACACATGGCATTATCAATTCTATGGCAGTATGTTACAAGCCATGTCCAGCAAGCTAACATACAACTGACGATGCTGGTAACCAACATTTGTGTCCTCAATGATACCTAACAATGCTGACATATGCTGTGCTATTGGCGCCAAACTGTGATCCACTTCTATATCTGCTGATGTGCTGTAAACATGTCAGTTGGTTTTTATTGTACTGCTAAAATCTGCACTAGCTGCAGATGGGTGATCCGGTTAAGAACTTTGTAAATATAATGACATTCAGGCCATGTTTTGTGTTTTTGAACTGACTAGTCTAGGCTTTTGTTGCTTATTTCAAGACCTGCTTGTCCCTCCATCTAGTTCTCAATGATTATAACTGAAGTTGTCAACTGATGAGGGAATATAGAAATATGCCTGGGCTTTAGAGAAGCTTTTCTGCTGTATGACTATTGAGATTTGTTTGTAGATCATGTTTTTGAATTATTCTAAGATTATTGTTTGCTGCCTACCTTGTAATTAATTCTGTATCTACTGTGGCTATATGAAATCCTTATTTCCAGATGTTTATCAGTAGAAAATGATTTAGGCACATTCCCTGAATTGAATAAACATATTTTCATTTGTTTGGGATATTGATGTTCATTTTGTCAAACTCACTTTTCTGGCAAGTCTGTAATAATTAACAGATCATGGGACATTCACATTCTGCAGACAACTGAAACA
This sequence comes from Cepaea nemoralis, assembly GCA_014155875.1. NCBI lineage: Eukaryota > Metazoa > Mollusca > Gastropoda > Stylommatophora > Helicidae > Cepaea > Cepaea nemoralis. The sequence continues at coordinate 282,193 of JACEFZ010012348.1, read as the reverse complement.
GTTTCTTGTATGTGCAGTGCAGTAGTGCAGTGGCTAGTATGCTTGCCTGCCAGTCTAGTGGTAATGTGTTCGAATCCCCATTAAAGTGGATTTATTAAAATTGTTTTGGCTCCCACATCGACCCCGCCTGGGAATCAGAAAATGTCCTGGAAAGTAAAGGTGGCTGATGGGATTATGACCCCCACCCATTGACTGCTGACTGGTCTATGACCCCCCACCCATTGACTGCTGACTGGTCTATGACCCCCACCCATTGACTTCTGACTGGTCTATGACCCCCTACCCATTGACTGCTGACTGGTCTATGACCCCCACCCATTGACTGCTAACTGGTCCATGACCCCCACCCATTGACTGCTGACCGGTCTGTGACCCCCACCCATTGACTGCTGACTGGTCTATGACCCCCCCACCCATTGACTGCTGACTGGTCTATGACCCCCACCCATTGACTGCTGACTGGTCTATGACCACCACCCATTGACTGCTGACTGGTCTATACAACAAAGGGGCTAGCACCATATACCCTGTATCCCTCAATATATGTACAGGGCCCTTTATTTGTTTGATTTGTCAGGTTCTATACAAGGATGTTACATAACTATCACATACATACGCATACATCTTGTCACTCTGTAAATCAAGTTTACAACTGTTAAATGACAAGAACACAGTGAACATTCAGTTAATGATCTTGCTGAATCATCTTAATATATCTTCTGTTACACTGGGAAGCAAAATGAGGCAGGACAAGAATAAAATTTGACTTCAATATATATGTCAAAGGAGTTGTGAAAACATGATATTCTGAAAACCACAACGAACCTGTGACTTTGCAAATTCAGTTAAAGATCAGGTCACAGTTCATCATCATTGAAGTGTAACAAGCATTATGTGTGTACAACACTTATCAACCTTACAACCAAGCTGTTCCACCAGACACATGGCACTGGGATGTTACATCAGTTCTGTCCAGTCCTGAACTCCTTCTGCCCCAGTCACTTGTTACATTAGTCAACAGCTTGCTTACTGTTGCTTTTAACTTCTGTCGAGGCAGTTGTTACATACAACTGCACTGTCCTAATTGTTACTTAACTCTTGTCTGAGGCAGCTATATTAATCTACACTGTCCTAATTGTTACTTGTCACAGATATGTGTTATGTAAACCTGCACTGTCCTAATGATTATTTTAACTCCTGTCCAAGACATTTGTTATATTAACCTACACAGTCCTAATTATTACTTTTAACTTCTGTCCCAGATAGTTGTTACATTAATCTACACTACCCTAATCATTACTTTAACTCCTGTCAAAGCCATTTGTTATATTAATGTCCTAATTGTTACTGTAGCTCCTGTCTGAGGCAATCATTACATTAATCTACATTGTCCTATTTGTTACATTAACTCATGTCTGAGACAATTGTTACATTAATCTACAGTACTGACTGTTACTTTAACTCCTGTTGACCCAGACACTGGAAACTTTAAAGTAACAACTCTCTGGATGAGATAGTGTTTAGAAAATGATGTTTCCTCAAATTTCACAAAACATATTCTGTATTAGTCTTCATAGCATTAAATAGCTGGTAACCGAACGAATCTCCAATGGTGAAAACATACCATCAAAACATGATCAGTTAGTCATAAAGAAATCATTGTTCTGATGAGAGTCTGCACAAGAAGGAAAAATTCAAGTAGAGCAAAAAACTGATTAACATTTGTACTGTGGGAGCCAAGATGGTGTAGTGGCTAGATGATGATCGCCTGCTGTACTGGTGATACTGGGTTCAGACTGCATCGGAATGGTTTCAAATTTTAAAAACTCCTGGACTCAGACTCTAACATGAGTACCATGAAATGTCTTGGGAAGTACGGGCTGCTGTAGTGAGATCAACCACAGCAGGCAATAAGCACCATTTGGTCTATAACAATATTGGTCCAAAACTATAGAGTGTATTTTTAATGACTGTGCAGTGTTTGAAAATATTGCCGGTCCAAGTTTTGTATTCACCCTCTGTACATTTCATGCAACATAATAGGTAAATACCAAACTTGGACTGGCAATATTTTCAAACAGTGCACAGTCATTAAAAATAAACCCTGCATAAGCCCAGTGCATCTTTGGTGTGTAAAAGGGACTTCTACTTTTGTTTAAAGAAACTGTAAATTGTGAATGTTAAAAATACTGAAGCCATGTGAAAATAACTGCAGAAAGAATATAAGTAAAACATACGGTAAGGAGTAGTGAGCAATAGTATATATGAAAGACAGGTAATGATCATGCAGATCATTATATATGTTTGTGTCACAATCTGGAATAGGTAAGTTTGATATTTCTATGTGTGTTTCTTTATGTTTGTATTGAAACCTAAACATGTAATTGTGTATATACATATTAATTTTCTCACAACTAACAGTATGAACACAAGCAGATACAATGTTCTTGTGAGATTTGCTTCTTTAGAGTGCAATCACGTGTAACCTAAGTTCACAGGCTGTTGATTTCCATCATTTCTACATCATCAGATATATCCTGCCAACTGTTATAGATGTTGATGCATCTCCACAGATCTCAGTCCCTGGTGTTCTGAATCAATTCCACTGACATTTCTCCATGCCACCATGACAGTCCATCCCAGCATCATTTCTCAGTCTGTCCCTGATCTTTTTGTCACAATGTTTTCCAGTGCCTCTCTTCTCATTATATGACTAAAGAAAGTTGTTTGTCATCTTCTTATAGTTGTATATAACGATCTGCTGTTATTAGTCGTCTTCAGGCAATTGTTGTTAGTTACTCTGGCAGTCCAAACATATGTCTCTGGAACCACATCTCCATTGCATGCAAATTCTTCCTATTTTGTTTATTCACATTCCATGATTTGTTGGTTATTTTGCATGTTTCTAACATTTCCCTTCTCTCAGTGTTGACCATACCTATGGTCACAGTTTTACTCTGCTGTGAAATTACTTACTCAAAGTTGAGTTCCTGTCAGTTCTGGTTTTCTGTTATCCTTTATTTTGTTTTTCACCATCCTTGCGATTATTTTGTAACCTATATTTTACAATGTTTAGAATCCTTAAGAGACAATTTAAGATACCACCTGGTCTAATACTGAGAAAGATTGGAACAAGCCAGGTAATTGAATTTAGATGTTAAAACTACAAAGATATTGACATATGTCAGTCATGTGTTTCTAAACTGAATTATTTCCCAAATGTATTTTCCTGAATTTCTGTGGTCATTTATTGTTGAGGTAGTTTGTGTAACCTAGATCTCAGTGTTTCATGATTGTTGAGGTAGTTTGTGTAACCTAGATCTCAGTGTTTCATGATTGTTGAGGTAGTTTGTGTAACCTAGATCTCAGTGTTTCATGATTGTTGAGGTAGTTTGTGTAACCTAGATCTCAGTGTTTCATGATTGTTGAGGTAGTTTGTATAACCTAGATCTCAGTGTTTCATGATTGTTGAGGTAGTTTGTGTAACCTAGATCTCAGTGTTTCATGATTGTTGAGGTAGTTTGTGTAACCTAGATCTCAGTGTTTCATGATTGTTGAGGTAGTTTGTGTAAACTAGATCTCAGTGTTTCATGATTGTTGAGGTAGTTTGTGTAACCTAGATCATTTCGTGATTGTTGAGGTAGTTTGTATAACCTAGATCTCAGTGTTTCATGATTGTTGAGGTAGTTTGTGTAACCTAGATCGTTTCGTGATTGTTGAGGTAGTTTGTATAACCTAGATCTCAATGTTTCATGCTTGTTGGGGTAGTTTGTGTAACTTAGATCTCAGTGTTTCATTAATGTTGAGGTAGTTTGTGTAACCTAGATCTCAGTGTTTCATTAATGTTGAGGTAGTTTGTGTAACCTAGATCTCAGTGTTTCATTAATGTTGAGGTAGTTTGTGTAACCTAGATCTCAGTGTTTCATTAATGTTGAGGTAGTTTGTGTAACCTAGATCTCAGTGTTTCATTAATGTTGAGGTAGTTTGCGTAACCTAGATCTCAATGTTCTTTGATTTAAAGGATAAAACAGATTATATGGCAGTATGTTACAAGTCCTGTAACAGTCCTGTTACAGTATTAATTGATTGTAAAGGACTTAATGTAGTTTGTGTAACCAAGATCTCAATGTTCTTTGATTGTTTTGGTAGTTTGTGTAATGTTGGTCTCAATGTTCCTTCATTGTCAAGGTAGTTTGTGTAACCTAGATCTCCTTGATTGTTAAGATAGTACAGTATTTCAGTTACCTCTTTCCTTGTAGACAAGCCATCAGCTCCAGCCCACCTGAGAGCAGAGAAGATTGACCGTGATTCCCTGACCCTGGTTTGGGCTGCACCTGAAGATGATGATGGTACAATCACCAAGTACATCCTTGAACAGCGACTGGCAGACTCTGACAAGTGGGAGAAAATCACAGAAACCTCTGGCAAGACCAAGTGGTTTTTAGTCAAAGACCTGCCCCCTGTGAGTTTTGTTTCTGCGTCTTCCTCATGTTTATTATTTGATGATGTCTGAAGAATTACTGTTTGTTCTTTAACCCATTCTTTACAACATAGCTAGCCTTACATTGGTCACTTATTGCTTAATAGCCTCAAACAGTTGTTACTTGCGCTCACTCTTTTTTAATTGTTACTGTACATGTTTCTTCCCTAGATATTATTTAAATCTTCCAATTCCAGACAGTTATTATTTCAACTCTTTCAACCCCAGACAATTATTTCCCAGACAATTATTACTTACACTTGCTCTGTCTTAATTGTTACTTTAAATGTTTCAAGCCTAGTTATTACTTTATCTTCTTCAGCAGTTGTTACTTTACCTCTTTCATTGTTTCAATCTCACACAGTTATTACATTAACTCTGTCAATCCAAAAACAAGTATTACCGTAACTCTTTCGATCTCAAATAATAATACTTTAAGGCAGTCGATCCTGGATGGTTATTACTTTAATTCTGCCAATCCCAGTTATTACTTAACTCCTTCAGTCCCAGACAGTTATTACTTTAACACATTCAGTCCAGGACAGTTATTACTTTAACATATCCAGTCCAAGACAGTTATTATTTTAACTCCTTCAATGCCACACAGTTATTACTGTAACTCATCGAGTCCCAGACAGTTGTAACATGCACCCAGTCTGTCTTAATTGCTACTTTAAATGTTCCTGTTATAGTTATTACTTTAACTCTGTCACTACCAAACAGTTATTAGCTAAACCCCTAACCGACTAAGAGTGCTTGTAAAACCTGTAAGCAATGTGTTCAGGACATTTGCTGTAAAAGCTTGACATCATGCTTTGGAAGAACATCTGGGTCAGGCATAACTGGCAGCACACAAAGCAGGAAGCAGTCGACAGACATGGTGCCTTCCGGTATGGGCACTAAGAAACAGAAGTTATTTTAGCATACATTTGTTGTTACTTATTTTTGTTTGTTGATGAAGAACATGGAAGAAAACTAACTGGATAACAGCATGATGTCTTGGAAACTGAAATACTTTGACCATATTAAGCCTCACAGTGGCCAGGGAAGAACAGGGATGGGGAGGCATGTTCACAGGAGAGGAGTCTAGGATTGACCATGATAAATATGGACACAGGGCATTACAGACGCCTTAGACCTGCATGAGGTAGGAGAAATGGCAGGGAATCGAGAGACATTTCTGCAAGGAACCTGCTGTATGATGATTACCATTGGCACCTTGCCATCTTGACAGACGATAGTTTGTTACATTGTGCTTCAAAAAGGCATAACTACAACCCATGGCGATAGCGAATGTGACTGATAAGGCCAGACCGGTTAAGACCAGGGATGGAGTTAACCTCTCCATAGCACAAAGCCTGGGCTAAGATATAGAGACCATGTGTTGCCCATGCAGCATGATCCCTCTCTCGGCCTGCCTAGTTCACTCCAGAGGAATGGTAACACCAATACATCTGGAACAAGACAAGCTGCAGAAGCTGCCGGATCAACAAAGCAATACCGCCTGTCGTAGCTTCGATCCTAGATCAGCTGCCAACCAAGGCTTAGGGCCTGGTCTGCCCTGCCATGACATTTTGTCTTTAAGTTGCATTTTCTCGCACCAGGATAAGGCTTGTACCCTCCCAATTGTGCTCTTCCTCCTGAGAATGATGATGATGAGGGCTTTGTCAATGCAAAGTTCACTCTGTTGTATGTGATTATGCTTTTGTAAAGCTGGCGCATTTGCGTTTTGTCCTTTATTGGATACATTTTCACAACTTTGCTGTCACTAACCCCTCTTGATTTCTGTGAATTCTTTCCAGGGACAATCATACGTGTTCCGTGTTTCTGCGGAGAACCCAGCAGGTAGAAGTGTTCCAACAGAGCTGTCCACTCCAGTCACACTGAAAGTTATCAAAGGTAGGTCTGTGGAGGGATGGCTGAGATCTTTAGTGTTTGGTGTTCATTGTCTTAGCATGGTGCTCACCCAGTCATGCCATCACAAGTTATACTTTTCATCTGCATAACCATAGTTCAGTGCAATGTGTTCTCATTAACTATCACATTCAGTCAGCGCGCTGTACCAGAACTAATTATGTTTACATTTTCCAACCAGGGTATATGTCAGCATGATGTATCCTGCCAAATGGTGTAAATGTTCATGTCCTTTCATAGATCTTGGTCTTTAGTTTTCTGGATTAATTCTATTGATCATATTCCTTTATGCCACCATCTTAGGCCATCCAGCATCATTTCTCTTGGTCTACTTCGGCCTCTTCTTCCTCTGATCTTTCCAAAGGTTACAGTTTTTATCCCTGTCTCTCATCTCTTACCTGACCAAAGACTACTGTTTGTCTCTTCTTATAGTTGTGTATAATGTTCTGTTGTCATGACTTCTATGCAGTCGTTGTTAGTTTCTCTAGCAATGAGGTATATCTTTATATCTACAGTTTTGCTGTAATTTTTCAGTTTTCATGAGATTTTCACAACAATAATTTTCAGCCACAGATGTTTTAAAGCAGATACTTAAAGGGAGAATTAACAAGCCGAGTATTTAAATCTAGAATAAAAATATGCACCTTTTCATTAACAAATTGCATGGAAATAAACAACTACATGTCGTGTGTGTTGTAGGAATATAAACGTATATATACTGGGGAAGCCAGTTTCTTGTTAACATCCTCTGGCCAAGTGTAAACAGTAACAGAATGCATTATGAGATGGGTTTTATAGGAAAGATCCAATCACAGATCTTGCTTTTCTGGATTTGTAAAGGTCAACATGAAAAGATCATTTCTTGTGATACTTGAAAAGTGTTGAAGATATACAGCATATTTTTCATTGTTTTTCTAGCTACATAACTGTTGCCACTGTCAGAGATTCATTACAGTTAATGAGTTGAGCAGCCGAGTGTGTGAGACGTAAGATGGTGCATGATAATGAAAATGATCATGTGTTCACATGCATCCACTGTGGATGAACATTTACAGCGCGAATTGACCTTAGCAGTTACATTCGCCACCGTCATGGGTTGTAGTTATTAAGCCTTTTTTGAAACACAGTGTAACAAACTATCATCTATCAACATAGCAAGGTGCCAATGAATGATTTAACAGACAGAAAAACAAATAAGACAGTCTTTCAAGAAACAAATTAAAGTGTAAACTAATTAGAGAAATTAGACGTAGACAGTCAAGATTTTTTGGGGCACATAATGAGGAGAAATAAATTTTAAAACGTTGTGACATTTGGCAAAACTGATAGGAAAAGTACAAGGGGAATATAAAGAGATGCCTGGATAGCTTGGCCACATGGCAAAATTGATGGGAAAAGTACAAGGGAAACATAAAGAGATGCCTGGATAGTGTAGTCATATGGCAAAATTGATGGGAAAAGTACAAGGGAAACATAAAGAGATGCCTGGATAGTGTAGTCATATGGCAAAATTGATGGGAAAAGTACAGGGGAAACATAAAGAGATGCCTGGATAGTGTAGTCATATGGCAAAATTAGGACACGAACACAGACCTGATTCAAGATGCTGGTATTGAGAAACCATGGCTACCCATACATACTGACATGGCACATTGTGATGATAAGTCATTGTTCTAACTGTCACATAACAAGTTGATTTAGAAGTGAATGCATGTGTATAAATGAGCTGAAAATAACCAAGAATGATGTATAATTTGTTTGCATATTCTAGATACAAATCAAGGGCAGATAACAAATATGCATGTTACTATTAAAGTTGATTTTTTTTTTTAAACTTTATTATGTGTGCCTGCCTTGTCTTTCCAATTGTAAATGTAGTTTGCAGTTCATATTATTTATCTTTCAAGCACTTAGTTGAAATGTATTAAAACATTACATCCTTTCTTTATTGTCATTATTTTTCTTGTACCTCTTTATTCTGTTATTCTTTTCATGAACATGTGTTATCTTTTTTTTTTTATTTGTAATGTTTTTCTTCCTTAGCATCAAGCAAATACCCAAAGTGTTGCATGGTGACGTAATGTTTTCTCTTTTACTTGCGCCCATTAACTTTTGTTTTAAAACACAAAACAAAATAAACTGACACAATTGTCTAAAAATGGTTTGAGAAATAATGTAACAGATATCACAAAGTTTAACAGTACCTTAGTCATACAAGATGCACACAGAGAAGCCAACAACACCAAAGTTAAAGATATATGAAGCATACAGAGCACAACAACATCACAATTATCAGTTTATGATACATGAAGAAGTATTAACATACCATAATAAAGGATGTATGATTCATACAGAATTGAAAAATATCACAATTAGGAATATGTATGATATACATAGAATTCAACGACAGAATTAAGGATATTGATACATACAGAATTCAACTTCACAATTAATGATCTATGATACACACAGAATTCAACTCCACAATTAAGATCTATGATACACACAGAATTCAATGCCACAATTAAGGACATTTGATACACATTGAATCAGATCATTTGTGTAATGGTTAAGACATTGCACTGACAATGGCATGTGTGCAACCATATGAATGTTCAATGTCAGCTCTCAATGTTCTCTACAGGAGGGAAAGACTGACCACCCTATTCCTCAGTTCACCCTGACCTACATAATGTGATGACCCTAACATGCCACTTACCCACAGCTTGTTCCTGTTATGTGACATGATGTTTTTTTTATACACACAGTATCCAACAACAACACAATTAATTACAATACTAAACAAAAAATGCAACACCATAATTAATTAAGAATATATGATAGTCACATATTTAACACAACCACAATTAGTTATAAAATAATTGTATGCTGTCAAATATGATAGCACACAGAAATGTTCAGTGTCATAATCAAGCACATTAAGAGAATTCTCACTGAATTTAACATTTCTAATATGATGCGCATCTGTGCTATTTTAAACAGAGAATTAGCACATGTGTGTTCATTTCTTTTATTTTCATTTCATTGCTGGCTCATGGAAATGTCAATTATGTCTGTATGTAATTTGTGTATGTTTTTACAGGTCGCTTCTCTGTGTCTGTATGTAATTTGTGTATGTTTTTACAGGTCGCTTCTCTGTGTCTGTGTGTAATTTGTGTATGTTTTTTTACAGGTTGCTTCTCTGTGTCTATATGTAATTTGTGTATGTTTTTTACAGGTTGTTTCTCTGTGTCTGTATGTTTCTTTCTGTGTTTTATTTATCTGCATGCTTAAAAACTAAATCTTGTATATTCAAATTGCTTTCTAATTACTAATTGCTTCCTTACTAACATATTCATAATGAATAATAATTAATTATGTATGTGTTGTTTTCTCTGGATCATCAACATAAATCCAAACAATAACTGTTACGAGAAAATATTCTTTCTTTAGACTGATGTTACAAAAGTCATTGTCTTATTTTTAGTGATCTTTTATTAAATCTCTGATTACTTATGGAAAACACTTTTATGTTAGTTCATCATTTATATTTTGTTAATACACTATTAGAAAATAATTTAACCACCATTTTATGACTGTTTGAGACTATTTGAAAATGACATAATAACTAGCTTTATGACAGTTTTATACTTTAAAAAATGATCCAAAAACCAGCTTTATGACTATTTTACACAATTTTAAGGGATGCAAAAATTGACTTTATGGTTATTTGACACAATTAGGAATGATGTAACAGTCAGTTTTATGACTGTTTGACACTATAAGAAAATTATGCAGCAACCATCATTATAACTATGTGAGACTAGAAAATGATTTAACAACCATCGTTATGACTATTTGAGACTATTAGACAATGATGTAACATTCAGCTGTATAACTATTTGACACTATTAGACAATGATGTAACATTCAGCTGTATAACTATTTGACACTATTAGACAATGATGTAACATTCAGCTGTATAACTATTTGACACTATTAGACAATGATGTAACATTCACCTGTATAACTGTGTGACACTATTAAACAATGATGTCTTTCTAACTATTTAACACAATTAGAAAAACCCAAGCAAGTCAAGAAAGCTCCAGTCATTGAGGAAATTGGCGAGAACTTTGTGTGCCTATCTTGGATGCCCCCAGAGTCCGATGGTGGTTCCCCCATCACTGGATACATCCTTGAAAGACTGGACATCAGTGGAAAATCCTGGTTACCAGTGACCAAACAGCCCATCAGTGAAACAGCCTACAAAGTCACTGACCTCAAGGACAACATCACTTATGAGTTCAGAGTCCGAGCTGTAAATGCTGTTGGTCAATCTGAACCATCACCATCAACAGAGCCATTCATCTGTGGCCATAAAATTGGTGAGAGCGATTATCTTCATTGCTTCCTTGTGTCTTATTAGCTGTGCTCTTGTGGAAGCATGCTGTTGCATGATTTATGAAGATAATACTGTGAACATGTTGATTATTTGTAAGAATCAGTTCAATCAGTATAGAAGTTAAAAGCAAGTGAATCGACTTCATTGCACTGGGTTCTATCCCATATAGCTCGGTATCCATTCTGCAAAGCATCCTACCCATTGTGCAGTGCTGCACAGAGCATGAACTCTATATATCCAGCAGCAAACCCCAGGTATCCCCCCCCCCCAAAAAAATGGTACCCATAAACTTAATGATGGAAATGAACCCATGGTTTTGTAGCGCTAGGCAGATGACTTGACCACTTTACCAAATAGACTCCCTTCTAGTAGTGAGATCGTGACAAACATCATTTCATGTCACCTGCTGCATACACTTGCCTACTGACCCAGTGGTCTTGGGTTTGAATTGACATCGAGGTGGCTTTGTAAAATTAGCATGAGTCCCCAAGTCCAATTAGCCTAAAACTGATACTACAAAATGTCTTGGGAAGTAAAGGCATACAGAGTGATATTGACCCCTTCACCCCTGGAGGGACATTTGGTTCATTAAAATATGGGTCTAGCACTATAAGCTTGAGACCCCTTCAGACATGAGAACAGGGTTGTATTCCATTTTTACTTTACTTTATATTGATATCAAGTTATAGGTTTCATATACTAAGTCACTGTATTATAGTGTAATGTGACCAGCTCCCTTCCTTCTTCCTTTTCCTCCTGAGAGAATTGCCAGAACGTTTCTTAACATTGTCTTCTGTCCATGTTCATGAGACTGGGTTGACCCCAGAGCTGTACTGATCGGACAAACTAATCGTACCTCGGCTGAGGATTGAAACTGGACCACTGTCTTGGCGTGCAAGTGCACAAACCACTCTGCCACTGCAGTTTCAATGCAGGAAGTGATACCTATACTATGTCTAATTTTATCATTTCTTTCTCATCTAGTGCAGCCAACATCTTTTCTCAAGTAATTTATGTTTAGATGTCATGAAAGAAGGTTGTCTTTTATTTTTACAAATACATTTTGTTTTTCATACACGTTTTGTGTCTGTTGTTCGCTGTGCTTTATCTTTCGTTTGAGATAAAATAATTGTTTCATGGATGATAATATCTCATTGAGCAGACTAATTGAGCAGACTAATAAGCAGACAATCTTGAAATATTAAATAGCAGTGGAAATGTGGTTTATATGGAAAATGTAAAGAAAACCATGGATGGACAGAAAAACGAATGAGGCAGTGCTTCAAGAAGCATGAAAAGTGTAAAATGATTTCAGAAATTAAAGATAGTCAAAATATTTTGAGTACATTATGAGGAGAAATAAACTTTAAAACTAGTGACAATTGGCAAACTTTATGCCAAAATATCTAAAGGACAACAAAAATAAATACTTGGATGGCATAATCACAGACAAGAACACAGACCTGATCCCATACTCTGGCGATTGTGGGAGATAGCAAGCTATGATTCTCCATGTTTATTGGCATGGCACCTGATAATGATTATGATTTGAGCAGATAATCATTTATCATTTATTTGAAATTATCAGACAAATTTTGGGATGCAGATTATGTATTAAAATGCAATTTACTTTTGTTGTTGGAGTTTACAAATTGACTTGCAATGTTTTTGATATTATTCTCAGCTCTGGATGTGCCCAAGTTCATTGCAGAGTTTGGTGATCAATCAGTTCCAGTAGGCCAGGACGCAAAGTTCATGTGTCAAGTCATTGGATTGCCAACACCAGAGATTTCATGGTACTGTCTAAAAGTTGTCTCCCCTTTGTTCACGTTCTCATGTTTATGTCACTCAAAGTTAACATCATAACTGTGTGACTATATCTCAAGACACTTTTTGTTAATTACAGTTAATATTATATATGTATTCCCATCTCATGATGTATATGTTGGTAACAGTTAGTATCATGACAGTGAATTTATATCTTATTGTGTATATGTTAGTAACAATTAATGTCAAAACTTTGTATTCTTATCTCATGGTGTATGTGTTACTAACAGTTATTATTATAACACTGTATACACAGTTTATACTTACCTCATGATGTTTCTGTGCCTTTTGCCAGACACATCCAACATGTATTGAGGTTTCTTTGTGAAGGATATCTACATTAGTGTTTCATTCCTCTTTCATATTTGGTTATATGTTGCTAGATGCATATTTTCATAGAACATTTGGCACTCAGTGGGTCATCTGGTGAATGTCAAGTCAAATTGTCTGTGGCTGACTTCAAACCGGTGTGTCAACATTGTGAAACTGCATACACTACCTACAGATGCCCACAAATCATATATACTGGGATGACAATCAGTTAAGGGTTGTCTTTTATCAGTATTAAATTTTGGTTTCAATTGGGTGAACTATTTTTGTGTTCTTGTGCAGGTATCGTAACTACAGAGAGTTGTATGATGGTCGCAAGATTGTCATACGACAGGAGGCCACCAATTTGACGTTGATCATCAAAAATGTGGAGTTTGCCGATGCTGGAGACATTGAGTGCCAGGCCAGAAACAAATATGGAGCTGTCAGTGTCAGAGCTAAGCTCAATGTTTTGGGTGAGTTAAAGAGTCCAGGAGCTCTCAGCATGAAAGTCTCTTACCAGGATGATAGTCTGTACACTTTCACGTGTTGACCGAGTGTGAATGGGAGTTTAGTTACATATCATTCTTTATTATTCACAATGTAGGAATGTTTCAATGTTACTATTTAATGCATACAGTATATTCTTTATTATTTACATCAGTGGAGTGTTTCATTGTTATCGTTTACTCATCACCATTCAGTGATATATGTTAGTTTCATTAAATCTGTGGCTCAGTATATCTGCCTCGGGCTCTGAAAGCTGTGGGTTCATTTTCAGACTGTATCATTCAGACTATGACTGCAATTATTTCCAGAGAACCCTGAGGGACATCACTGGAGCTATGAGTTCATGCTTTGTGTGATGTTCTTGGCCGGTGGCTTGCTAGTCTGGGAAGAGAGACCAAGTCAGACGTAGTAAAGATCAGTACCTTGAAGTTAATCCCTTCACCTTTAACCTTTGATTCTTCTCTTGAAGTATAGCTGCGTTGGTTATTGTATGAAAAGAATAGACAGTGAAGAAGATATCTTGTCACCACATAATACCAAGATCTAGTTATTTGCATTATCTGCCATAGATTTGTTTGACTTGTTTATTATTACGTAAGGAGAAACCCAATAAAACCAGATAATATGATGGTGGTTCACATCAGTCTTATATTTGTGTTTGTATTATTCTCCACAGCCGCCCCACACATTGAACTTCCGGATCGCTATGGGCAGGGACTTCGTTTCTGCCGCGGTGACACCATCAAAGTCCGCATTCCAATCTCAGGCACCCCAACTCCAAAAACCACCTGGACTAGAGGTCGTGAAACTCTAGAGGTTGGAGGTCGTAAAGGTCGTGTGGACATTGCAGGAACTAACCTTCACTCAACTTTGATCATTGAGGATTGTGTGAAGTCTGATGAAGGTGTTTATACCCTGGAGATTACGAACCAGCTTGGCTCAGCAACAGTGGAAGTTCTCATCTCTGTCGTAGGTACGTCATCAACATCATGTGTCATGATGGATAGTGCAGGCGATCATGTTACTCCATAACCATTTGTTTTCTGTGTTTGTGATATGTTCAGCCGCTGATTACTATCTGTTCCACTCCGCCATAATTATGTGCCATGCCAAGTGGCATAGGTGTTCATGTATTACCAGAGATCTCAGCCTTCAGTATTCTGGATCAAATTTGTTGATGAAATTCCTCCATGCTACTGCCTTCAGCCTTCGGTGCTCTGGATCAAATTTGTTGATGATATTCCTCCATGCTACTGCCTTCAGCCTTCCATCATCATTTCTATCAGTCAACCTATTCTGCCATTGAACTTTCCAGTCATCTTAGTGTTTTCTAATGTCTCTCTTCTCATTATGTGACCATATAATGTTGTCTCTTTCATATAATTATATATACTGCTCTTCTTTTGTTAACCTCTTCCAAATATTCGTTTATTACTCTGGCAGTCCAATGTTTGCAGCATTCATCTCAGAAACCACATCTCCACTGCTTCCAATCGCTTCATAATTTGTTGATTCACATTCCAAGATTCACTGCCATACTCAGAACCTCAGAACAGGTTCTATATAGCATATCAGTTCTTTTGAACTGTGATATACTCTTCACTATAATGAATACCTTGCTTTGTTCTCAGCTGGGAAAGTCTGTAAGGAACAGTCTATCATTTCACCTCAATTAGCCATGACATCCTTTGCAACCAAAACCTCTAGAACAGTATGTACTGCATGATTAATGTCCATGTGTTCATGCTCAACAGAACCTCCAGATGCACCCAACAAGCCTGACATCAAGGAAGCAGACAAGCACAGCGTGGATCTGGCCTGGGAACCCCCATCATACGATGGAGGCTCACCCATCATTGGTTACGTAGTTGAGCGCTGTGACCCTATCACACACATCTGGCGCTGGGCCCTGGCCACCTCCCAGCCATCCTGCACTGTTGCCTGCTTGGAAGAGCATGGCGAGCACAGGTTCCGTGTTATGGCTGAGAACCGATTTGGTGTCAGTGAACCTAGTGAAGAGTCAGAAATTGTCATCACCAAAGAAATCTTGCCGGCCATCAACTATGATGAACTTTGTAAGTCCCATGTTTCATAGTTGTGATGTAGGAGTTGTAGTGAGATGTGTTTGTCATTCAGACATTTACTGTGAGAAATGTTGTAACATATAGCTGATGTAATAAAAAATATTGTAACAGGCAGCTGATATAATTTAACATGTAACAGATAGCTGATTTGATAAAAATTTCATAACAGGGAGCTTATGTATTTAAAAATATCGTAACAGGTAGCTTATGTATTTAAAAATATCATAACAGGTAACTTTTTTATTGTAACAGGTTGCTTATGTATTTTAAAAAAATGGTGCACATCACTCTATCAGTGGGAGAAGAGGCAGAGGCAGACTGAGAGAAATGATGCTGCGTAGATAGATATGATGGCATGGAAGAATATCATGAACAGAGTTGATCTGGAACACTAAGGACCAAGATCTGTGAATAGACATGAACATTCATGCCAGTTAGATGGGCAGATAATGACACAGATGATGACATAGATGATAAGTCTGTCTAGAATTTGTGACATTTAGAATGGTAAAAGAGAGTGGTGGATGAGCATCCTGTCTTTTGGTCTCCTCCTAGAAACTGTCAAATGTAGAAAATACCTCTCCACCGTACACACCAAGTTTATGTTTAGTTACTTTTGGTGAGGTTGATCTGTACAGAACAGGACTCGGTGATTTGACTGTATACTTTGTCTTCTAGATGATGAGAAGTTCCTCGGCTCCCACGTGGATGTCAACTGCATTCAGGGTGATGTGCTTGGAAAATACATCATCTGTGAGGAGCTTGGCAGGTAAATATGTCTTTTGTTGGGATGTTTGAAGAATGTAGAAAGTATCATGGATAGAAAACAAATGTTGAGAAATTGAGAGAAGTAGATGTTACATTAAACTCATCAAAACTATAAGGAACAGGCAAATACAAAGAAATTAACTTATTGTGCAATCCTTAACATCAGTTATATGCTGAGTTATTTTTGTATAAACTTACCTCAATTTATTGCACAATCCTTAACATCAGTTATATGCTGAATTATTTTTGTATAAACTTACCTCAATTTATTGCACAATCCTTAACATCAAATATATGCTGGGATTTTTTCTTATAAATTTACCTCAACTTATTGCACAATCCTTAAGATCAAATATATGATGGAATATTTTTTTAATAAATTGATCTCAGCTTATTGCACAATCGTTTACATTAAATATATGCTGGAATATTTTCATACAAATTGACCTCAACTATCACACAATCCTTATTGCAATATCATAAACATGAATGCATCATTCCCACTACCTTGTACACATCTTACCTGCTGTGATCATTGTTTCAAAGCATACATTATTCCATATTGTATTTTACATAAAACAAATCCTGAACTGTATCATAGAAAACATTAACATCTAACATTAACTACGAACAGGGGAGCATTTGGTGTGGTCCATAGAGCGGTGGAAAGAGCTACTGGCAAGAACTGGGCAGCCAAATTTATCCACTGTCGACCCCAAGACAAGGATGTCATCAGGCATGAGATTGACATCATGAACAGCCTTCACCATGCCAAGCTGTTGCAGCTGCACGAAGCCTTTGACCAGAGAGGAGAGATGGTTATGATCCTTGAGCTGTAAGTAACGTCTATCTTTGTATGCCAGACGGCACTTGACACTTTAACTATTGAGTAGTGAGATCCGATGCCTAGCCTTCTAAGATAAGGGTGAAAAACAGGAGCTCTCATTTGCAAGTTGTGCACATTAAACATCCAACAGCAGAAATCGCAAAGAGTAGGCTACAAGGCCACTACCCTGGCAATATTGTAAGGAAATAACAACTACCCATTGTAGAATGAGACCGTTACCTTGGATGAAATCTGTCTAGAGCAGTGGTTCTCAACCTTTTTTGGCCCGTGCCCCCCTTCACCATATTTTCAGAATGTCATTCCCCCCCTTTCATATTTCCTATCTAAAAATCCCCCCACCACTACACAGTATACGTAAAAATGTAAGGTAAATTTAATAGCACATACTAAAACAAGTCTAGACATCCACATAAAACATGATTTGTGGGTCTACTGACTTTATAAAATGAATTTTAGAAGGATGAGACGCACTTAACTGTAAAGTATGAAAGGAAAAACAATATCAAGTAATCGGTTCTTGTATTAACGCGATCTTGAAATGGTCTTCATTTCCCCCCTGGAAACCCTAAAATTCCCCACCGGTTGAGAACCACTGGTCTAGAGGAAGTACACCTTACACATATGCAAAGTCCGACACATTGACCTTTGATGTGCATAACTAGGTGTCATCAGAAATGAAGAGGAACAAATAAAGCACTAAAGATGAAGACATAGCAGGACAGATGGTTGTAGTCAGAAACGCATAGCTTGACTGCATCAGGGTAAGAAACAAACCAAGCCCCAACAACAACTTAAAGTGGTAGTCCCAGAAACATCACTGCCTTCTGGCCAAGTTAAGGAAACAAATTCAGTTCCTCAAAACAATGTCATGCTGACATTGTCTCAGCTGAACATGTATATATAAAAGTTTTTGGTTTCAGCTTGACACACTACAATCATTTTTAGGACACGCTACAATCATTTTAGAACATGCTAGAATCATTTCAGGACATGCTAGAATCATTTCAGGACACACTGCAATCATTTCAGAAAACACTTCAATCATGTCAGGATGAATGTGCAGCAGAAGAAGATGACTTGAGAGGCTTATATAAAGGTTGCCTTCTAGGTATACTATTGAGCATGGAACATGAATGAACACATTATGAGTTGGAGTATGAGATGTGGTTTCTGAGATTTATGATGTGAATACTTGGAAGCAACAGAGATGTGGTTTCTGAAACAAATGTTGCAAATTCCTTGGTCTGTCAGACTAACTAACAACGATTGCCTGAAACAGTCTAATGAAATTAGAATATTATATACAACAATAGGAAATAGACCAACAGCTTTCTTTGGTCATGTGATGAGAAGAGAGGCATTATAGAAATTGTGACAACTGGAAAGATCAAGGGGAAGAGAGGCGGGGGCAGACCAAGAGAAATTATGCTGGATGGACTGAGACTGTAGCATGGAGGAATATCATCAGCAGAGTTGATCCAGGACACCAAAGACCGAGATCTGTGGAGAGACATGGATGCCTATGCCAGCTGGCAGGGAACTTTATGATGATGTGGATATATTTCACTATCAGAGTCACTGTAAGAAGAAGACAAACAGTGTTCTTTAGGCATGTAATGAGGAGAGAGGCTTTAGAAAACATCATGATGATCAGTGGTAGAAGAAGTCGGTGGAAGAAGACTGGGAGACATTAAGCCTGAGGACTGTAATGATGGGATGGAAGAAAATCATTAACAGAATTGATCCAGAAGACCAAGGACTGGGATCTGTGGAGATACATGAATTTCTACGCCAATTATCGGAGTGCATGATGCTGATAATGTACAAGGAACACCATATTTTATTATCTAGCCATTACTCAGGGATGCAGGATGTTGGGTAATATAATTTCATTATTATACTATTATTTCTTCACAATACTCTTTTTACTTCGCTATACCATTATTCCTTTACTTCGCTTTCCATTTTTGTGTGTGCTAATCTCTTTTACCATCACATCTACTCTCTAGGCTGAGTGGAGGGGAGCTGTTTGACAGGCTGGTGGAAAAGGAGTACACCTTGACCGAGGAGGACTGCATCACCTACATGAAGCAGATCTGTGAGGGAGTCCAGCACATGCATCACAACAACATCCTTCATCTGGATCTGAAGGTAACATCATGTGATCATCTTCCATACCCACCATTGGTGAAACATAAGTTGTGCAAAACCATAGTATTTTATCAAACATCAAGGATGTACCAGTTATCATGAATTTGTGTTTAGCACCTAGGGTAAATCCATCAGTACTTATTCTCCCACTACAGATGTCAAAGTATACTCATTGTCTCGTTGATACAGAAATAGCAGTTTCTGGAGTATTCCTAAGGCCATTGACATAGGCTGAGAAATGACTGCTTAGGTAATGATTAGCGCTAGGAAATAAGTAGAGAAAATAATACACACAAAACATAATGTTGCGTGTCCTTTGACGGACATTGCAATAAACCCCAGCTTCTACAGGCCATTTGTGACTTACTAGGCAATTTTACATTCAGTAGTTTGCCACTGCTTTCTGAATGAGAAGTCAATATTTAAGTCCATCTTGCCACCATTTGAAATGAAGCCACTATACCACTGTCAGAAAAGATAATGTCAGCTGTTAAACATCTCTGCCACACAAACCTCTGGGGGACACACTAGACAATATCAAACATTGTTACGTTGTTGTGTGTGTTTTCTAATCTCTACTTCTAGCCTACCCCTTTCGGATGACAAGGAATTATTTCATGTCTTCATTTAATATTGCTGGTCTCTGGCACCTTGCAGTCTTGACAGACGATAGATTGTTACATTGTGCTTCGAAAACGGCATAATACTATAACCACATGGCGGTATTGATTGTGACTGATCAGACCAATTTGCGCTGTAAATGTGTGTCCACAATGGATGCATGTTAACACATGGTAATTTCCACTATCAAGCACCATCTGATGTCTCACACACGGTGTGTGACCTATCTGGAATCATTTTCTCCTGTGTCTTTATTTAATTTCTGATCTTTGCCCTCCACACAACATGTTCAGCATTGACTTGCTCCCAAGGTGCAATATCAATGCCTGTATCAATCATGTCTCGCTTACACACATCTTTGTATCGTAGTAGAGGCCGACAGCGAGGTCTTTTACCCATCTGTAATTCACCAAAATAAGATGTCCTTTGGTAATTAATCATTTAATCTAGGCCCATCATTAATAGCATTGTAGAAAATTAGTTGCCATATGCAAACCTTAGTTGTTCTTGTTTCCTTAACTCTGTATTTATTCCCAGACCATTTTTTTTCTTCTTTACATGTTTCCTGTCCTTTGCAGGACATTGAGATCAACCCCAGGTTTATTTTCTAAGCAATTTTATGTTCACAAGTTTGCCATTGCTTTCTGACCAAGAAATCATTTAAGTCCAACTGAACGGTGTGTGGAATGAACCCCACCACACCACCATCAGCACACAGGAAGTTTCAGCCTCAATATATTACACGTCTTGGCCATGCTGACCTCTTCCCAGAAAATTACTATTTAACAGTTATACATGCTGAAACTAGATTAGAATTGGTGCAAATATTAATTAGGACTTAAAATGACAGAAAACCTGGCCTGATGGTTGTATACATAGCAACTGTTCAAAGCATTAGTGTTTCCTGTACAGAATTAGTTGCTGTCCTTACAGGGTGTTGCAGTCCACCCCAACATTCATTGACTGTTTGTGATTTACTTGACAATGTTAGTTATTCCTATATAGAGAGTTACCCTGACATTTATAGCTTGTAGATTGTCTAAAATGATCTTTTCTGCTATAATCTTGTCCTAACAGCCTGAGAATGTGATGTGTGTTACCAAGGAGAGCAATGATGTGAAGATCATTGACTTTGGACTTGCTCAACGGCTTGAGGAAGGAAAGTCTGTCAAGGTTCTTTTTGGAACAGCTGAGTTCTGTGCCCCAGAGATTATCAACTATGAGCCTGTGTCATTCTCCACTGACATGTGGTCTCTTGGAGTTGTGACCTATGTCTTGTGAGTTGTTTTTGTTTCTCTGTAATAGAAAGTGGCCTGTCTTATGAGTTGTTTGCTTCTCTGTAAGAGAAGGTGATTTATATCTTATGTATGTTTCTCTATAATAGAAGGGGACCTATGTCATGTGTGTTGTTTGTTTCTCTGTAATAGAAAGTGGCTTGTCTTGTGTGTTGTTTGTTTCTCTGTAATGGAAGGTGACATGTCTTGTGTGTTGTTTGTTTCTCTGTAATGGAAGGTGACATGTCTTGTGTGTTGTTTGTTTCTCTGTAATAGAAAGTTATGTGTCTTGTGTGTTGTTTATGTTTCTCTGTAAGAGAAGGTCATTTATGTCTTATTTATTGTTTATGTTTCTCTGTAACAGTAGGTGAATGATGTCTTATATATTGTTATATATATTATCATCCATTGACTGTAAAGGAAGTGTGCATAAATTAAGGAACTTTATTTTGAAAATGACACTCTAACTAAACATCTACAAATGGAATACTCATAATTATTAAGTGCTATCTCCATACTGAAGGTCAGTAGTAATTAGCCCTAAGAATGTCCAGCACAAGCAAAATAGAGACAACTAGCTTGGCCTACACCTGTTCCATTTTAAGACAAACTGTTTGGAGATGTCAAGGACAGGTTGTTTTCTCAGGATGTGAATGATGTCTTCATGTTAATGTCTGAAGGTGCACGAAGAAGATGTCCCCAGCACCTTCTGTGCTACATCATTTTGTTGCATTCATACATGCTTCTTCAAGTCCATTTCTTGATGTTGTCCAGCCACATGTAACCATAGCTTTCCCTTCTACACTTCCCCTTTTACATTTCTCTCCTGAGCATCCATTAACAAATAGCTGTGTTGAAGTTTATACAGGAAGCAACATTGCAGATATAGACAATAAATTGCAAGCAATCGAAAGAAGAACAAGGAGCTGTGTCACTTCATATGGCCGAAGTACCTTAATTGTTTGCTCTTGATCTCATTCAGTGATATTTTCTTCAATCCCAGTTTTGAGCTTTAATGTTACTCACACATTGTTTATTCCTTGCCTATGTTATGTTTCTAAACCATACAATGAGGTACATAAAGGACTTTTTTCTACACTTTGAGGTGTAATGAGTGTACACTTCCCTTACAGTCAATGGATAATCTCTCACAGCTCTCTCCCATGACTGTATAATATATCACTGATATGTGTTTCATAATTCTATGAATAACATTGATGAGCTCATATCCTGTCCTATTCAAATATAATTTTCAATAAAATCCCATTGCTTTACCCTGCAAGCAGATTAAATGATATGCCAATGTGACCAGATTAAATGATTACTCACCTTTGGATTGTAATTCTTCTTTTGTGAACAGACTGAGTGGCTACTCACCATTCGCTGGTGACGACAACCACCAAACATTCCAGTTTGTCAACCAGGCAGACTACGACTTTGATGATGAAGTCTGGGAACGTGTCTCTGAAGATGCCAAGGACTTCATTAAACACCTGCTCATCAAAGACAAAAAGTAGGTCACTCATGGACGTTACAGTTCAAATATTTAGAATGAGATGAGATAATCAACCCTATAACAATTAAGATTGCATCATAATTAACGATAACTACGTGACTTATTGTGGCTATTCTCATCTCATCTCATCTTATTCCTCTTGTACCTTGCGGTGTTGAAGTGAAGTATAAACAGCAGGAGAGTGCCCGCTTATGGGCTTCATGTATCAATATTCCCATGGACTCTGCTATTCCCTCCATTCATTGTTTATGTGGTCAGCCTCTTCTTTTGCTTCCATCTGGTCTGTACATCAGTGCTTGTTGTGGTATACTGTTAGTTGGTAACCTAGTTGCATGGCCAAACCATTTGACTTGCTGCCTTCACATAAAATCTAGTGCTGCTATAACCCCCACTTTAGTCCTGATTTCTTCATTTTTGAGGTTATTTCTTCTTGATGCATTGAGTATTCTTCTCAGGAATCTAATTTCTGTTGTGATTTTTTTCTTTTCTCTTCTGCCATTGTCCAGGTTTGGCATTGACAGCATAGAGTTGGTAGGAAGATTGTGTTGTAAAGTGCTTTCTTAGTAACTATTAATACATGTTTGTTCTTAAGTATTGGTGCAATTTGTCCAATGAGTTGGTTTGCCTTATTGCATCTATTTTCAATCTCGTCTTCTGATTTGCCATTTGATATTATACTTCCTAGGTAATTGGAGTTCTTTACTTGTTTCAGGTGGTGTTAATTTAGGTGAATCGTTGTTGTTTTTTCTTCTTCGGTTATAGTCATTACCTCTGTTTTACTTGTGATCATTTTCATGTTATGTTCTTTACACATTTCAGTTAGACTATTCATGTGGTCTTGTAATTCAGCTTCTGATTTTGCTATTAGTGCTGTTAGTCCGCAAATAGGAGTTCTTTAATGGTGTAATTTGCCTATGGTTCTTCTTCAGTGTTCTGTTCGTCATACGGTGTTCTTGTGATTCTTGTGGCTAATAATTTTTAAAACACATGAAATTTTTCCATGTTTAGTTCATTTTTTGTCTACTTGAGTTTTCATATTTAGTTTAATTTTAAAATGTGTTATGTTCACATTATTTTATTCTCAAAACTCTATTGATATAACATATAGTTATAAATAAATCATTTGAAAACCATAACCTTTTGCATTTAGTTAAGTTTAACCCTTTAAAGACGGCGAGGCCGATATACTGGCCGTGACGTCACCACACGGTCATAGTGAAAAACCCGGTTCGGCCGATTTGGCCGATCCCGTTGTAAGAACTGCTTTGATTGGTTTGCTTTTAATAGTACAGACCAATCAAATGCTTCCTTGAAATCGTCAGCCATTTTAGCCGCCATATTTCCGTTTCTAGCGGGATTCAGACAAGTGGACATGATTTTGTGCAGTTTTTTCCGAAGTAACCCATTTTTTCGTGGATTTTTGAGTTCTAAAATGGCCAGTTTTGAACCTGAAGACGTACTAGCATTGACTAGCTCTGATAGTAGCGATATTGTCAGTTCAGGACTGTCAGATAATGACTTTAGTGATACAGAAAGTGCCCATGAGGATTTCAACCACGTGTCCCCGTAGTTTTGTGTGTTGGGAATAAGAAGATCGTTTTATCAATACCCTTTCATGGCAATGGCCGGACCAAAAAACATGTCACCAGTTGATAGCCAACCTATTACAAATGTCAATAGGGACTTCATAGGTGTTGTTTATTTAACCATAAGTGTTTAAAATTATTCTAAAGTGGTGTAGGTATTCAATGAGGAAATTTTAGGTGAGTACCATTTTTTTTTAATATTTAGTACCAATTCATACATAGTGGTATGAAATATTTTATTTTTCACAAAATACAAATGAGGTTATCAAATTTGCGTAAACATGAACAAAACAACATCAATCATACACAGAAATAAACTTTACTATATCCTCTTTAAGAATATATATACTTGTATATATCTATATAGGGTTCTAATATTTTTTTTTTGAATTTATAAAATTGTCACTTCAGTCATTTCTGTACTCCAAAAAAATGGCTCCGTCTTCTTCAGAGGGAAACCTAAATTTGGCCCAATGTTGTTCCGTCCTAAAAGGGTTAAAATGCCTTTTACTTATGATGTTTCTTTGGCATTTACCTTCAACTATAGTCTGAAAGTTCTCCACAAGAAATCCTGGCAACTAGCATGGCCAAAACTAGCCAGTCTTCACTTTACTCATGACAACAATGATTATTGATATCCTGCATATATATTGATTCATACCTTAGTAAAGACAATATAATCACTTTATATGAAATGCCAGAAACTTTCTGTGGGAGTAATTTGCCATTCTTCTTCTAGCCTTTTGTTTAAATTTGAAATAAATAACCTGTTGTCATTTGACAGGTTTATAACTGAACTACTGAACGTAAAATCTGCCTAGTAAATTACAAACAGCCAATAAATGCTGGGGTTGAAGTGACATCCTGTAAAGGACATGCGATTGACTAACTAACTTATCTTACTGAAAAATTCAGCAAAAATAATTCTCTTGTTTAGTTTTAACTCATTCATCATGCATTCTTTTGTTTCAATATAAAACGAAGCATTCTATACATGAACTGTTATTGGCTTCTTCAGACAAAGGATGACAATAGATGAAGCCTTGAACCATCCTTGGCTGAATGTAAGTTTGATTGTGTTGTTTTATGTTGCCTATCTTGACTGGTATTGCATTTCTACTTTTCTGTCTCTCCGCTTTCATTGTTATTAAAACTCTTAATTGGCTGGCATCCTTCATAATAATATGATCAGAATAATAATAATAATAATAATAATGAATCATATATATCATTGACATGTGTTATTGCTTATTAATTTGTGACAATATCATATTAATCCACATAATTGCTTTGCCAAAAGTTGCCATAAATGTCATCAAAACAGCAGTCATCTTTCATCACTGGTGTCACTTGAACTGCATTCTGATTCTTGGTGTTTATTCATTGTTTTCCCCAAAAATATATGGTCAATAATACATACGTTCATGCAGAAATTTAGGAATTGAATGGATTAAAGTGAATATAATATTCTAAAACAGTCAATATTATGTGTGATCTTATTATAATTTTGACACAGTTATGATAAAATTGACATTTTCCAAAAGGTAACAATCAACATAATTCTCATAAAAATAAAGCTTGGATGCAGGAATGTGGTGAAGTTAGTTTATTTCTATATAAAAATCAAGAGAAAAAAAATAGCTACAGAAGTATAGACTTAAACAGACATATTACTGATATGCATAGAAATGGGGCATCCATTCACAATTTTCCAAAGAAAACAATCAACAATGTGGTTTTCTTGACTAATTAAGTATATGATAGTAGCAAGGTAAGTGTATGTAATTTTCCAGAACAAAACATATTTATATTTATAGACTAATGTAGACAGGAACAGAATTAAGTGTACATGATTGTCCATCAGACAAGAGTCAACATTATATATATAATATAGAATAATTTAGATGTAAAATGTGCATAATTTTCAAAAGATAAAAGTCAACATTATGTATTTTGCATACTAATTTAGATACGATCAGACAAGAGTCAACAGTATGTATATTATAGAATAATTTAGATAGATATAGGATAAAATGTGCATAATTTTCAAAAGTCAACATTATGTATTTTGCTTACCAATTTAGGCAGGAAAATAATATACTGTTGAATTTTGGGATATTTGACATGAATATTATCGCAGATAAGTAAACAATGCTTTTTGGTTTGTTAGTAATACATTAATGACCATGTTAAATGTAATATATATAATAATTTCAAATTATTCTTGTAGTTTGATTAAATTATTCACCAAAGTTACAAATACTTGACAATTTCTTGGTTAAATTTACCATGGAAATGTAGAATTAGTATCCTAGGAGAATTCTCCAGCTTGATGTGATCATATTTGCTGTCATGTCATTCCTGTATCATCATCAACATTCTGCTGCTTGCCTGTTAAGGCTGCAGCTGTTTTACATACTGCACCTTGGTTGTGGCTTCTTGTATGAAAGAAATCTCTTTTCGTGTGGTGTTTAACTCCCCTTGCCAGCCCACAATCTTTTGTCTTTGGTGTCTGATATTGTGCTGTGCTCTGATCTTAGCTTGTAAATTTCCCCCACTTTTCCCTCAGATAAACAAGGTCAGATGTTACACTTTAAGTTGATTGGGTATTATCATACATAATATCAGATTTGGTATATAAAGCCTATAAGATTTTAACAGAAATGCTACATAGTCTGTCAAATATAATAAATGGAGTCTTTTAAGTATGTTCTAAATTTAGAGTATGAAATATAATGTATAGTCTATGAAATAATATATATATATATATATATATATATATATATATATATATATATATATATATATATATATATATATCCCCAGCATATAGATTACCAGATATAATATATAGTCTATGATGTATGATATATAATGTATATATGATATATAAGTTATAAAGTCTATAAAATGTAATTTGTGGAGCCTATCAGATACAATATATAATTGATCAGATGTTCTATATGGAGTCTATTATAATTGACAAGTCGTCTTTGAGAAATGATATGTAGAGTCAGTTGGCTTTGACATATAGCCTATAAGGTATGAAATATAGTCATTTTGCTATGACGTATAGTCTTGAAGATATATATATATATATATATATATAGTCATTATATTGACATATAATGTATGAGATATGACATAGAAAAGAGTACTTAAGTGTGTGCTGTGTAAATTATTATTTAGTTTTCTGAATTTCTTATCTAAACAATTAACTCATAATGTTTAACAACAGATTGGACTTTGTGAAAGAAAGTATATTAACTATCTCGAACATAACATCTATTGAAATATGCTTAGTCTGTCCTCTATGTTTGAAAGACTTGTTAATATTCAAGTGCGATTCTCTTATTACCTAGCCTAGAACAGGATGTCTGATGGTAGTAAACATTTGTCCCACCTTACATTCAGAAAAATAACTCAAGTGAAACTTGTTGACAACTGCCAAAGGCCCATAACTAAGTCTGTCCACAGTCAGTAATATATTCTTAGTGAATGTGATGAATATTTGACAAAAATGTGACATTAATAATATCCCTTTTGCTGGAAATAAACTAATAACTTGGTAGTTATGTAGATATTGTGAGTTCTCTTTGTGAAAGAGATGTAGATATTGTGAGTTCTCTTTGTGAAAGAAAGAGATTCTGTCATACATTGTGCTGTTCTATTGATGGCATCCTCTCCCACCCCACAGCCAAGTCCTCGTGCACATCCTGTTGCTGGTGTAGTGGATGTAAGTACATGCCATCTTTGATATCATCAGTGTGTTCAACTCTTAGTATACCATGTTTCCCACCTGCTCATTTAAGGCAAGACCAGCAACTACCTGGTCAGACTTTCATAGAAAATACATTGAGACATATTGATTGTAGATGTACTAGATTTGGTCTCCAAAATTAAGGCTGCCCTTTATGAGCCATCTCAAGTGGTTTCCTTTTTTTGTGTGGTGAGAACTGCATGCCACTTGTGGTGGCTTTTGGTATACTAAGAGTTAATACCAGTTTTTATGTCAGGAACCTGTGGTCAGGCTCTGAGAGCCTTGTCAAATTAACCCATTCTCTGCATGTAAGCCACACTTTATTTCTATTATTTCTTGCTTGCCTATTAAAACTATATTGATGTGTGTGGAGTTAACCTGTATTTATCACACTTACCATTAATTGTTAAGTCTTTACCAGGATTGTGAAATTAAAGCTTTAAATTAGTGCAAATGTTCAACTGAATCATGTAAATATATATTGATAATAATGTTGAATAATAATGAACATATGGAAAGTATGAAGCAGGTCTATGAAGGCACAATGAAACAAATAATTACACGGGGCCTGGTCTCAAGTCTTTACCCTGATTATGAAGGAGCAAAAGGAGAATGTTGAAACTAGGCATACTCAAAGCTTCCCATATCGGCACTTAACTTGTGAAGTATGCTTTTGTTTCAGTGTGGGTTCTCACTCTATAATACATGACACAACATGTCCTGTTAACTGGAGCTGCTGCTCCAATGGTTTATCAGAACACTGGAGAAGTTGAAGGTCATGGCTGTGATAAATTTCTTGATGTTACAGTGGAAAACACCTACAAAATTACTCACGGATATGGTTGTCATAATTCCTGGCTTTCATTTGCATTGGTAAAACACTGGTGTAGACAGCATAAGTGTGGCCATTCTCAAGTATTGCTGGTCTGCTGAGATCTGGGAGACCGTCTTCTGATTCCAACGATGAAAATGTAGCAAGAATGAAGAAAATTGTTTGATCCTGAACAAATATTTTAACAGAGATAGCTATTACAGTTAAACAGAGTGAAAGTAAAGTTAACAGAACCTTATACAACAGAATGAACATCTTCCTGTGTTTCAAGACAGTATGCCCTCTCATAAATCACAGCTTCTCCAACTAAGACTCAAGGATCTAAATATTGAGATTCTTCCAAAGGTGTTCTCGGGGTTAAGCAAGGATGCCATAAGTATCTTAATTCAGATGGTGTCAATATTGACAAAGAATAAACACTATACACAATTTCAGTTCTCTGGGACATGTCCTTTCATAGTCTGGGTAAAGACTTATGGCCAGCCCCTTGTATATCTACCTTTTGAAATGTAGCTATATTTTTTTTATTTCTTTGTGAAAGCATAGGCCAGCTTTTTTTATCTTGACAGCATAGACCTACATTGCACTTGATATATGTTGTACAACAGCCATTGAACTTGTGTGACCAAGCCATACTTTTTCAAACAAGTGATGTTGTTATTTCTTTATTGTTGATAGAACAGGATGTATACTAGGTTGATTCGTGTAGCATGTTTATATTCTTTATTGAATCAGTTGCATCCTTTTGCTGATAGTTTCATAACTTCACTGTAGCTAGGTATTTCTTTCCATTACCTAGTATATACTATTTTCTATCTTATGTTATGAATACAAATCAGTACCAACAAATTATTGATTTATCTATTGTTTTTATGACCTCATTTGTTGCTGAGTCCTTACTAACTTCTTCTGTTCTCAGCCCGTTTTGACTTTCAGCATCAGGTTAAGAAGGGGTATCTGTAGCAATCTTGATGTGTGTTCTGGTATTTACAGCCTCGTTCATTGCATTAATTTGTTATTTGCAAGGAGTGATCTCCTCCTGTTTTCTTATGTGTCTGAATGTTCGATCTCACTGTGGGGTGGTTTCATGTTGAAATTTTGTTTTATGACCAAATCATATTACTAGCTATTTCTTCATTTCATTGCTACTCAAGGGATAGACATTTATGGACACTAGTAACAGTAGATGTACAAATATGTGTACGTCAACACTCCTGGCTTACAGCCAACAGCACGAAGGATGTATCCCAGCTGGTATACAAATGGTTTGATAACTGAAGGTGGATTTTTAAAAACAATTGACCTATTCTTCTGGGTCAGCCCAGCCTAAAATGAGCACCAGGAAATGAACTGCTAGGTAAAGGTGGCCGGCACAATGTTAATCACATCACTCGTGAAGTGATGATTGGTCTATAAACTATGAGAGTCAGCACCATATACCAAGTACAGCTCAAGGCATGGAGAAGAGTCCTTAACTTTGCTTTTACTGAAGTTGATTATTTGAAGTCATTTATTTGTTGCTTCTCTGAAATGTATCAAATTCAGTAACTGAATTAGACTTTATCAGAAGCTATGTATTAGAGAGATGCATGACTTGTTTGAGTTCATTAAATTGCATTAGTAGATATTGAAAGTAATCTGTTAGTCATTGACATTAGTTCTCTTGCATGCATGAAATGACAGCAGTAACTTAGTGTACAAGTTATTATTTATGAAATAGCTTATTATTTCTCATTTGTTCAAGAACAGTTTTTAGCATGCAGTTGGTCATAAGGAAATTGACTTCATGTCATCTTATAAAATAGAACGTGTACAAGGAAGAGGGGATTCTTCAGCAATATAAGTTAGAATATGTGCAGAGAAGTGAGCATTCTTCAGTAGCATAAGTTATAATAGTAGTTAAACTTCACCATGTAGCAAGCATGACATGAGGCTTCCAAGTGTCAGAGGAGTGCAGCCTTCCAAAATGTTTTGGCTTCTTTATCTGTTTCATACCCTAGCAGAGTGGACCCACTTTGGTCGTGACTCAAAAGTGTCTTCCTCCTGTTATGTATCCAAACCTTATAAGACCTTTATAGACTGCTGATAATATCATTCCACTGTGCCATTATTATGTGTACCATCCCCGGCACCTCCCTGCCTTTTGGAGTACACACATCATGCACCTGGTGCATCATGATCTATCTCCTTCCCACCAAAACCATGATTAGCTACACTATCTTGCTGCAGTGCTACCTTCTTTGGACTCTGTTTATAGATTAAGTAGCCACACATCTACCTGCACCCAAAGGAAACTAACTTTTTCCATCAGACATTGTCATTGTGCTAGTGGGTTGGGTCTTCTTTTCTTCACCTTTCTCTCCACTGCAGAAATCAACCTTTGTCTGGTGCCCTGTTTTATTGCTGCCATCATGTCTGTTGCCGTGGCTTGGCTGGGATGGCCAAACTGGACAATATTTTTGTTCTTTAGTGCCCCCTGCAATTTGAAGTGTCCTCCGTGTTGCAGGGTCTACAGCAATAGTGTATCATCCTTACCTGACAGGATGGCCAGTTTAGTAAGGAGATTCTGGGTTGGGAGCCATTCTGAACATGGGTTCATCTGACAGGGCATTTTACTGCCTCGCCATGTTGTTTCACGGCCTAAGTTCACAACTGTCTTTTAAATTCAAGTTTTAGGCACATTTTATATGGCACTGGAAACAAGATCTGTTGCACTTACTTCTACAGTCAATAGTCTGACTATATATCCCTCTTGTCTCAGACTGGAGACCAGGTCACAATACTTTGCTACCTTGGTAGTGTGCTGCTCCTCATTTCTTGGTACACATGGGATGGTCAACTTGACCATCATTTAGTGGTCAACTGACAATGAGTGCACAACAATGTCTTTTCTTCACTAGAAAATCCAGAATATTTCGGGGTACATTTGATAGCTCTGAGGGTCTACTGTAATCTCATAGTCCTGTGTGCATTTGAACCTCCCAGTCCTGTGTGCTGTTGATGAGGGATAGAAGGTTCGCAGCATAGCTGATTGTACCTTCTGCTTTCTGTTCAACTTTGAAGATGTAGATGGACTTATTCCTAGCTCCAGTTTTCTTGTTTGCTTCTAGCCTTGCAACATCATAGAATGTACAGGGAAGTGGGCATTCTTAAGAATTGTAAGCTATAATATGCCCAAGAAAGTAACCATTCTTCATAATATCAAATAAAATATATAGAAGAATGTCAGACTTTTGTCAGTAATATTGGATGGAATCTCCACAAGGAAATCGGTATTTTACAGTTCCATCAGCAAAGTGGGAGATTTTACATACTATCAAATTCTGGCGACATTGTTCGTAATCCCGTATATCCATGTGAAGAAAACAGCAGCTGCGAGAGTGGGCAGCGGTTCTTGCAGCACTGGTAACTTACAGGGGTATGTGAGCTGGTCGTTCAGAAAGCAATGGCAAACTACTGAACATAAGCACTTGCCTAGTACATCAACAGCGGCTGAAAAATGCTGGTGTTTACTGCAACGTCCTGTAAGGGATATGCAACATAAAAATAAAATGGTATGTTTTATCAAAATTTCACGATGCTTCATTGAAGCAGCAGGGCCCTTTCACATAGATGAATGTACAAAGCATGTACCACAGATATGTAGTTTGTCAAATTTATTTGCATGAGGGCTATCTTCTGAAGAAAATCTTCAATCGTTTTCAAAGCCTCTTAAATGAATCTGTTTGATCTCTGACTGT
The DNA here is from genome assembly GCA_014155875.1 of Cepaea nemoralis. Taxonomy (NCBI): domain Eukaryota; kingdom Metazoa; phylum Mollusca; class Gastropoda; order Stylommatophora; family Helicidae; genus Cepaea; species Cepaea nemoralis. The sequence goes on along the minus strand of JACEFZ010012348.1, from coordinate 249,569 downwards.
ACCAAGCAACTCAACATATGTTTCATTTAATTTGTCTCTGCCAGTTGTTATATTAACCCAGTTTCTCTTTTTCATTACTTTAACTCATTCTGTCACACACAGCCAATGTTTTTTTATTTTATTTCAGCCCAGTTTGTTTCAAGTGCTTCTTTAACTCCTGTCTTAGTAGACAGTTATTGTTTTCTCCAATACAAATATATTAATCTTTCTGGGACACCAATTATAAATGCAGTGAAGCATTGATATGGACAAACTGCAGTAAAATCCTGCTAGATCAGTACAAATGTGTATTAGTTGTATGCAGAATACAGTCAGTCTTACATTAACTACTTGCATGTTTTATTAACTACTTGTGTGTTTTCTTTTTCTCTCCACAATTCAGGGTTCTACCCAGAAGAAGCTCACAGGGCAACCATTGTCTACAGCTCATCATAAAGACTATCGTAGTCGCACCAAGCACAAGGCAAGTATCTCCTTACTGCTGTTTTATTGTTACACCTTTTTTTAGAATAGATAAAATCATAAAGACGACCACAGTCACACCAAGCTAGCCCACTGGTCATGAGTTCAAATCCCCATCGAAGCAGCAGATTCTTAAAATTGACCATGGCTCCCATGTCCCCCCAGCTTAAAATGGGAGACAGGAAATGTGTTGGGAAGTAGATGCAGCCAATTTGATATAGACCACATCACACACTGAATGCCAATTGCTGTATACAAATATGGGGCTAGCACCATTTACCCAATATGTCCCAAGGTGTGTAAGAGGATTCTTTACTTGTTTATTTTTACAAGGTCAGATTTCTTTGATGAAGTTTTTTGGGGGCGGATTTGTGCATGTGGGCCAGCTTTTCCTATTACCAGTGTCCCTCACCATAAGGCAAACCCACTCTGACATCTGGGGTACTTGTAATGTATGTACCAAAGTCAAAGACGAAAAGTCAATGTTTGATCCAACTGACCAGTGTAGATAGAAAACCCCCTACCTCATCATCGGTGAACTGAAAATTTGAAAGCGTGTGCTATTGCCCTTTTGGCCATGTGACTTCCTTGTGATAAATTGATTGGTTGTTGACATTATAAAGCTGATCAATTGTAACAATGATGAATGAATGAACGTGGCATGTTTTCAATATCTAAACTCTTGTCTGCATCCACCTGCAGGAAGATGAACTGGATGTCCTGCCCATAGGACGCCTGTCCAGAGACAGTGCTGTCATGAGGAAGGAAGGCGATCAAGGCATCGTTATGAGGAAATTAGTCATGGGTAGGTTCTCGTGATTAGCTTTACTTCTTCTTCTTCTTTGTTCATTCTCAGACAACATCTATCTGTGTCATAAGATCTGTTTGCAGTTTTCTGAATAGTTCCTCTTCATTCACCATAACATGTGATGAGCTATTTAGAGTTTCAAGGTTACAACAGAAGGTTATTTGTGGCCAATGATGTTCTTCTTTTTGTGCAGAAATGCCAGAACATGCTCCATCATTCCTGGAAGAGCTGACTGATGTCACAGGCTTTGAAGGATCAAGGACACAATTGGCCTGCAAGGTTGTTGGCAAACCTACTCCCAAGGTCACTTGGTAAGCAACAGCTTGTGTTGTGATCAAAATGGTTTTTATTAATTAAATTTATTTATTAGTGGACTGTTATATCCTTGCTCATTTGTTTATTACTTTACTATTAAATCTGTGTTCATTTATTTACTACTGTACCACTAAATTTCTGTTCATTTATTTATTGCTGTGCCACTAGATTTTTGTTCATTTATTTATTGCTGTACCACTAGATTTTTGGTCATTTATTTATTACTATACCACTAGATTTTTTTTGGTCATTTAAAGAAAGAATCATCATTATAGCAGTTTCGGCAAACCCATAGATGCTCTGGCTCATTAGCAAATAATCTTTGTTCATTTATTTATTTATTGTACCTCTAAATCTGTAGCCATTTGCAAGTTTTGCACCATGTTTATTTGTTTAATACTGTGCCACAAGAATGCTGTTTCAAGTATTTATCATTGTTTATAACAATTCTCTGGCTACAGGTTCAAGGATGGGAACCCAGTGCCAGAAGATGAGCGCCACCGGACAACATTTAAAGATGGAGAAGCCAGTCTCCAGATAACTGACTTGATTACAGACGATTCTGGCACATTCACTTGCCAGGCGGTCAATGATCTCGGAGAAGCTGAGACTAGTGCAAAGGTCACAGTAGAAGGTAAATTATGGTAGAGATATGGAAGAGTTTAATATACTTAAATGAGAAATAAAAACAAACTGCACAGTAAGGCGAATAGGGGTGTAACATTGAACTCTGTGTTTATGTTTAGTGGCAAATGTTGGCCAAAGTAAACTGCATTTGAAAGCCACCGTCCACATAGTTGATAATAGCATTAAATAGTAGATTTAAGCAAGCATGAAATCTAAATGGAAAAAAGAGGTAAAGGAAGGCAGAAAGTATCTGCCATAGAACTACCTGTTTTAAAAAAAAAAGGATTATCACTAATTTACAATATAACATTATTTAACAGTCTGTTGTCAATTGATATATTCGTAATATTGTTATGTTTCCTCATGCAGAAGTCAGACACAGAAGAAAGAGGCTGGAGGATGAAGAAGCAACTGTCAGACTCATGTATGTACCTTAGATAGGTTTTCATATACCTTTGTTGTTATGATTTATGTCAATGCTGAGTTGTTTACTCTTGGAGGTCAGGTTTCATTCTTTTCACAGTGTAGGTCTGGTGTGTCTCAGACATTCCTCGTGTCTCATCACATGTGAGCTATGTCTGTGTGGTGTGTTCACATCACACACTTGTGAGCTGTGTCTGTGTGGTGTGCATGCTTTATGGTTTGTCCACATCAATCAGTTGTGAGCTGTATTTGTGTGTGTGTGTGTGTGTGTGCATGCACGTGTGCTTGTGCGTGTGCATGCGTGCACACGTGTGTGTGTGTTCATGTGTGTGCAAGCATGTGTGCGTGGTATGTGATCTCATTAAATGGATTCCAGAAGTGTTTCTGTTAGGGAAAGGTATTGAGGAGTTCAAATGGTCACCTCACATCTTTAAGTTACGACCCATCATATGTTATTAGATAACAGTTCACACTACTAAGGCAGTGTCTGCCATAAGGTTGCAGCTACCTAATAGTGTAATCATGTTTGATTTCTGTGTCTGCAGACGCCCTGCCCATGTCTATGATAGAACAGTGGAAGACACCAACATTCCACCAGAGTTTACTCTTCCACTGGTGGACCAGACAAAGACAGTTGGAGATGACGTTACATTTACTGTAACAGGCAAGTTTACTTTCTGTGTTTTCTTTCTTTCTGAAATTTGTAAGATTTGTGGTTTGATTGATTTAAGAGTCAACATCGTAACATTCTGGACAAACCCATAGATGCACCATCTCCTGCAGCAAATGTCACTAGGTGTTGATGCTGTTCGTTCAACTAGCACACTTATCTAGTTGAAATTCAACATGTCAACTTTGTCCTCTCATAGCCTTTTCCTACTCACTGGCACCTGGCCGTCTTGACAGACGATAGTTTGTTACTTTGTGCTACACACACAAAAGTCGTAATAATAACAACCCATGGTGGTAAGGCCAGGGATAGAGTTATACCTCTCCATAGCACAAAGTTGGAATGTGATCAACATCGAACAATTAGTATAATGAGTCACGTCACGAAGATTTTGCTAAGAATTATCATGCAAAGAATTAGGAGGAAAATACAACCTGAAATAGGAGAAGAACAATGTGGGTTTGTAGAAGGAAAGGGTACAGTAAATGCTGTGTATTTACTGAGAACCGTAATTGAACGATCTATAGAAGTAAACAAAGATCTACACATCTAAAATGTTCTCACCCATTTGGCCATGTGGACCTGCAATTAAAAACATAAACTATTTGTAGAGAAAAATCTGACAAGTTATGGTTTTCTTGTACACCTTGCCAGGTATACAGGGCGGGCCAAAAAAAGTGAGAACTTCGCGTAAAAAGTGTTATAATTACATCAACATTTATTTAACTGTATCCATAATAGCTTAAATTGTTTACTCAATTACTTACTTATCTATTTAGCACTGTCAGTCAGGTTATCAATAAAATTGATGACGGTACAACAGAACGTAAACCCGGAAGTGGTAGACCAAAATCTGCCAGAACACAACAGAATATTGAGCGGGTGAGTGGGCTGATCTGCAGTCAAGATGATGATTCTCACAGTCACAAAAGTCCGCTAGAAATAGAAAGAGAAACTGGTATACCACAGTCGTACAAGCATGTGATCGGGCAGAAGCTCAATGAAAATGTCAAATTGAAACAATTGCAATGCAGTCAGCAGCTACTTGAACGGTTTCCTAATGAGAGAAGTGTACGAAGCATCTGGTTTACAGATGAAAAAAACAGAAGAAAAAACATTCACCATTGCCACTCCAGTTCTCAAAATGACCGTGTTTATTCCATTGAAACAAAGAAAATACAAGTTCAGGAAAGTCGACTTATACGAGAGCGTGACCATTTCAGCCGCGGTATCAGTTGATGTCTCGAATGGGAAAAACTAGTATTGTGTTTGTTGAACCAGGCGCCAAAGTAAACAGTGTGAACATGTTCTGAGACAAGGTTTGCTGCCTGTAATTCAAGCAACATGTGGTCGCCATAACTGGACATTACAGCAAGATGGAGCTCCATCTCACACAGCCAGAAATATGGTCAACTTTCTTCATCAGAAGAATGTTAACTTCATCGAGCCAGACATGTGGCCACTGAACAGTCCTGATTTAAACCCAGTAGATTATGCCTTATGGAGTGCTTTGCAAGAAAAAGTCTTACCTTCGGAGAAAATTTACCACAGTTGAGCAGCTCAAGTTGGCAATAATTGAAGAATGGAGAAATCTGGAGCAGCGCTTTATTGACAGTAGCATAAACGAGTGGCATCGATGCTTAGAAAAACTCATTGAGAAGCAAGGAGGACACATTGAATTATATTTTTAAATAACTTGTATGCTACAAGATCATCTCACTTTTTTTTTAGCCCACCCTGTGTTTGTGAAATGAATTCTCATTCATGTTGTATTACGTTTATATGATTCTACAATATTGTTACGAACACAGTGACCTGCCGCCCAGAGCCTGACGTGGTGTGGTACCATGGCAGAGACAAAGTGTCACGCTCAAGCCGCATATCATTCCTCCATGACAAAGGTGTCTACCGTCTGACTGTCCTGAACCTGACTGCCAGGGATGCTGGGGAGTGGAGATGTCATGCCAAAAATGCCTATGGCGAAGCCTGGTGTGAGTGTGACCTCACAGTTTTAGGTGAGTTTGACCATCAGAAGCAGAGAGGATGTGAGTCTGGATAGGTTAGCTGTTGCCTATTGTGGCAGGGAATATAGCTCCACGCTGAAGTGCTCAAGCCACTTGCCTCAGACTCTGAGGGATGTGGGTTTGTTAGCTGTTGCATATAGTGGCCGGAATATAGCTCCGTGGTGAAGTGCTCAAGCCTCTTGCCTCGGACTTCTGGGGGATGTGGGTTTGTTAGCTATTGTCTACAGTGGGAGTGACAATAGTGAAGTGCTAAAGCCACTTGCCTCGGACTGTGAGGGATGTGGGTTTGTTAGCTGTTGATGGAATGGCAGAAAATATAGGATATATTCAGCTATATATTGATTTTGAGGAAGAATAAAGAGAATTAGACTTTGATTTATATCAGTGATCTATAGTTAGGAACATCTGAGAACTACTTCACAACTATAGCCAAGCCAAATGTTCTTCATCTTCCATTGCCTTTAAGACTCCTAATGTAATACAGGCCCACAACCACTCAAGGCAAGTCCTTTGTGGGCTAGCGTATACTTGCTTGAGTTTTTGCTACAGCCAGTCACAGACCAACCCTCTTTATTAGCATTTTATTATGTGCACAGGAGATCTACAGCGTTATTCTTTACTTCCCCTATGAGGCCTCAGTAACACACAGGTGAAATAGAATAAAGGAATACATACAGAGGAAAGGAAAGGTATGCAAATGATGTAAAGAAAAGATAAGCAGAGAGAGAGAGAGAGAGAGAGAGAGAGAGAGAGAGAGAGAGAGAGAGAGAGAGAGAGAGAGAGAGAGAGAGAGAGAGAGAGAGAGAGAGAGAGAGAGAGAGACCTATTAGAGAAGAATATCAAAGAATTCAAGAGAAATATTGACAGTACAACAAAGGAGTCAAGAGAATTAGAGACTGTACAGCAAAGGAACCAAGACAATAATAGACTGTACAGCAAATGAACCAAAACAATAATAGACTGTGCAGCAAAGGAACCAAGGGAATTAGAGACAGTATAACAAAGACATCAAGAGAACTAGAGAGAACTACAAAGGAGTCAAATCAAAGAACCTCACTCTACTAGACTGATCTCATATAAGAATAAGTGTCTTGTTGGATATAATAATGCTAAAGGGGAATAATTTCATAGTAATTCCTGTTAGTGGAGTTCTTTTGTGCCATAGACTCACTCATATCTAGATTGTGTCATTTCATAAATCATAATTGTAATTTTTAGAGGTTGCCAGTTTGATTGTTAATTATCAAAGATTAGCAGGAAATAATAGATCACTATGACCACTATGTCACTTTAATTGGCTACCCTAGTCTATTTTATTTCCAGATAGGTGGATTAGAGATGGGGATATTTCTAGATTCTGGACAGGTGGATTAGAAATGATAATATTTCTACATTTCATGTAGATTAGAGGTTGTCATATTTCTAAATTTCAGACAGTTTAATTAGAAATGGTCATGTTTCTACATTTTAGACAGTTGAAGTGGAAATGGTCATGTTTCTACATTTTAGATAGTTAAATTAGAGATATTCATGTTTCAGACAGTTGAATTAGAGATGTTCGTGTTTCTATATTTCAGAACACATTCCAGAAGGTCACACTAAGCCCAGGTTTGTGAGAGAGCTGGAGTACACAACTGCTTCCCAGGGCAGCCTGGTCAGGCTGGAGTGTGTTGTCACTGGGGAACCCAAACCAAACATTAAATGGTCAGTCCAGCTATATTTATTATTTGGTCTACTCTGTTGTCTTATATCTATATTGAACCTGTTTTGCTGTATAGCAATGAATCATGGATGTGAATGAAGAGATAAGGAAGAGTTTAGAAGCAATGAGATGTGGCTCCTGAGATGAGTATTGAAAATATCTTGGACTGCCACTACACTCTCCAAATCCAAATCCCCAAGGTGATCAGCCGTACAGACTGAGGTTCTTTGATTTTGACTCAGTTGTTATACTGTCTCTAATTCTCTTGATTCCTGTGTTATACTGTCTCTAATTCTCTTGATTCCTGTGTTATACTGTCTCTAATTCTCTTGAATTAAAATTAATACAATCAGGACTCTTATTACCAGCCACTACAGCTCTGATGTTTACCAATACATCAATCGGGACGACCAGCCTCATTAAATGGATACCAGACAATTTTCAGAATTTCCTGGGAATTGTCTTGGAATGGAAGGCAATAAATTAGGGAACTGGTCACCTCTGCCTCATATATAATGACCTAGAATATAAATTTGAATACAAGAGGAAAAGCCGGCACACTCACACAGCAGAGAGGCAGCTCATGAAAGGTATATCCAGTAGCTATGAAGCAACTATCAAGAATGCTGTCGGCGAAGGAAAGAATGGAGGATAATGGCAAAGAGGAACCCTGTCAGGCATGCATCAGTGGAAGTCGTCTAACGTGCCAAGGACCAGGACAATTTAAACTGCACTATGAACCACCACAATTATAACCAAGGTTGCTAAAGCTGGTTGAACGAGGTGGAAAGTTTCTTTTTTCTTCTACACATCGGATTTGGAAATGTGTCAAGGCCCAGCACTTTACACCCCATGGCTGTCTCTGCTATGGAACTACCATTTACTATATAAATAAGCTGTGCATTTGTATGATATATAGTTGTAGAGTGGAGAAGTGAGGTCTCATGATAGTTGTCCTCCTTTGCCAAACACAGGTTCAAGGACCGCAGGAGGATTGACACAGATGCCCATTACAAGATCCGCACTGATGAAAGTGGCACCATTACCTTGGTCATTGAGCGTGCCGAGGTGGAAGACACCGGAGCCTACCTGTGTGTTGCAGAAAATGATGCTGGGTCTGTGTCAACCGAAGCCAGGCTGAGAGTACAGAGTAAGTGCCCTTGTGTGTGTGAAGATCTGATATTTTGATGATGTTAGTGTGGTGATCATTTATCTACAATCTTCTGTTATTTGATATTTTGATAATGTTAGTGTTGTGATCATCTATCCCCAAACTTCTCTGTCATTTGATATTTTGATAATTTTAGTGTTTTGATTACTTATCTCCAATCTTCTCTGTCATTTGATATGTTGATAGTGCTAGTGTTGTGATCATTTATCTCCAATCCTTTCTGTCATTTGATATTTTGATAATGTTAGTGTTGTGATCATCTATCTCCAATCTTATCTGTTATTTGATATTTTGATAATGTTAGTGTGGTGATCATTTATCTCCAATCTTATCTGTCATTTGATATGTTTAGTTTAGTCAATGGATCAACATCACGGCACACGGGTGCAACCCATAAGTGCTCTGTTCTCCTTCTAACTCAAACATGAGTCTGGAGAAACTCAGCTCATTGCACGAACTCCGTAGCACCAGCGAGGATCCTGAAATAATTTGATATGTTGATAATTTTAGTGTTTTGATCATTTATCTCCAATCTTTTCTGTCATTTGATATGTTGATAATGTTAGTGTTGTGATCATTTATCTCCAGTCCTCATTGTCATTTGATATTTTGATAATGTTAGTGCTGTGATCATTTATCTCCAATCTTTTCTGTAATTTGATTTGTTGATAATGTTAGTGTTGTGATCATTTATCTCCAGTCCTCATTGTCATTTGATATTTTGATAATGTTAGTGCTGTGATCATTTATCTCCAATCTTCACTTCTTCTCTGTGATTTTGATAATGTTGGTGTCGTGATCATTTATCTCCAATCTTATCTGTGATTTGATATTTTGATAATGTTAGTGTTGTGATCATTTAGAGCCAGTCTTATCTGTCACTTGATATTTTGATAATTTTAGTGTTGTGATCATTTATCTCCAATCTTATCTGTCATTTGATATCTTAAGTATTGCTAATGATATTATTTGCTGCCCAGCTGTTTAAATTTTCCACATACATCTTTCTCTGTCTTCCTCTATCTCTTAGCTAATTTCTCTATTCCACCTTTACTATTTATAAGCCAAATAAATTTCATTGGTTTTGGTGAGTAATCTTGTAACACTGGCACATCTCAGTACCTTAGCTTTGTCTTCTATTTTCACAGTACTCTCATCATTCTTTTCAAAAACCACATCTTCACTGCCTTTGGTTTCTTCCATTATTTATTCTTCCATAAAACGACAGTATACATTTGTGAATTGTAAATCTGTTTACAATTTGTTTACATTTCTAAAATTCTATTTCCAGAAGTGTATGAAGAAAGAGCATCATCATATGACGTCACATCCATGGCTTATGATGTTCATGAACTTGAAGCTGTTGAGGTCAAGAAATACAGAGTTCAAGTGCCACCAGATTTTACTGCCAAACTGAAAAATAAAACAGTGCCAGAAGGCGCCACAGTCAGGCTGAACTGCTCAGTTACAGGAATCCCTGAGCCACTGGTTAGGTGGTTCAAGGATGACAGGGAAATTGTTGATGGTCCCGAGTATACTCTGAGGGTAAGATTTGACGTTGTTACAGCACTCGTACTTTGAAAACCATGATTATCATTGTGTCATGGTTAATTTAGGCTAATAAATAAATTAAGGCTAATGAATGTGGAACATTACATACAAATATACAAAAGAGACAAACAACATGGTTTGATCATGTAATGAGAAGAGAGGCATTGGAAAACAACTGAAAAGATCAGTGGGAGTGGGAGATGTGGCAGACTAAGAGAAATGATGCTGGATGGACTGAGACGGTGACATGGAGGAATATCATCAGCAGAGTTGATTCAGAACACCAAGGACACCGTCACAGTCAACCCCAGCATTTTTTGTCTGTTTGTGATCTCTTGGCAAGTTTAAGTTCAGTAGTTTGCCATTGCTTTCTGAATGACAAAGAACTCATAACTTTGAATGAAATGATATTTATTTATGCCTGTGGCATGGAAGCTGATGGGGACAAAATAAATATAATTTCTTAGACATTTGAAATGAAACATTTGATACAGAAGGTTGTTTTCCTGTCTTGACAGAATAACTATGGACTCCTGTCACTGGAGATTGTCTATGCCAAGCAGTCTCTGGCAGGCAAGTACACAGTGGAAGCTTCCAACAGTGAGGGCACTGTCAGCTGCTCCTGCAGGCTAGAGGTCGAAGGTGAGAACCCTTGGTCATTGTCTGAGAGCAGTTTCACAGTGTTGTCATGGCGGTCAAACAACCGCTTGTGTGGGGAATGTTGAACTTGAATGATGTTTCTGTGTTAGAAAAGTTGAACATTAGTAATGTTTCTGTGTGAGGGAAATTAGAGATTAATGATGTGTTATGTATGAGAAGTTCCATACTAATGATGTATGTGAGGGAAATTAACACTAGTATTATATATGTGAGCGAAGTTAGAGACCTTTTCAAGTGAAATGGCTCTCGTCGCTTCAGAGGTCACAGATTAGTGGGTCTGTGTGAGGAAAGTTAAGATTAGTGCATCTGTGTGAGGAAAGTTAAGATTAGTGGATTTGTGTGAAGGAAGTTAAGATTAGTGGATTTGTGTGAGAGAAGTTAAGATTAGTGGATCTGTGTGAGGGAAGTTACAGATTAATATTTGAGGGAAAGATAACTTTTTAAATCCTGGCAGATGTGTTAAAATAACAACTTTTTGTGTCAATGGGAGTGGATTGAACTGATTTTCAATAGGTTTAGCACATCTTGAATCCATTTAAGTTGTAGTCTTCCTTTTCTCCACTCCCCCGGCATGTCTCCGTCAATAGTTATCTTTTCCAGACACTTAGGTCTTTTCTACATGCTCAAAATTTGTAATTTTCCTCAATTTTATTTGTCTTTATAACCAGTCTTCAATACTGAGTTCAGTTTTGACCCTTGAGCATGTCTGACTTTTGATGTCTTTAGTTCAGTTTTGATATTTGATTAAATGTCAATTCCAGGAGAGGAAGAGCTGGAAGATGTTGAGTTGGACTTCCTGCGACCCAAGTTTGTCACTCAGATTGCGGACATCTACGTGAAGGAAGGAGAGGATGCCACCTTTACCTGCACTGCTACAGGCAAACCCATGCCAGCTTTCAAATGGTAAGGCTTTAGTTTATGTCTGAACTTTACAATGTTTAGGCTTTGGTTTATGTTGAATGGCTTTGGTTTGTTCTAAACTTTCAAGTGGTAAGACTTTGGTTTATGTCTGAATTTTTCAATGGTAAGGTTTTGGTTTATGTCATATGGCTTTGGTTTTTGTCTGAACTTTCAAGTGATAAGACTTTGGTTTATGCTGCCAAGGTTGTTATTAGAGCTTAGCAAATCAAAAATACCTGTTCAAGCTGCTCCCTGCAGCATTCACACTATAGGTACAATTCCCTGCCATATCAGGAAATAACACCTACTTACCCGGACTTGTAAGACCCAAATACTACTCACTTACATCAAGAACTCCAAAGACATCTGGCTTGTAAACAGCTTGAAAACTGAAATACTCTGGCCACATTAAATACCTCTTGAAGAACAGTGATGAAAGATATGGTTCTTAAAATACAAAGACGCAGGATTCGATCAGTATGATGATGGACACAGGACATTGCAGACGCCTTGGGCATGAGGGTGTATGGGGCAAGGGGAACTGGCCAGGGAGTGAGCAACATTTTTGTCTGCCTTGATGAAAGCGACAACTTACAAAGTATCTGCTGCATTATGATGACAAGCAGCCCATGGAGTAGTCGAGACATCACTTCTGTACTTGGAGTTGTCAAATTGATACTTCTCTTTGCTTCACATTGGGAAAGAAAACACTAGTCACCCTACCTTTTGATATCATTAGCTAGTTTATGTGCAATTCCTAGCTGCAGGAAGTGACCAGGTGATCTGACCAACACTCAGGACCCTGAGGAAAGTGTTGTGTGTGTGTGCCAGCTTTGTCATGGGACACTCATGTTTGATTTCAGGCAACGAGACATGATCAACATCACAGCATCCAAACGTTTGGAGACAGAATGGGACAATCAAGGCCATGCCAAACTGACACTGAAGAAAGTCAAACCATCCGATGGAGGCCTCTACTACTGTATTGCCCATTCCAGATCTGGAAGAGCCAAATGTTCCGCTTATCTCCACGTGAAAGGTCTGTTAAACTTTCTTCTTGTTGCTAAATTATATGTATCCAGTCTACTCCACTTCTATGCATAGGTGTTACAGAAACAGTACATGTAACATTGAAATGTTATAGCAACAATACATAAAACATTGACATGTTATAGATTCAGTACATGTAACATTGAAATGTTATAGAAACAGTACACGGAAATGTAGAAACAGCTGATGAAATATTATAGAAACAGTACATGAAACATTGTAATATAGTTTATATAATATAAACAATGTAAAATATGTTAACAATTCAACATGAATGTAGGTCTTCTAAAGAATTAATGTTTTACATCAGATAATAATTGATGACAACTAAATATAATATATATTTATTTGTAGCCAAATCACTATCTCCTGTGACCACCAAGGAAGCAGCTGAGTTTTTGAGGACGGCGGCCCGAGATGCCAGATCAATAGAAAAGGCAGCAATGCTGGGAGCTCCTCCGAGCCTGTCTCTAATGTTGCCTAGAACCCTGGAGGTGGTGGTGGGCGAGAGGCTGAAGCTGGACTGCGCCATTCAAGGCTACCCACCACCATTAGGTAATCACCAACAATTTGATACCCTTCACCAGTGGTGTTCCTTTGGTTTGCTTTGATTTGGTTTGGTTTTTCCTTGGTTTGAGATCACTTGGATTTTGGTTGAGATTACTTTGAATGAACATGGATATCTCCGTAAGTGCTCCAGTCTCCTCTCTTAAATCACACGAGAAGAATCTCAACACAGTGCTCAAACTTCATTAGCTCAGAAAAGGATTAAGCTGTCTATATTCCAGAATAACAAATGCTATAGAAAGTCTCTTTGTGAGTTTAGCTTGGTAAGCCGTCTATTCCACTAACTATTTTTGATTTCCAGCTGCTAAGGGATATTTTATATACACCTTGATCCATCAAGCTGTTTATCCTTGTCTCAGGTGGTCTCTAAATTCAGCACAGGCTTTATGCTGTAGAGGGGTATAACTCTATTTTACAAACTTATCATCTATCAAGATGGCAAAGTTCCAATCAATATATGTATATATTATCATGGGCTGCGGTACCATAGTGATAAGATGTCTTAGGATTCACAGCCAACCAACCAACACATTATGCAGTTGTAAGAATAGGTTATATTTGTCATGAAAACTTCAACCCTGCCTCCCTGGGGCTTAATCCCATGACCACCATACCATTGAGTGTGTACACTAACCACTTCATGTCAGATATTGGTGGGTTTCTTATTAACCAATTATCACTACTTGTTAATTCTGAGTTGCTAGGAAATCTTGTGGTGAAATGAGATCATAAGTCAGTAAAGTAAAGAACCGTTTTTTGTTTTTACATCTTCAGCATATGGTGCTAGTATCATTTTGCATAGACCAGTCAACACTCAACAGTTGATGTGGTCAGTATTATGCCAGCCACCTTTACTTCCCATGATATTTCCAGGTACCAGTTTTAGGCTGGTCAATTTTAGGCTGGTCAGCTTTAGGCTGGTCAATTTTAGGCTGGTTAGCTTTAGGCTGGTCAATTTTGAAAATCGGCCTTGATATAAATTCCAAATTCCATTGGACGAGCAGACAAGTATTTTTTTAAATTTTGGCACTCGCTCGCTTTCAACTCAAGCGAAGTCAATTCACGCTGCTTCTTGTAGTGCTAGGCTGAATTTTGCGTGTGGGTTAGCTTTCCCTTATTAACAGTGTCCCTTGCCATCAAGTGAACCCACTCTGACTTCAGAGGTACTTGTAATTTACGTCCCCAAGTCAAGGACGACAGGTCAACATTTTAGTCCAACTGTCCAATGTAGGGGTTGAACCCCTTCCCTCGGCATCAGCACACTGGATGTTTAAGAACATGCATTCTTATTGATTGAGCCATGCTGACCTACAGACAAGCATATCAAATCATGGAAATAGGTTAGAGAAGAATAACATCTGTGTACAATGATACATCACATTGCTATTGCATTAACTTTTGCAATGTCTGTTTCTTTAGTGACCTGGCACAAGGGAGATAGAGAGCTGGTGTACAGCCAGCGTCATCGCATTGTCCTGTGTGGTACCCTACACACACTGGAGATACCCCAAGCCATGGCACTAGACAAAGGTGAATACATCGTGAGAGCCACCAACATCTACGGGACTGTTGAATCATCTTGTCTTGTCAACATCTTGCCTAAAGGGTAAGTTCACAGATTGGTGTCTGTTGTTGTGTTATGTGTGTGGAGTTTGCTAGACAAAACAATGTCCATAAGTCTGCTGTTGCTGCAAAGTTGGTGGAACAAGCTGAGAGAATGGAGAAATCCAACATTAAAATTAAACTATTGGATAGGAACATCAGGTAGCAACGTCAGCAGTCATCTTCATTCTGGTTATTCTTTTTCACATGGAATTTTATACATTTGCTTCTGAAAGGTAATTTGTATTATTTTAATTGCTCAAGAATACATGAAGAGGATATGCTTCATTGTAAAAATATCATACCACCACAGACAGATTAAGGGAGTATATCCCAAAAAAACCTGTCTCCTTATAGGTAGACTGAGAACAATCAAAGACTAGGGAAAGCAATCTCGCAAAAACATTTGTGGAAGTTGGACACACCCCGAGTCATAGGTTTGAGGAAACAGTGCAACACAGCTGGCTAAATGATGATGTCACTGTTTGAGGATAACTGTGTTCATAACAAGGGATCAAGCTGACTGCTGATTTCTTTGGATATATTGAAGCTGGTGTCTGAAGGTGTGTGAAGAAGAAGGCAAAGAAGGCTGCCTAGACTGTAACACCCATGTCAATGTGATGTTGGCCATCATTTATTACTGTCACGAATCTGACTACTACGTCTGTTAGAGACATTCACTGATTAAGTACCATGGGATGATTAATCTTTTTTAGCGACTGTTCGTATCTGCAATGGGCTTATATACAGTAGTGTTCCCTATACAACCCCCTTTAATTTGATATATATCACATCTGCTACCATATTAACAACTTTTACGTCATAACTGTGACACACTCCAACTTCCCATTTTCCGCCATCCATTTTTGTTTGGTCCAAACCTACTTTTTCTTTGGCACTGAATCTGTTAACATGGAAGAATTACATTTGTTACAAAATTGAGTAAAAGTGTGTTACATACTGAAGCCATAATTGTATTTTTTCTATCAGCAGCCAATCCTATATTCCTTGTCTTTTTTCTTCTAAACAGGTCCAAAGTATCAACACCACCTGACTACAGAAGAGAAGCCATGAGAGATGCTGCAAAACTGCACATTCATGGTGAGTTTCCATCTTGTTTGTTCCTCTATTGTCTGATGTGGTTCTTCTTACCTATAGCTCTACCTGTCTCACGTTCTTGTTAGTTGTATTTCATCTGATTTATATTGCATGTGACATCTCTCACAGAACATAGTTACAAAATATGAAATCATTTCAGCATTAGTCTTTCAGCTACAGCAACAGACTTAGTCAAATTGATAAATGTCCATGACAGTCATGAGCCAACATAGACCAGGCATTTCGGGAGTACACGACAACAGGTGTAGAAGTTCAGGGGTCTCCAGGTTGAGGAGGTAAAGCTCTGGCACATCTTCTGAAGGTCATGGGTTTACTTTTAGTCTGCATCATTCAGATCATGGGTGCAATTTTTCTGAACGCCCCTGGAGTCATCGCTGCAAGTTTGGAGTCCATGCTTTGTGCAATGCTTTCAGTAGGTGGTTCTGCGGAGAGAAACCAAACCATATGGGTGAACCCTGATGCAATGAAGCTGATCTTCGTGCATGTAACTTTGAACCTCTTATGGTATAGAAAATGTGATGGTACAGTGATTAGTGAACTCACCTACCAACAACCTGGGTTTGAATCCCAGTAGCAAATTAAGATTAATGGTTTCAAACCAGCATGTCTCTGAGGTAATTTTAGTCCCATAATCTGAGTACCAGAGATTTGTTCATAGACAGTCAATGGAGTCTCACCATAATCAAATACTTCAGTTTTCTTCATCCATTGTAGATCAAATTTAGTGTCAAACATAACTTATCATAATTTATACAGATCTAGATAACTGTAATGTACTGGAGACAACCTGACGTTTTGATCATGTTAGCACCTAATATATTTATAGGCATTTATATAGAGTTCTTTACCAGCCACTTCATACTCTTGAGTTTGTCAGATCATGTGTGTGACCTGTTGGATGTCTCCGACACTTTCGTTTGTGCAAGTAGAAAGTAGATTGTGTGTGTGATTTCTTTCATATGCGCTAAATTATGTGTGTACTTTCCTTTCATATGTGCTCATCTCTTTCTCTCCTGCTTTCTCAATTAGTGACTTTACTAACATTACAAAAGTAGCTGTAAGTAACTATAAGTTAACTTGAGATCTCTTTTATATTTAGCATTTTAATATTACAGTTTGATTTTTTGTGCTCGCTCACTTTTGAACTGAAGCATAGTTCATACACACTATTTCCAGTAGTGCTGGACTGAATTAGCTTTCCCTATTTACATTGTCCCTCGCCATCAATGGTTATATTCTCCTTCTTCTTCATTTCTCTTTTGAGGGACATGCCTCACACCTAGTCATGCACCTCAATAGTCAGTGTGTCTGGCTTTGGCATGCTTGTGTGTCAGATTTGCTTCCTCTAGACAGATTCCATCAAGGTCACGGACTCTATCCTGTCTGTCTATCCGTGGGAAGGTTTTATTTCCTAACATTTTTGCCAGGGTGGCAGCCTTAAAGTCTACTTTATACAATGTCCAACGCCGTGTGGAATATTTAATGTGTGTCACTTGCACACGGGAGTTCTCTGTCCATGCTTTCTATCCTGACTAGTTTGTGGATATTTACTTTGTTTGTTTTTAGCTCATTCAGTATTGAACATTTTTTAACAAACTTTTAATCTATTCTGCTTGTACATAAGGTCTTTTGACGTACTTGTTTGTTTAAATATGTACATACAGTCTTTTGATAAATCTGTTCATTTTGACGTCTTTTGCTGGGTAATATTTTCAAAATGATTTATTTTTATGGTCGGACAATGGTAATACATAAATTTGTCTAATGGCATTATCTCAATTTATCTAATGATAGTACATAAATTTGTCTAATAGTAGTAGATAAATTTGTCTAATGGTAGTACATAGATATGTCTAATGGTAGTACATACATTTGTCTAATGGTAGTACACAAATGTGTCTAATGGTAGTACATAAATTTGTCTAATAGTAGTACATACATTTGTCTAATGGTAGTACATAAATCTGTCTGATGGTAGTAAATACATTTGTCTAATGGTAATACATCAATGTGTCTAATGGTAGTACATATATTTGTCTAATGGTAGTACATTTGATTTAATTTAATGGTAGAACAGACATTTGTCTAATGGTAGTATAAAAATGTGTCTAATGGTAGAACAGACATGTGTCTAATGGTAGCATAAAAATGTGTCTAATGGTAGAACAGACATGTGTCTAATGGTAGTATAAAAATGTGTCTAATGGTAGAACAGACATGTGTCTAATGGTAGTATAAAAATGTGTCTAATGGTAGAACAGACATGTGTCTAATGGTAGTATATAAATGTGTCCAATTATAGGACAAACATTTGCCTAATTGTAATACAGACATTTGTATAATTGTAATGACACATTTATCTAATGGTAGTAGCATGTTTTCAATTACAAATTAGACAAAACATACAATTAGATCATGTCACATCAAATTATTACACCACAAAGAACAATTCTGCCTGATACAAACATAATTTAAATAATGAAGGCACAAACAATATATTGCATAGTTTATTGCCTAGCATATTGTACTGTATCTCGTCAGATGCATACTATAGAAAACAAGTTCAATGTATGATGAAGTCACGTAATGAATTCTCTCAACTGAGATACACAAACAAAACTACATTGTCATGTTTCACTGTCCCCGTGGTAGTTTTAAAGATAATAATTACTTTATAAATCATCTGAGCTTCACTGCCATCACAGTAGTTTTAAAGATAATTACTTTATAAATCATTTGAGTTTTACTGTCATCACAGTAGTTTTAAAGATAATAATTACTTTATAAATCATCTGAGCTTCACTGTCCCCATGGTAGTTTTAAAGATAATAATTACTTTATACATCATCTGAACTCACAAGCTCTCTCAAGTTTCCTTCAGTTGCCTCTTGAGTTGACAGATGCTGACAATGTGTCTACACATGCATGACATTCTTTGTTTTGTGCTCTTCCACCTGCCCCAAACCCTGTGTCCTGCATGTCATTGATGTGATGAATGATGTTTGCAGAGGAAGATGAAGAAGCCATGGAGAGAGATACACGACCTCGACCTTCAGGTACTTTAACTGTGTCACTTGTCAGTTTACACACAGGTGTTTGGGTTGATTTTGTTTTCACAGCACCAGTAACGAGATCACTACAACTGATGTAGTGTTGTTTGCTGCATGCTTAACCTTCTCTAGCATTTCTTTTTTCAGTATTCAGTGTGAAATTTCTGTCACGGTTTGGTGACACAGCCAAACTATCACAAGGACCACTAATTATAATTCATTGTTCACTGTTTTGTGGTTTCAGCACTTTTAATTTGCTATGGGTTAAGTGATAATATTTATTGTTTGTGTTGAGATAATATTTATTATTTGTGGAAATATACTGTTAGATTCTGGAAATAAGTTGCTTATTGATTAGTTTTCTTCAATAAAATAAATTGGATTTAGGAAAAACAAAGGATGCACAGATGCCATTTTTGCTCTTAGACAACTTATAGAAAAATCAACTGAATTCAATGAAACACCCTACTTAGCCTTTGTTGACCAAGAAAAGTCATTTGATAGAGTAGATAGAAACAAGCTGTGGGAAATCCTTAAACAATATGGAGTGAGTACACATCTAACAAACCTATGTAGAAGCTTATACAACAACAGTGAATGCATAGTGAGAGCAACTGGAGGACACTCAGAACCCTTCATCATAAGATCTGGAGTACGACAAGGTTGTGTCCTGTCCCCTCTCTTGTTCATAACATATATAGACAACATATGTAAAGAAACCAGCCAAACAGAGACCACAAAAACACCGCATGACAAGACCATGGAAGAACCATCTGCACATCTAACCATTAGAGAACTCCTGTTTGCGGACGACCAAGCACTAATAGCAAAATCAGAAGCTGAATTACAAGACCACATGAATAGTCTAAATGAAATGTGTAGGGAACATAACATGAAAATTAGCACAAGTAAAACAGAGGTAATGACTGTAACTAAAGATGAAAAAGCAACAACGATTCACCTAAATGAACATCTCTTGAAACAAGTAAAGAGTTTCAAATACCTAGGAAGTATAATATCATCACATGGCAAATCAGAAGACGAGATCGAAAATAGATGCAATAAGGCAAACCATCTCATTGGACAAATGGCACCAATACTAAAGAAGAAACACGTATCAATAACTACTAAGAAAGCACTTTACAACACAATCTTCCTACCAACTCTATGTTACCAATGCCAAACCTGGACAATGACAGAAAAAGAGAAAAGAAAAATCACAACAACAGAAATAAGATTTCTGAGAGGAATACTCAACGTATCAAGAGGTAAGATCAGGAATGAAGATATCAGGACTAAAGTGGAGGTTGTAGCTGCACTAGATTTTATTAGAAGGCAGCAAGTCAAAGGTCTGGCCATGCAAGTAGGTTACCAACTAACAGTATACCACAACAAGCAATGATGTACAGACCAGAGGGAGGAAGAGGCCAACCATGTAAACGATTGATGCAGGGAATAATAGAGTCCATGGGAATATTGATACATGAAGCCCATAAGCGGGCATTCTCCCGCTGTTTATACTTCACCTCGACACAGCAAGGTACAAGAGGAACATGATGAGATGAGATGAGATGAGATGAGAATAAAATAAAATTTATCATTATTATTATTATTATCTTCTTCCTCATACATCTTCAGACATCAACCTGATAATATTAAAGAAAGCAGAAGTCAATTTGATTTTATTGACATATTATTAGAGTTTGTCCTAAAATGGAGCTGATGTAGTCCAAAATAATTTCTCTGTTCTGCATATGTTGGACACTCCTGCAATAAATGTTTAGCTGTCATTTTACCCTTCCCACAGTTACATTCATTAGTATGTACTATCTGTACTTGATTAGACATGTGGTATTTCAGTCTGTTATGTTCTGTGTGGAGTCTAAAGATTGCTACTTGTATATATCTATCGATTTGATAATATACATCATCTTTCTGATGGCCATGATATTCTGATTCTCACTTGGTTCCTAAGTGTTGAATCTATTGTATTACAACTCTTTTGGATTCTAGACATTTCATGGAGTGCCACTATTAGGTCTGCCGCTAGCTGGCTACTGCATATGGAAATAAGAAAATAGAAAGATAGGCATTGTGCCAGTAAACATGAAAGCAAAGTCAAAAGATGCAGGTGAAAAACAAGAAGGAGAAGCTTACAAAAATTACAGTGCCAGAGGTTGTAAGTACAAAATAGCAGAATGTGGCAAGATTACAAAACTAATTCATATAGATTCAAAACTATTAATTGGCACCTTGCCGTCTTGACAGATGATAGTTTGTTACATTGTGCTTCGAAAAGGCATAATAACTACAACCCATGGCGGTAGTGAAAGTGATTGGTAAGGCCAATTCGCGCTGTAAATGTTCATCCACAGTGGATGCATGGGAACACATGTATTCAAAACTAGATGATATGGATTCAAAACTAGATGAAACAAGTACAAACAAAATATAAATCCAGAAGTTTTAATGAAATAATTTATTTTAATTTAAGCCTGTTTAAG
The DNA here is from genome assembly GCA_014155875.1 of Cepaea nemoralis. Classification (NCBI taxonomy): domain Eukaryota; kingdom Metazoa; phylum Mollusca; class Gastropoda; order Stylommatophora; family Helicidae; genus Cepaea; species Cepaea nemoralis. The sequence continues at coordinate 228,364 of JACEFZ010012348.1, read as the reverse complement.
ATTCATGTATTTTTCAGTTGTTTAATACTGACAATTTAATGTCAATTACTGATTTTAACCTGGGTTTTGTAACAGCTGATCTTGTCATTAAATCATTAAATGTGCACACTAAAATACATCAAGACTGTTCAACTACCATGGGCACAGCACTATTAATGATACATATAATGTGATAAATACTTGCTACTACTTCACGTGTTGAACACTGAAATCACCAGCGTGATTTACTCATTACTACTAAATTATTAACTAATATATGTATTGTGAGATTGTATATTTGTGATAAAGTATTTTAAACATGTGGTGTGAGACTATATAATTGTGATCAAGTAATTGATACATGTGGTGTGAGACTGTATAATTGTGATCAAGTAAATGTGGTTTGAGACTGTATAACTGTGATCAAGTAATTGATAAATGTGGGGTATGACTGTATAACTGAGGACAGGTGAATGATAACTGTGGTGTGAGAATGTTTAATTGAGATCAAGTAACTGATAACTGTGGTGTGACATTGTATAATTGAGATCAACTAACTGTTAACTTGATGTGAGGTTGTAAAATTAAGATAAGTAACTGATAACTGTGATGTTAGGTTGTATATTTGAGATCAAGTAAGTGATAACTGTGGTGTGAGAGTGTATAACTGATATCAAGAAGCTGATAGCTGTAAAGTGAGATCATATAATTGAGATCAAGTAACTGATAACTGTTATGTAATTGTGATAATGTTGTTATACCATTCAACTAACATTGGTATTGTGAAATCAAGTAACTTGTTACTGTGCTTTGATGGAAGATTGTGTAATTGATTTCTGTATTGTGGGGTTGGAAAAAAAGCGTATAATTGGGAGACTGATAACTTTGTTGTTAGATGGAGTGCTTGATTTTGTTGTTGTAAATGTATATTGGGAGACTGATAACTTTGTTGTTAGATGGAGTGCTTGATTTTGTTGTTGTAAATTATATCTTTGTTGTGATATCAAGACACTGATGACTTTGGTGTCAGATCAGGAAACAGATTTTTGTATAGTGTGTTTGGGAAATTAATATCTTTGTTGTCAATTTGGGAAGTTGACAACTTTGTTGTTAGATGAAGCAACTGATAACTTTGTTGTGGGATTAGGAAACTGATATGTGTATTGTGTATTTGGATTATTAATAACTTTGTTGTAAGACTGGGAAATTGATAACTTTGTTGTCAGTTATCAGTTATCAGTTGGCAGTTTATCAACTTTGTTGTGAGACTGGGAAATTGATACCTTTGTTTTGAGATTGGGAAATTGATAACTTTTTTGTGAGACCAGGAAACTTATATTTGTATTGTGTGTTTGGGAAATTGATATCTTTGTTGTGAGATTGGGAAATTGATATCTTTGTTGTGAGATTGGGAAATTGATTACTTTGTTGTGAGATTGGGAAATTGATACCTTTGTTGTGAGATTGGGAAATTGATTACTTTGTTGTGAGATTGGGAAATTGATTACTTTGTTGTGAGATTGGGAAATTGATTACTTTGTTGTGAGATTGGGAAATTGATTACTTTGTTGTGAGATTGGGAAATTGATACCTTTGTTGTGAGATTGGGAAATTGATTACTTTGCTGTCAAATTGGGTAATTAATAACTTTGTTGTGAAACTGAGTAACTGATAACTTTGTTCTTAGAAGAAGCAACTTATTTCTTTGTTGTAACTGATAACTTTGTTGTGAGATCTTGTGACCGATAACTTATGTTGCAACTCATGTAACTTATATTCATTCTCAAACATAGATTGAATTAATGTTAACTACACTGCACATAATAATCTACTGATACTTTTAAAAATTAATGAAATCTTGTCATTTCTGTGAATATTTGCAAAACGTCTTCCATGAAATCCAAAGCTGTGGCTGCATTTGTACTAAACATTTCAGGACTTTTGCATTTAATATTTAATGTGGTGGGTGTATTTAAAGAAACAAATGAGAAACAAACTGTAAACAGTGTTCAGTTTATTTTTGTCCTGTCAAGCATCATTAACAGCTATAAGTTCTTTTAACTTGACAACAACTTGTTTTTGCTAATTTTTAAAAGTACTATAGTTTATTGTAAGCATCATAAAACACTGTAATTTCTTGTTAACTGTGTAACTACTATTGTTAACTAAATTTGGAATCTACAACTGTTTCTTAACTTTGTACCTGTGTTTTCCAGTTAATTTAATGAAATATTGCAATTTCTTATTAACTTCATGTGTATTATTTCTTATTAAATGTGTACCGGTATGATATCTTGTTAAATTCATTAAACTTATTTATTTATTCCTAATTGTTAACTTCAGAAGCTAATCAGAAGCTTATTTGTGGATTAGTTCAAGTATTCGTTATCAATTGTTTTCAAATCACTGCCTATTTAATACAAAATGTTACAGATTTCAAGTTGGGAGATAAATTAATTAACATGATGGCTTGGTAGTTATTCTTGGTCTCCTATCACAAAAAGTATGTCTCTTCTTCTTCTTATAGTCCATGCTGTGTGGGCGTTGGTGATCATGTCTTTCACAGCCTTCTGTTATTTTGCTGCCAATCATTTCTGATACTGATGTTCCTCTATGCCATATTGCAAACTGCCCAGCATCTTCTCTTTTGTTGTTTACCTGCTTCTCCTCCACTTTAACTTTCCTATTGTGTTGACATACATCAGCTTTCACCTGCTCATGACGTGCCCTAAGAACATGGACTGTCTTCTTCTGAAGTGAATAAACAGCTCTAGTTGTGAGTCAACTTCTTTCAATTTATCTCCATTGTTCTTTTTGCCCGTCCACAGTGTACACATCATCTTCTATAAAATCTCATTCCTGCAGCACATAATCTGTTAGGCAGCTATAAAAGCATTGTTGGCAGTTATGTTCACATTTGTAAAGTTTTTGTTTTATATTTTTGTAAGAAGAAACATCATACCATATTTTGTTGATCCTTCTACAGCTCCTTTCTTCATCAAACATCTGCCCAAGACCATTGATGTCATGGAGGGCATTGATGTGAGGCTGGACTGCATACTGCGTCGTGGAATCGAACTTGTACGCTGGTCATCATCTCAGTCACCGTCCCGGGATCTGGACAAGTCTAGAAAACAACTAGCAGATGAAGGTTTCCGTGGAGAGTTCATTCCCATGGAGGCCAGGTCACAAGTTCAACCAGCCACTCCTCGTGGAGAGGACAAAAAATCAGGTAATAAAACATTAACAAGCATAATAAGAAGGATAGGTTGTCATCCTGTAGAGCAGGAGTTAGCAACCTTTTTGTAGTATTATGCCGAAATAATGGTTTTAAGACATTCAGCGTGCAAACGTAAATCCACAAAAGCCTGATTCATATTTGTTTGTCGAAAAGCCTTGAAATGAGCGTGTAAAAAGTTTTTGCCTTGTTTAAAGTCATTTTAATTACATCTTATATTGGGGAGATCCTAGGAAGGTAACCCGGTCAACAAATGCCTGAAGAAGTCGGATGTGTTGACCGAAAAGTGTAAATATTGCAGCTCTGCTGTAAACAGGCACAACGCAATTATGTCTAAAACAACATTGCGGATGAACGCAGAAAAAGAAGAAGATATTGAGGAGATAATGTAATGGTTTTTCTTTGCCTTTAACCTTCATTTATGTGGTTTGTGACCCCCCCCCCCCCCACCCCTCCCCCTTTGACAGCTGTTTCCAGCTGTAACCACATTCCCACCACTAAAACTCCTGTTGCTGTTGTGACAGGTTCAAAACCCTATCATATGCAGAAACTGTTTTCTGGATTAAATAAATGTCCTTTCATCCCTTTAAATTGTCAGTGACATCTGAAATTCTTACTTAGTCAAATATCTTTCCAATTATTAAATCACCATTCATAACTTTTTTAAAAATTCCTCACATAGTCATATTAGACAGTGACATGTGTATATTCAGAACTAGTGGTCACAAGTTTACTGTTGCCTGTTGTAGACCAAGAGAAGAGGTTAGAGTACCCCAGCTTCCCAACCACACCCCAGGACCTGGTGCGATCAGTTGGAGGCGAAGCTGTATTTGAGTGTTCCACGGCAGGAACTCCAGAACCGGAAATCAAATGGTGAGCTGGTTATTTGTTGTGCTAGGTTGTATCATTATTGTTGTTTTACATAAAATTTGGTTCAACAGACCTGTTTGTTGTGATTGAAATTGCTGATTTTTATATTCAGTTTTTTTCATAAAAATTTGTTTGTTGTGATTGTAGCTACTGTTTCTAAATCTGTAATGTACCACAGTTTCTTAACTTTATATTTATAAGCCCCTACACATTTTTCTTAGCCTGATTTGATGCTATCATTTTTTGTTAACTTTATTAGATTCTGTAATTTTTTAACTTTATTAGATACTGTCATTTCTTGCTAACTTAATTAGGTTCTGTAATCGCTTGTTGTTAGATACTGTCATTTCTTCATCAACATTATTATTTTCTAAAGTCCATTTCTTGATGTTATCCACCCTCTAAAGCTGCTGTCTTCCTCCTGTAGTCTGCCTACCATCCTTCCCGCTGGTGTGATTTTCAGCAGGGTCTTATGTCTCTTTATATGCCCAGAATATTTCTCTTGGCGCAAACTGATCCTATTTAGTCATTCTCTCTTTGTTTCTATTTTGTTGACCACTTCCTTCTTTGTCTTTTCATGATGTTCACCCCATTTCTGTATATGTATATATTTAAATAATACTCATTCTTTCTTCTGGTTGTTTGTTCATAATGTTCATTAATAAAATTATGCAAGTTTTAAAATAATCTATACAGAATGTGGAGCCACAGTGGCAGAGTGGTTAGTGCATTTGCATGCCCATTTAGTCTGGATTCAATTACCAACAGAGGCATATTTCATTTTTCCAACTAGTTCAGCTCTGGAAGCAACCCAGCCTCATGAAAATGGGTTCCAAACAATTTTCATAATTTTCTGGGAAATCTCTGGGATGGAACAATGATGAGAAATGAAACTGACCACCCCAGCTCATATATGTCCTAGATTATGTGATGGCTTGACACATCACACTCCAGTGTCAGTATCTGTTATGGGATTCCTTTCACCTTGTATACATAACCTAGTGACCTGTGACAAATGATGTTTGCATTCCTCCAGGTATAAAGATGGTCGGGTATTGATTGCCACTGGCAGCGTCAGAATGACAACAGTCGGCAATAAGCACAGACTTCAGTTGACATCCATCCTGAACTCTGATGCGGGAGAGTATGTCTGCAAGGCCAGCAATCTGGCGGGAACCAAATCTTGTGGAGCTGTTCTGACGATTACAGCTGGTAATGTTGTGCTCAGTGTGTTCTGTGTTAGTGAGATTCGTTGCTGGTGTACTTGTGGCACTTGTGTGTTTGATTGTTTATGGTAGTTGCCACATCTGGGTGGAAATGTTTTTATAGTTGTAATCTTGTCACATATGTATGTGAATGTTGTTGAAGTTGTAACCTTCTCACATGTGTATGTTAATGTTGTTACTATTGTAATTTTGTCATAGTTATATGTCAATGTTGTTGAAGTTATAATCTTGACATGTTTCTATGTTATCATTGTGATCTTTTTCATACATCTTCAGACATGCAATCTAATCACATTTGTACATGAACATTGTTGAAGTTGTAACCTTCTCACTTGTGTATGTTAATGTTGATACTATTGTAATTTTGTCACATTTATATGTGAATGTTGTTGAAGTTGTAATCTTGACATGTTTCTATGTTATCATTGTGATCTTTTTCATACATCTTTAGATGTTTGATCTAATCACATTTGAATGTGAATGTTGTTGAAGTTGTAATCTTGACATGTTTCTGTGTTATTGTTGTGGTCTTTTACATGCATCTTCAGACATTTAAAAAAAACTGAACATATGTAAACAGTTGTGATCTAATTACATTTGTATGTCAATGTTGTTACTGTCATCTTGACACATTTAAATGTAATTGACTGTTCTTATAACTCTCATCTAACATTGTATGTGATTATTGTTGCTGCAATAATCATATCACATCTATATGTGAATTTCACAGTGGCAGTCGTGTCATACTTGTATGTACATGGTGTTGTAGTTGTGTTGTTGAGACATGCTAGTAAAGTATTTTGTCTCTGCATGTCTTTATGAATATAAACATAATAACTGCTCCTATAGTTAAGATCCTAGGTCTCCACCGCTGGGTGAGGTCATGGCAGATATGGTCAGAGCCCTTTGTGATCAGGAGAACAGTCTGGAAGAATAGATAAGTCATCATGAGAACAGTCTGGAAGAATAGATAAGTCATCATGAGAACAGTCTGGAAGAATAGATAAGTCATCATGAGAACAGTCTGGAAGAATAGATAAGTCATCATGAGAACAGTCTGGAAGAATAGATAAGTCATCATGAGAACAGTCTGGAAGAATAGATAAGTCATCATGGACTGGATCTGGCCAACACTCAGCATTCTGAGGAAAGGCCAGATGGACAAATAAACTACAATAGTATCATTAGTAATGGGACTCTTTGCTGGTTGTTGCAGATGAGGACGGAGCACTTATGGGAATGTCCAGAGTGCTGATATTTTTTTGCGCTCGCTCGCTTTGAACTCAAGTGTAGTCCATAGACACTACTTCTGGTAGCACTGGACTGAAGTTTGCATGTGGATTAGCTTTCCCTATTACCAGTGTCCCTCACCATCAGGCGAACCCACTCTGACTTCAGAGGTACTTGTCTCCAAGTCAACGACGAGATGTCAACATTTTAGTCCAACTGTCCGGTGTTGGGTTTGAACCCCTTACCTCAGCATCAGCACTCTGGATGTTTAAGAATGCACATTCTTATCCATCGGCCATGCTGACCTTCGTGCTGTGATATTGGTTCTTGACTCAGTTCAACTCAACTCAATTCAAATTGTTAAGACCTCCATTAGTCATGAATGTGATATCTTCAGAAACTTGATTGTTTAAAGTCAATAGAAATAAGCATGATGAATGCTCCCCTGAATACCTGTGTTAGCCATGTGTTTGATATCTTCAGAAACTTGTTTGTTTAAACTCTAGAAATAAACATGATGAATGCTCCCCTGAAGACCTGTGTTAGCCATGTGTTTGATATCTTCAGAAACTTGATTGTTTAAACTCTAGAAATAAACATGATGAATGCTCCCCTGAAGACCTGTGTTAGCCATGTGTTTGATATCTTCAGAAACTTGTTTGTTTAAACTCTAGAAATAAACATGATGAATGCTCCCCTGAAGACCTGTGTTAGCCATGTGTTTGATATCTTCAGAAACTTGTTTGTTTAAACTCTAGAAATAAACATGATGAATGCTCCCCTGAAGACCTGTGTTAGCCATGTGTTTGATATCTTCAGAAACTTGATTGTTTAAACTCTAGAAATAAACATGATGAATGCTCCCCTGAAGACCTGTGTTAGCCATGTGTTTGATATCTTCAGAAACTCGATTGTTGAAACTCTACATAAGGGCAGTCACCACCACAGAGATTTCCTTCTTTTCTCCTCCCCAGATTCCTCTGAACCTAGACCCTCTAAAACACAAGTTCAAGAAGATCAGCAGCAATCATCAGAGAGCAGAACACAAGAACAGCCTCCCAGGTGACTACAACTGTAGCATTTCATCATAGGATCAATACCCGGGAAGGTTAACCCGGTCAACAAATGCCTGCAGAAGTCGGATGTGTCGGCCTAACGGCACAAGAACGCAGCTCTGCTGCAAACAGGCACTACGCAATCACGTCTGAAAAAATTCTCTGGATAAATGCAGAAGAAGAAGGATCAATACATAGTCCTTGAGAGGACTAAATGAGTTCTTCTTCTTCTTCTGTGTTCATCTGGAGATTTATTTTCAGACCTGATTGCATTGTGCCTGTTTACAGCAGAGCTACGTTCTTGCGCCGTTAGGCCGACACATCCGACTTCTGCGAGTATTTCTTGACTGGGTTAACCTTCCTGGAAACTAAATGAGTTCAAGACCAGTCCTTTTAGAGAAAGCAATGAACAACTGGCAAGCTACTGAAACTGGCAGGTCTTCTTTAGGACCGGTCCTCATCAGGACGAACTCAACGCAATAATGAAAATGTCAGTCAGCGTGTGCCCCACAAGACCTAACCGAACCTGAAGAGTGCAGAAAGAAAAATATAACCAGTCCTGTTTAGGACTAACTCTAAAGAGAACAAAGAAAGGAAAGATAATAAAAATTCACCAAAAAAAGGGACCTCAGTCATAACCAACGCTGTAGAAGCCAGTTTAATGAGGCCGAATTTTTATTTTTCCCCCCTGTAAATACTGAATAGGATCAAGGCAGTAATGTGTGCTTTATGTCACATGTAGCATATCTCAGGGGCTTGCATGCCATGACACCCTAGAGGAGAAGAGGAGCAACAGAGAAGAAAGTCCCTTAGCTTTTCTGTAAACAGTGACAATGCAACCAATGTCCTATCCCAATCAAACAAGGATGTAGGAGGAGAGTTTATCCCAATAGGAAGTTTCATTGTCACAGTTAGTGTGACTGGTTTAAAACCACGGTGCTTTATCACTTAGAAACAAACAAGTGGTAGACTGGGTGCCTTAAGTTATACTGAATTTGGGGAAAAGGTAAAGATGATAATGGAAAACATCTTAGTGACTCATCTCACAGTGCAATAACCTAATATATATTAAATCTGTAATATCATACACCTGGATATAAGCCTTCTAGGGTTGCTGAGACAGCAACAGCATTTGGTTTTGGGCTAATACAATCATTACATTGTGTATCTAGTGTTGGCATTATCTAGCATGTGGTAAAGTTGCTCAGTCCTGTGCTTTGTAGAAGTTTATAAATTATAAAGCACATTCGTAACTTATAAAGCACAATTATAACTTATAAAACACATTAGAACCTTACAAAGATCCTACACAATTTAGAAAGCACAAGGTTAAGTAAATTATCACACCAATGCAGATCACAAACTATAAAGTTGCTATGGTTGGTATTCCCCTTTATGAAAGTAAATACCTTCTGGAGAAGATAGAGGAAATAATTCTGAAATTATGTGCAAAGGATAAACACATTTATGATTGTGTTTTCATGTACACATGCATGAGTGTGCATTTTTGTTTGTATTTTACTGATTTCATGTTTTTTTATATCAACTGCAGACAAACAACAGACAAGTCAACAGAAAAGAAAGAAAAGCCTTCATTCAGACAGCCTCTTCCTAAAACCACAAGTGCTAGCCATGGAGATGATGTCCGCCTGACCTGCGAAGTGACTTCATCAGACGTGGCTAGCATCAAATGGGAACTGGATGGCAAAGAGGTCAGTATGGTCTACCACTGACAATGGTCAATAATTGTTAGCCTCAGTACCTCTTCTCTTTGTGAACATTGTGTTGAGGTCTGTGGACGATGAAATACCCAAAACCATTCAAGGAAAGGCTACCATCTAGGCCTAATTCCAACCAGTCTTCGTCTTCTTCTTTCGTTTGCTTGAAATGTGTCTATAACTGCAATGTTGTCTCTTGCAGTAATTGACATATTTCATGGCATCCTGATTTCTGTGGTGCGCCTCCCAGATGGTTGCTTCCATCTTCAGCACCTTTCCTTTGCTACAGTAGACTGTGATCTTACTCGAGTTTAGATATGTATGTATGTACACACTTGTCTACGCATGTATGTACATACATACACATCTAGAAGCAGTCTGGTTTTACGGCGCCAGAGACTTGCCATCGCCCACTCTTATGATAGTTAAATTTTGAGGTTTTTGGATTGAGTTAGGAGAAGAATGGAGCACCTATGGGTTACACCCATGTGCCGTGATGTTGATCCGTCGACTAAACTAAACACTCTTATGATAGTTAAAAACAGTTCCACCACGTGAAGACCAGGAGTTGAACTTTTGCTGCCAGAGTAAATGAAAGCCAAGGGGGTATTTTGCGGGTTGGTCACTCATCCCAAGATGAGCCTTCAAGAATATGTGGCCATCATTGTAGTTACTGTCCTTTCTCTCTGATAGAGCCCAAAACTGTTGATTGTCTGTGGTACTTTTGTTATTTTGTGAGAGAGATATTTCTTCTATTGCTGTAACCACTGATGTTTGTTATGTCTAGTACTGCTGTAATTGTGAGGGTGTGTTTTATGTCTAGTACTGTTGTAATATGTGGGTGTACTACATGTCTAGTACTGCTGTAATTGTGAGGGTGTGCTATGTCTGCTACTGTTGTATTTGTGTGGTTGTGACGTGTCTCATACTGTTGTAATTGTGTGAATGTGCTATATGTCTAGTACTGTTGTAACTGTGTGGCTGCGTTATGAGCCTGGTACTATTGTAATTGTGTGGGTGTTCTATATGTCTGTTACTGTTGTCATTGTGTGCATAGTGCTATGTCTGCTACTGTTGTATTTGTGTGGTTGTGATATGTCTTATACTGTTGTAATTGTGTGAATGTGCTATATGTCTAGTCTGCTGTAATTGTGAGGGTGTGCTTTATGTCTAGTACTGTTGTAATATGTGGTTGTACTACATGTCTAGTACTGCTGTAATTGTGAGGGTGTGCTATGTCTGCTACTGTTGTATTTGTGTGGTTGTGATATGTCTCATACTGTTGTAATTGTGTGAATGTGCTATATATCTAGTACTGTTGTAACTGTGTGGCTGTGTTATGAGCCTGTAATTTTGTGGGTGTGCTATATGTCTGTCACTGTTGTCATTGTGTGCATAGTGCTATGTTTGCTACTGTTGTAACTATGTGGGAAGTGCTGTATGATTTTCCATCACTGTAATACCTGACAAACTTTAATCCACTTACAGCTTCCAAAAGACAAACATTACAGTGTATCAAGTGACGAGTCCGGCACACAGCATACCCTGACCATCCATTCTGTGACGGAGAAAGATTCAGCTAAATACACCTGTGTGGTCGTTATCAAGGACAGCGACCTTATCCATACCTCAACAAAACTCACCGTCACAGGTATTTATACCATCATGAATTATTTGTTTGGAGTCTTGCTTAACTGATTCAGTGCCAAAACATAATAGATGGGGGCTTCCAATGAAAACTTTAAATGTTTTTTGTGTGTGAATATATTCTGAAAAAGCAAAGAACAAATGTATCATTTTTTGATGTTGTCACCACTGTGTTCAATGCAAGTCCTCCAGTGCCGATAAAGTGCTTGGATTCCTGTAGAAAAATTGACTCTGGGGTCACTACACGGTGTGCCTAACCCTGTCCTGAACAGTCTGTCACAGAACTCACGCTGTTTTTAAACTTCCTACTCCACACATACACTTGTTGGACTGACATGTATCCATCACCATACTTCACCTTCATTCACCGATGAATTTATATAGGTTTTACTCCTTCACTGATTAAAACAAAAAGAAAAAAAAAGATTAACACAATGCTGCTCCTCTTTGGTGCATGTCAAAAGTGGGGCAGCCATCTTTAAACTGTCCTTATGTTGTCATTGTGTTTGCATCACGATGTCATGTGCTTAACACTCCTGACATCCTTAACAACAATATTGACAGGTTACAAGACAATGGCATGGTTATTGTAATTTCTATCACCCTTTTAAATTTTTCATGTGAAGCCCCCTCATATAGTGTCAAATTTGACTATTCTGCATTGTACACTGTTCTTCTTCTTCTTCTTCGTTCATCCGGAGTTTTTTTTCCGGATGTGATTGCGTTGTGCCTGTTTACAGCAGAGCTGCGTTCTTGCGCCGTTAGGCCGACACATCCGACTTCTGCGGGCATTTGTTGACCGGGTTAACCTTCCCGGGTACACTGTTCTATTCTTCCTTGTCGAATATTTCTTTCACATGTTCACCTGGATTCCATTGCTCGCCAATGTCAAGATGTGTGTAAACAGTAGGATATAGTGCTCTATTTTTTTTTATTTGTAGTATATCATCAGTCATGAAAATGACTGTTTTACGCACCTTGTGACATATGTGGTATATGGTGCTAGCCCTATATTTGATCAGATCAGTGGACACTCAGTGGATGATATGGTCAGTATCACTCTGGCTGCCGTGACTTCCCAGGATATTTCCTGGTACCCATGTGTAGGCTGGGAGCCCAGTCAGTTACAATAAATATTCTGCCTCCATGGGGATTTGAACATATGACCTCCAGGCTGGCAGGCAGGCATGCTACATAATAGTTACCATTGCTGTAATTATGTTTTTGTTTGTTTCCTCTCACAGCTGCCAAACCAAAGGCCACAGAAGAGGAAGAAGAAGAGTAAGTGTTGGTGTTTGAGTTAATATGTATTGTCTGGTCTGCTCAACAGTTTTCAGCCTCTCTTCACCAAACATTTATTTTATTAGCATCTTTAAGCCTTGCCTCAACAAATTTGTTTTATTAGCATCTTTAAGCCTTGCCTCAACAAACATTTGTTTTATTAGCATCTTTAAGCCTTGCCTCAACAAACATTTGTTTTATCAACAGCTTTCAGCCTCTTCACTAAACATTTGTTTTATCAACATCTTTAAGCCTCACTTTGCCAAACACTTGTTTTATTAACATTTTTAAGCCTCATTCACCAAACATGTGTTGTATCAATACCTTTTAAGCCTCACTTTGCCAAACACTTGTTTTATTAACATCTTTAAATCTCGCTGCACCAAACATTTGTTTTATCAACAGCTTTAAGCCTCACTTCACCAAACACTTATTTTATCAACAGCTTTAAGCCTCACTTCACCAAACACTTAGAAGACGTCACAGTTCGAGATGGGGATCCACTTTCCCTGGATTGTGATATCGAGGGCAACCCTCGGCCACAGATTTCCTGGCTCAGAGATGATGAGGAGATATTTGACAGTCAGGTGAGGATTAGTTGTCTCTCTCTCTCTTTCTCATGTCTCTCTCTCAACTGTTTTTCTCTTTCCCACATCACTCTCACCTTTCTCATCTGTCTCTATTTCTGTCATGGTCTTTCTTCCTTTAGCTATTTATCTTTATCTGTCAGTCTGTGTCACAGATTCTCTCCTTGTTGATCTCAAAATCCTGTCAGTCTCATATCACTGGTCTTTCTCTGCTTCTGTTTCTTTTGATGTCTCCCTGTATGTCTGTCTGTCTCTCTCTCTGTTTCTGTCTTTCTTTGCCTTACTATGTCTCTCTATTTGTCTATCTTTTCTGTTTTATCCTTTATGTTTGTCACTCTGTCTGTCTGACCCATCCTGTCTGACTCTCTGTATCTCTCTATATCTTTCTGTCTGTCTCCATCTCTACGATTATCTCTCTCTGTCTCTATCGCTCATGGGCTCTCTCTCTCTCTCTCTATCTATATATATATATATATATATAACATCAATAACATTAGATATGCCGATGATACAGTATTAATTGCAGACAATGCGCAGGATTTGCAACAATTAGTAGATGCAGTTGTTGTACACAGTGAGCAACTGGGGTTAGAATTAAATTGTAAAAAGACTCAGGTTATGGTCGTCAGTAGGAAGGAAGAAGTGCTACAATGTAATATACGAGTAAATGGAAATATTCTTCAACAAGTGAATCGGTACAATTATCTTGGAACAGTTATAACATCTGATGGGAGATGCCTTGAAGAGATTAGAACAAGAATCGCCATGGCGAAAGTAGCCTTTAGCAAGATGAAAAACATTCTGACCAATAAAAAGATGTCAATTGAAATGAGAAAAAGAGTGTTGAGGGGATACATAGAGCCTGTTCTTTTGTATGGATGTGAAACTTGGACAATGAGGCATCTGATGGCTGCAGAAATGTGGTTTCTGAGGAAAATGCAAAGAATACCATGGACAGACAGAAAAACCAATGACCAAGTACTACAGGAGACAAATGAACATCGTAGACTGATTAGAGAAATTAGACGTAGACAGTCAAAATTTTTTGGACATGTTATGAGAAGAAATGGGTTGGAGAACTTAGTGACAACTGGCAAGATCGAGGGGAACAGACCAAGAGGAAGACCGAGAGGAAAATACCTGGATGGCTTGGCCACATGGCATGGACGAGACAGGAACACTGAGCTGATCCACGACACTGGTGATCGAGTGAAACTGTGAGTCATGACCGCCCACGCTTTCCGGCATGGCACATGATTGATATATATATATATATCTTTCTGTCTGTATTTATGTCTCTATTTCTCTGTGTGTTTATTTCTGTGATGTCTGCCTATCTCTGTTGTTATGCCTCTCTGTCTCTCTCTGTATATGTCTCTATTTCTCTGTGTGTTTATTTCAGTGATGTCTGCCTATCTCTGTTGTTATGCCTCTCTGTCTCTCTCTGTATATGTCTCTATTTCTCTGTGTGTTTATTTCTGTGATGTCTGCCTATCTCTGTTGTTATGCCTCTGTCTCTCTCTGTATATGTCTCTATATGTCTGTCTCTCTCTCTCTCTATTTTTTATCTATATTTTCTCTGTCTCTCGCTATCTTTCTGTCTCTCACTGTCTGTCTTAGTTTCTGTTTCTCTATCTTTGTTTTGATGTTTCTTCCTCTTTGTTTCCATGTTTCTCTGTCTATGTCTCTCTCTCTCTCTCTCCCGCTAATTAACGTCATCATTATAGCAAATATTACCGGACTGTCATTGCGTGCTAACACTGTCAGCCTATGATTGCAGGACTTCCAGATTTCCATGATTGGCAGCCACTGTAAGCTTCAGATCAGCGAGGCCTTCCCCGAGGACGAGGGCGAGTACAGCTGTAAGGCCGTCAACAAACTCGGGGAAGCCACCAGCATATGTTTTGTGGCTGTTGACCGTGAGTTGTTTTCCCTTGTTTGCAGACGTAGACTAATTATTCCGTTTTCTCCTCCATTTGACCCCACTGGTCACTTGAGAAATTTGCATTTGTTATCATCAGGTCTATTTGTTCCCGATTAGAATCCATTTTGGAATTTAAGTCTCCTTTCTTTGTATCCGTTTGGCATTTGAAGTCCCCTTTCTTGTATCTGTTCGTGCACGTCTGTTTTGCCAGGTTTCTTTCTTCCACGGGACCACATTGTATGTTTTCGTGGAGTAATCATCAATGGATGTCCAGGTCTGCCAGACTGTCCTTGCCTTCCTCCTTGTTTTGGCCAGTTTATCAACCACACCCGGGTGTGTCTATTCGTAGGAGAGCGTGGCAGATTGTTTCGTTATACTGCTGTCTTCCAATCCTGTATGACCCAATCTCATTGTGTACCCCGCAAGACACCATACCTGCAACAATGATTGCAGCCAGTTTTCATTACAACTCACCCACTCATTCTGTACCAATATTGTATCCACTTATTCTGTACCAGAAATGTATCCCTTAATTCTACATGAGCCAATCTAGCTCGACTCACAATCCCGCAAACCGTGTTCGAAACACAGCTGGCGATTTGGAAGCAGACTATCTTTGTTGATGTTCATACAATGATAAAAAACCTAACCTGCACAGATCGCGCCATGGCCAGGCAGCCTTAATTAACCATCTATCCTCCCTTGTTCATTGGTACAAAATGTTGACTTCTCGTCCTTGACTTGGGGGTGTACATTACAACTACCACAGAAGTGGGAATGTATTCGACTGATGGCCAGGGACACTGGTAATAGGGAAGGCTGGCTCATACGCAACAATCAGTCACCTGCAGCTTCTAGCAGTCGTCATCATTATTATCTTCCACTTTTGTCGTTAAGCGACTTGGGGAGGAATAATTGACGTTCCAGGGCCCGATGGGTGTCACTTGATAATGGCATTCCCTGTGGTACATTCACTTCTTTTTAGTTGCACGTGAGTGGACTATACTCGAGATCAAAGCAAGCAAACCGGGAGGTGGGGGTGGGAATTGATCACTATCTGCATCATACAGGGTGTATTTTTAATGACTACAGTGTGTGAAAATATTGCCGGTCCAAGTTTTGTATTTACCTATTATGTTGCATGAACTTTATAGTGGGTGAATACAAAACTTGGATCGGCAATATTTTCACACATTGCACAGTCATTAAAAATACACCCTATATGTTTCATCAAAATATAGTATATCAATCTTGGGATCGAATAAGCTGACAACGGGAATGTCAGTTCAAATCAGAGTCGTAAAGAACAAGGCAACACGATTGTCATTCGTGAGGACAACACAAAAACGTCACAGAAAGTGCTCTTTGCATCCGACGATATGGCTTTTTACATTCAGGCGGCATGGGTCTCAATAATGGGTGATTAAAGATTGGTGTATTAAAGGGACTGGTTAGAGAGTTCACAGCAAGGTCGCGGACTCTTGTCGACTTGTTTAATCACAGATTAGATTGTTTTAACATTGTTGTGAGTTGATGAAGGTGGGGGTGGGGGGGGGGGGGGGGGCTGGGTTACAGAAGATGCAGAGATCGGTGGTACAAAGCCAGGTTTTTTGTTTTTGTTTTAAGGGAGGGTGAGAGTAGGCGAAGGTTAAGGGAGATGCAGAGACTGAGATTAAGGGAGATGCAGAAGCGAAGGTTAAGGAAGGGTCAGAAGCGGATGTTACACGAGATGCAGAGGCGGAGGTTAAGGGAGATACAGAGTCTGGTATTAAGGGAGATGCGGAGACTGAGATTAAGAGAGATGCAGAAGTGAAGGTTAAGGGAGATGCAGAAGCGAAGGTTAAGGAAGATGCAGAAGCGAAGGTTAATGGAGATGCGGAGGTTAGGCAAATGGTACTGGAGGCAGAGCGTGAGATTAAGAAAGATGGAGAGTCGAAGGTTATTGGGGGTGCAGAGACTGAGTTCAAGGGAGATGCAGAGGCGGAGTTTGGGGGAGATGCAGAGGGAAGGTTAAAAGAGGTAAACAACTCCTCCCCTCCCCTCTTTCCACTCATGAATTATAAGCATACATACTGCTATTAACACTCTAGACACTCACCGGAATGTGTGCCTGAGAATTTCCTTTCTATTTTCAGTCCCTGGTAAATGGACTTAACGAATCTAATTATTATAATGATAATTACAGTGTAACTTGATCCGGGCGCGTGGCTTTCGAACCAAGCACGTGAGAGCAGCGCGAGGACAGCGCGTGGACGGGTCATTGAGAGGCTGTCGGGCACTACCGCCTGTGAAAGCCTGTTATGCCTCCCTGATCGGGGACTTTCACTACGGCCGAGGTCAAGAAGGTCATCTCTTTATGAAAAACGGACAGAAGAACATCGGACACGTGCTGGGCTGTGAACTTCTTTGTGTGGCAGCGGGCAGGTGTTCGGGTCTAGTCGGGTGCCTGTCTGCTGGACGTTCACCTTTGTGCACAAGGCTTGTGTCTGAATTCTACTTCATTCTCTTCTTTGATGATAGATCTTTGGTTGACCTTCTAAACCTCATCTTTTGGGAAGGATTTTGTTACACATCTGTCATCTGCTGCCTATAGTAGTAGTACTAGTAGTAGCTTGCGGTAAAGGACAATGGGGAGAGGGGGAGGGGGGAACCTTGAGCCTGATGAATTAAGGCCGCCTGGCTAGTGTAGTCGCAGCGAACTGTGCAGGTTAGGGTTTTCTTCCCCCCCCCCCCTCCCGATAGAAAAATAAAATCCACACCTTACCAAAGATTCGAACCCGGGTCTCTCGAAGGGGAACCGACAGTCTATCCACCCGGCCAGCCGCTCCACCCATCTACCACTGTACCATTGTGAATCTGCAGCAGAGTTGCTCCCCCTGCCCTGAATATAAATGTGCTTAACTGTTTCAGAATACGGAAAATTTTAGAGACGTCTGACTGACTTCTCTGTGGACGCCCCAATAACGTTTCGTTTCCACGGTTTACATAGTCAGGTGATGGCTTGGAAGAATTCAGTCCTGAAATACCTGGCCGTGTGGTTGACTCGGGGTAATCTGCCAAAAAACAACCCGATACAAACCCAACAAGGATGAGTTCTACAACACAGGCTACCAGGCAAACTTGTCAATATTAGTTTGAGGATCCTGGCATGTTGTGTGCCTTCACTTCGTCTGTTGAAGTGTGGCCATTGTTGCTCTCGTCCGCAAACAACTAAACTATCGCCATTTCATCGTTCAGCAGGTTTAATCACCCTTGGAAAAAATCACACTCGGTGCCAGCTTTGTGTGGGTTTAGCCAGCCTGCGACCCATCCTGACCCACCATCTGTCATACACGCCACTGCCTTTGTTGTCGTGTTTAAGTGTTCTCTTTTATAAATTCTTTCAATGAAGATGAGAATAAGACGTGTTTTAGTCACATTCTACCTTCTTCTTCTTCTTCTTCTTCTTCTTCTTCTTTCTTTTTCGTTCTTCTTCTTCTTCTTCTTCTTCTTCTTCTTTCTTCTTCTTCTTCTTCTTCTTCTTCTTCTTCTTCTTCTTCTTCCGAACGTTTTTTCTTTCTTGTGCTTCCACCCGCCTTAAATGTTTTGCCTTTCAGAATCAGATTATAAAGAGTTTTCTAGGGTCTCTGCGTGGGATGTGTACTAGGTGCTGTTCATTGCTTCTATCAATCCACTAACCCACGACTTGCAATATCTGCAACTCGCACTGTTATCGCCTTGTCTATATATCAATGGAAGTCACAAGAAATTAAATCTAGCATCATACATATACCCAAACATGAAATCTAGCACCATACGTAGACTACCCTAACATGAAATCAGTAATGTTGTGTGGATCAGAAATAGTTAGTTGCATAACCTATATAGGACGTCGCAGTCAACCCCAATCATTTTTTGGGGGGCTATTTGTGATCTCTTGGAAAGTTTACGTTCAATAGTTCGCCACTTTTATCTGAACGACCGGCACCCATACCATTTTATTAAAACTCAATGCAAGGCGGTCTGCTGCCAAATTGCCCGCAGCTTTGTTTTGAACGCGGTATGCAGGATTACGAACTGCGTCCATAACTTCCTTGCCACGGAGACGGCTTCAGAAACAGAGAAGAACTAAACTAATCAATAATAAACCACAAACATTCACTGTATAGTTCCTGTTCAAAACAGAGAATCTACGGTGTACGACAGAATCTCTAACACGGAGCATGGGGATCGAACTGGCCAGATTCTAGCTATTCGTGAGGTGAGGAAAAGACGTCGAACAAGACATATAGAGAACTCTTGATTATAGTATCACTAGATAGTCCTCCACTGGGACCCACGGGGAAAATTAAATAAGGGAGACATATAAAACACACGTAGAAGAGTTTTAGAGACATGGGTGAATGTATAGGGAAGACGTGGGTGGATTTGTGGGAGATAGCAAAAGATAAGATGGCGTGGCGTAAGCTACTTGAAGGCCTATGCTGCCATGCGAAATAAAGGGCAGAAGAAGAAAGTATCAATGTGTGCAGGCTGTTCGTGTTATTCTGGTTACATGGTCGAACCATCTCACCCAATGTTTGTGGATACCATTTGTTTTTACTGCCGCTTATGTCAGTACACAAATGTTCCTACAGGTAACAGACGACTGTTTACATTGTCCGAGCATCTGTACAGAAACTTATCTATCGGCACGGCTTTCTTCTTGGCAGTAGCCAAGCTGGTCGGTGTAACGTGAAAGAAGGCTTAAAGCCAAGAGCATCGACTTCACTGCACCGGGTTATATCCCATTTGGCTAGGTCTTCTTTCCGCAGAGCGGTGTTCGCATAATCCTTCTACGTGGTATTTGTAGTCTCATTACACTTTGTATGTAGATCAAATTGGATGACGTCATCAAAAAATGTGCTCCAGAGTCCATCGTGAAGCAATATGCAGCGAATGGCTGTCGTCTGCCGGAGTAATTCTTTGGGATTTCTTGAAAGGAAATGTATACAAAAATAATGTACACACAATTGAGAACCTGAAAGAAGCAATCAGAATTACCTTTCAAGAAATAACAACAAACACGTTGCTAGAAGGTAAATGCACAATATGAAGAGACGTGCACAGTCATGTCTTGAAGTCAATGGTGGATATTTCCAACACCTGTTGTAATGAATATTTAATTGGTACTTTTCAGCTTCCCCAAAACAGCCTTACCATAGCAGTAACTATTGTAATTAATTTAATGAAATTTGTAGCACATTTTTTATGACAGCATCAAATTTATTCTACATACAAAGTGTAGTTAGACTTTACAAACACCCTGTATAAAAAATGCATCTTCACAGCTTTCATTAGTCTGCTAATTGTAAAAGGGAGATAGTGAAAAGAAAACTCTGTTATTCTTCACGATGGCCACTGACCTTTCAATTTTTCATTTTTCACAGCCCGCGCCTAAGATCCAATTCCGGGTACAGACGTCTTTCCTGCCATTGTCAACAAACGACCATCGTCAAAGAAGAAAACACCTGATACTGATTATAACACCCGTTTATTTTTCTTTATTATTTAATTTTTATTTTTTTAGTTTATTCATCATAAACTTACATTGATTTATTGTAAGAGAACCACGCAACTAAACCCGAATTAATCAACCCTGACACAAATCTAGAGAAATGCAACCGAGATCTCATCACATAATTTCCCCTTGAGGTTGGTCCTGAGAACCTTCCAGAACCTGACACCAAAATGGTGTCAACTTCACCAGTCATAACCTGTAGGCTACACAGCGCTACGTACACGTCAGCTGTAACAGGCAACAGTGGAGAAACAGCCTGAAAAAGGTGTTTCTATATATTTTTTTTCTTGTTAATGTAACATTTGATTCAACATTATTGTAAACACCTAGAGATCTAATGCACTGTGTAAACAAAGTAGATATCACGTAATTGGTACTTGTTTGACTACCGCTACTGTTTTGTTTGATTCACTTATCCTCACAAATGGAATTCTTAGTCTAGTTAGTAATTTTGTTTTACATTTTATTAATTATATTTTCTTATGAAGCTTTAAAAATAAATTTATATACTCTCATATTTCAACTATAAACTATGCATATTGTTTTAAGATTTTCAGTAAGGAAACATGATAGATATACAAGAAATTATATATGTTTCAGGGGACAATTTTATTACTCGTAGTTTATAAGAAAATTTGTGAAAGTTATTTTTTTTTGGGGGGGTTTATAAATTTTGCAACACCAGCACCTGTTTTTTTTTTCTTCCTTCTTCTAGCTTGTTATTGATTTTTGTGATAAATAAACTATTTATTGTATTTATAACATCGTCCGTTTTTTTTAATCATTGGATATATATTACACGTAATCTGTTTGGGTGTTGATGTGTTTACAGTGTGGTCATTATTTTGTGTTTGCATGTTTTCTGTACATTAAGTGTGTGTTGAGTATTTGGTATTTGTATGTTGTGTGTTGAGTAAATGGTGTTTGTATGTTGTATGTGTGTTGAGTATTGAGTGGTGTATGTTTAGTATGTGTTAAGTATTGGATGTTTGTATATTGTGTGTGTGTTGGGTATTGTGTGTTTGTATATTGTGTGTTGAGTAATTGGTGTTTGTATGTTTTCTGTGTATTGAGTGTTTGTATGTTTATGGATATTTGTATGTTGTGTGTGTGTTTGGGTGTTGTGTGTTTGTACACTTATTGTGTGGCAACAACTGTGTGTTTGTATGTTTACTGTGTGGTAAGTACTTGGGTGATTCAGGCCACCTCTACTGTGCCTTCATTGCCTAACGTTTTGTCTGACAAGAGCCTGGGATACTTCTGTGTGCAACATCAGGTGGGCGTGGTTGTCTTTCCCATGAACTAAACTAATCAGGGACTACAATACTGGAGGAGACACCAGACTGACACCTTTCTGTGCAGATGTGAGACACCAGGCTGACACCTTTATGTGCGGGTGTGAGACACCAGACTGACACCTTTCTGTGCGGGTGTGAGGCACCAGACCGATACCTTTCTGTGCAGGTGTGAGACACCAGACTGACATCTTTCTGTGCGGGTGTAAGACACCAGACTGATACCTTTCTGTGCGGGTTTAAGACACCAGACTGATACCTTTCTGTGCAGGTGTGAGACACCAGACTGACATCTTTCTGTGTGGGTGTAAGACACCAGACTGATACCTTTCTGTGCGGGTGTAAGACACCAGACTGATACCTTTCTGTGCAGGTGTGAGACACCAGACTGATACCTTTCTGTGCAGGTGTGAGAACACTGAAACAAATCTTGAAGTCTTGTTGTTAGCAGATTGCTGACACGCCTGTGTCCGCCAACATCTAGCAGACGTTACTACTCTAGAGCAGGCTCGTCTCGCTAAAGACGGGGTTTCCTATTGATGATAGTAAACAACTATACACGGACAAGAAGTTATATTAAAGAATACCATCAATAAAATGTATTAAGATTACCGAAGTCTTTTGGAGATAACGAACGTCTACACCATGGAAGCTTCTTTTGAATGTCGGGAAATGTCCGATCATTTGCCCCTGGTTTACTTCGGGAATGAACCGCCCTATATGTCCGGACTGATGGGGAATTCCCATTAGCAGTAAACCAGTAAAAAAAAATTAGCAGTAAAGCCTACGGGACACCCTTGGGCAAGGTGGAGTACCCGTTTAGCCCCCCGATCAGGGTTACGTGAAGCCATGGGTGCAGGTGGTGGATGGAGATGGAGAGCAGCCAACAGATAGTTGTAGGTTATGGTCTCCACCTTCACGACGGTAGGCAGAAGATCTCTATTTTGAGGAGACAATGGCTACGGTCACTGACCAGTATGGTCACTGCTAGGAAGGAAAGCAATGGCAAACTACCTTCTTTACAGATGCCAAGAAAATCATGTTGTGTGAAATCATCGATAATCAGAGAAACGGCGTAAATGGGTGCTCCATAGGAGCAGCCTCGCCCGGTAGGAATAGTCATGCGCACCAGGTGACTCCAGACCGTCAACAGGCTACTAGGTGCAACAGATTAATATCATTGAAAGTAGGAACTTGGAACGTTAGAACAATGAATGCAGATGGAAAATTAGAAAACATCAAAAAAGAAATGGGGAGAGAGAAGATTAACATATTAGGAGTATCGGAAACGAGATGGAAAGGAGCAGGGATAAGGACAGGAGAGGATTGTAAGATTATTTACTCTGGGGGAGAAGAACAGCAAAGAGGTGTAGCCATTTTATTAGATAAGCAAACATCAAATTCTGTCAAAGGATATCATGCTGTGTAAGACAGAGTCCTATTAGTAAAATTAAACGGAAGACCTTTTAAAATAAATGTCATTCAAGTATATGCCCCAACAAGTGAAAGCAGTGAAGAAAGCATAGAGGAGTCTGCTTTGAAGAACTGCAAAAAATCAGAAATAAATATCATAATGGGTGATTTCAACGCAAAAATAGGACAGCAAGGCGATGGATGCAGTGTAGGCAACCATGGTTTGGGAGAGAGAAATGAAAGAGGATACAGACTTGTAGAATGGGCAAAAGAACAAGAAATGGTTGTAGGAAACACCTGGTTTAAACAGCATCCTAGAAGATTATGGACATGGAGGAGTCCAGACAGCAGGATTAAAAACCAGATAGATTACATCCTGATTAGCAAAAGGTTTCGAAATGCGTTAACAGTCGTAAAAACAGTTCCAAATGCAGACTGTTACAGTGATCACAGATTAATTACAGGCACATTGAGGGTAAAGTTAAAGAAAGTCAAGTATACAGCAGGAAACCCTAAATATGACTTGTGCAAATTGAAAACTGACAAAGAAATACAAGATAATTTTAACATAGAAGTAAAGAACAAATTTGATATATTGTCTGATCTAGAGATCCTGTTTGAAGATGTAGATGATCAATCGGAAACGATGAAGAATTCAATCAGTTGCGCAGCAGAAAAAACTATTCCAAAAGTAAAGAAAGTGGGCCGTAAGACATGGATGACTGAAGAAATGTTACAACTAATGGAAACAAGAAGACAGAACAAAAATAATCCTGCCAAATATGAAGAAATTCACAGAAAAGTGAGAACCTTATGTAAGGAGGCAAAAGAAACATGGCTTGAGAAAAATTGCAGAGAAATTGAAAAACAAAACAACAGTAACAATGCGAAACTAATGCACAAAAGAATTCAGGAGCTTACTAATCAAAGAACATATACATCAGCAGGCTGCCTAAAGACAAAAGATGGAAGAGTCATAATAGAAAAAGATCAGATCTTACATGAATGGTCAGATTATGTGAAAAACCTTTATGACGATAACAGAGACGAACAGTATGATACTCCAAAATAATAATGAAGGACCAGCAATTTTAAAGATGGAGGTTCAGAATGCGCTTAACCATATGAAATCTGGCAAGACCCCCGGTTCAGACAGCGTCACAACAGAAATGATTAATGCTTTAGAAGAATATGGAATAGATAAAGTTACCAGTCTGCTTAATACAATATATGATACTGGAAATATACCTCAGGAGTTATGTAATTCTGTATTTATTGCAATCCCAAAGAAATCAGGAGCCTTGGAATGTGATCAACATCGAACAATTAGTATAATGAGTCACATCACGAAGATTTTGCTAAGAATTATCATGCAAAGAGTTAGGAGGAAAATACAACCTGAAATAGGAGAAGAACAATGTGGGTTTGTGGAAGGCAAGGGTACAGTAAATGCTGTGTATATACTGAGAAACATAATCGAACGTTCTATAGAAGTAAACAAAGATCTACACCTTTGCTTTATTGACTACACAAAGGCTTTTGATAAAGTGAGACATGTCAACATGATAAGGATGCTTGAAGATCTACAAATTGATGGAAAAGATCTTAGACTTGTAAAAAACATATATTGGAAACAACAAGCTGCCATAAGAGTTGATAATGAAGTAAGCCAATATCAGCCTATTAAAAGGGGTGTGAGACAGGGATGTGTAATGTCTCCAGATCTGTTTTCCCTGTACAGTGAAAGTATTTTCAGAAATATTGAAGATATGGAAGGAATCAACATTGGGGGACGATGCATCAATAACATTAGATATGCAGATGATACAGTCTTGATTGCAGACATGAACAGGACCTGCAAAATTTAGTAGATGCGATTGTTACACACAGTGAACAACTAGGGTTAGAATTAAATTGTAAAAAGACACAGATTATGGTCGTCACTAGGAAGGACGAAATACCACAATGTAATATACAAGTAAATGGGAATATTCTTCAACAAGTGAGCAGGTACAATTATCTCGGAACAGTAATAACATCTGATGGGAGATGCCTTGAAGAGATTAGAACAAGAATCGCCATGGCAAAAGTAGCCTTTAGCAAGATGAAAAACATATTGACCAATAAAAAGATGTCAATTGAAACGAGAAAAAGAGTGTTGAGATGCTACATTGAACCTGTACTTTTATATGGATGTGAAGCGTGGACAATGAGCAGTCAGGCTGAAAAACATCTGATGGCTGTAGAGATGTGGTTTCTGAGGAAAATGCAAAGAATACCATGGACAGCCAGAAAGACCAATGAACAAGTCCTTCAAGAAACAAATGAAGATCGTAAATTGATTAGAGAAATTAGACGTAGACAGTCAAAATTGTTTGGGCATGTTATGAGAAGAAATAGATTGGAGAATTTGGTGACAACTGGTAAGATCGAGGGGAAGACCTAGAAGCAAGTACCTGGATGGCTTGGCCTTGTGGCATGGTCGAGACAGAAACACGGAGCTGATCCACGACTCTGGTGATCGAGTGAGATGGCAGAACATGACCGCCCACGCTTACCGGCATGGCACATGATGGATGGAGTAAACCTGACGTGTGCCACTGGTACAGATGACCTCATCTCAACGAGGCTCCAGAATATCTCAAAACACTACACTGTTACATATTATATGAAATGAATAATATATTCCTCCATGCCACCGTCCCAATCCATCCAGCATAATTTATCTTTGTCTGCCTCTGCCTCTCTTCTCCTCGATCTTTCCAGTGGTCACGATGTTCTCCAATACCTCTCTTCTCACCACATGACCGAAGAAAGATGTTTGTCTCTTTCTTATTGTTGTATATAATGTTCTAGTTTCATTAGCCTCTTTCAGGCAATCATTGTTAGTTAATCTGGCAGTCCAAGGAACTCGCAACATTTGTCTTAGGACCCACATCTCTGTTGCTTCCAAGTTCTTCCTAATTTGTTCATTTACATTCCAAGATTCATTGCCATACAGCAAAACAGGTTCTACCGCACATAGTCACATGTGTTGTTCGAATGTGAAGCATTTTTATCCCTGTTGTTATCCCAATACATATTGTTTGTGACTTCTGTTTAAATCCACTGAGGGAATATATTGTTTTGAATATGTCAGAAACACAGGCAGCCATCTAGAAGGACAGACAGACGGGAATAGAAATGGCCACCTAGACTCATTACGGCGTTGTTCAGAATATATAAAGGAGCTGCGGCGCAGTGGTTGGACGTTGGCTTGCGGTTCTGGTGGTCACGTGTTCGACCTGCACCAGGGTGGATTACATTTATTTAAAACGGATTCACTGCCAAACAAAAATTAGGTGTGGACCAGACACGGTACACAATCACATGAACAAGTTTTATAATGTACATTTTCGTTCACTGAGCACTGAAATTGCTGAAGACAGACGAAACATGGCAAATAACACGATTACCCTAGTATGGCGATATGCCGTTCTTCTGTTCAATTGGGAGGTCACATTTGGTGATATATTATCCTTCGTCAGTGAATAAGTGATTTCTGGGCACTGGTTCAGGTTAGTCAGAAGTTTGGTGGGACATTTCTTGTTAGCGCTCTGCCAAACATTTAGCTGTGTTATTCAAACGTATTCCTTAAATATTAGAGCGGCAGTTTTCTCTTCCCTTCCACGCCCACATAAGAGATTTCTGTACAATAACTATTTAGTTGTGTGTAGCATTCTTTTCCGTTAGCAATTTTGACAGGTCATCGGAAATTGCTATCAATTCTACCCTTACGATTTCGAATTACGATAAAAGGATGGTTTCGGGTTCGATTTGGCATCAAAGCAAAAATGGGTATCATGAAGGCCTTGGGAAGTAAAGTTGGCTAGTGTTTTTTTTTTTCTATTTTTTTTGTTCGTTCACTGGCTTTGAACTCAGGCGTAGACATACGTATTCTACTATTTCTAATACACTGCAATGATTTGTGCGTGTGAATTAGCTTTCCCTATTATCAGTGTCCCTCGTCATCAGGCGAATTCACTCCGACTTCAGAGGCACTTGTAATTTACGTCCCCCAAGTCAAGGACGAGAAGTCAACCTAGTTGTCCAACTGACCGGTGTTGGGTTGAATCCACAACCTTGGCATCAGCACACCGGAAGTTTAAGAACGAGCGCTCTTATCCGCCTGGTCATGCTGACCTCTGATGACTGGTATAATATTGATCACACACACAAACATTGTTCCAAGAACCGAGTCAACGGCATCTCCCCCCCCCCCCCCCCCTTTATTTACCTATTGGGGAAAAGGCCCTCAACCAGCTCACGCCAAACCACAGTTATCTGCTGCCGTCTCCTGTAGCAACATCCATGTTAACCCCAGCATTCATATCTATGTTACTCTTCTCCATGGGGCCAGCACCATATACCGGTTACACCTCATGGTGGGGGAGGGGGGTGTCTCGGCGATTTGCAAGAGCCCAGCGATCTACCACATGTACCACGTACACACGGCGCCTCCTCTTTGTTCGCCTTAGCGATCTAAAACATGTACCACGTACACACGGCGCCTCCTGTTTGTTCGCCCTTATCATTTTCTGTAAAGATCGCCCACAACTATCTCAAACCTGCGAATGATCGAGTTCGAGAAGAAAGCCCCTGCCTCTTAGCCATATTACTGATTAAGCAAACAAACTGCACATTTAGCATGCGCGTTGGTATAATGGCCAGCACGTAACGATAATAATGGCACGAGTGCGGTCGCCGAGAGTTCGATACCTGCACTCGCCGTTCGCTACGTGACGGAAAGACTGACCACCTATTTCTCCATGCACTCGAGCTTTTGAAATGTGCTGGCCCTAGCACTTTACAAACCCCACTGGAAGTAACTGCTACTGGATGTGTCTGTTTGTGTCCCCCCTGATCAATAGCACTTTTACGGAATATTAACTGTTAATAGACTGCCAACACTTCATATGGCCAGGAGGATTATCACATGGTATTCCAAGAACCGAGTCAACGGCATCTTTCAGTCTCCCCCCCCCCCTCCCTCCTTTATTTACCCATTGGGGAAAATTCCCCCAACCAGCTCACTCCAAACAGCACTTATCTGATGCTGTCTCCTGTAGCTCCATCCATGTTAACCCCAGTGTTCATATTTATGTTACCCTTCTCCGTGTGTTTTCCAGTCTCCCATTATTTCGTTCGTGCTATGGGTTCCAAACATAGGAGTGGAGTGTCTAGTTATGTATACTATCCTCAGTTGTTCTCAATGTGTGTACAGTACAGCGCCAGCGCCTTCTCCCAACTCGCTCTTTAACATCCGGAGACTCGATGTTGAGTCTTCTCCCAACTCGCTCTTCAACATCCGGTGTGCAGATGCCGAGGTAGCGAGTTCTACGTCCTACGTCTGACAGTTGGACTAAAATGTTGACTTCTGGTCCTTGACTTGGGGATGTATACTTGCATTACAAGTATTTCTGAAGTCGGGAGTGAGTTCGCCTCATGGCGCAGGACACGGTTAATAGGGCAATTAATAGGTTAATCCATACGCAAACATGAGTCCAGTTCTCTATAAGTCCAATTCTCTAGAAGTCCAGTTCTCTAGAAGTAGAAGTACGTGTATGGGAATGTTGGCCATCCTTCGGCAGTTCTCCTGTCTCATGTATTGTCATGCCAACCGTCCTGTTAGTCGTTTTCTGAATCTCCTTCCCACTCTAGCGTTGGTCGTTCTCTGAATCTCCTTCCCTCTGTCGCGTTAGTCGTTCTCTGAATCTCCTTCCCTCTGTCGCGTTAGTCGTTTCTGAATCTTCTTCCCACTCTAGCGTTGGTCGTTCTCTGAAACTCCTTCCCACTCTAGCGTTGGTTGTTCTCTGAATCTCCTTCCCACTGTCGCGTTGGTTATCCTCTAAACCTCAATCCCACTGCCGCGCTGGTTATCCTCTGAATCTCCTTCCCGCCGTCCCGATGGTCGTACTCTGAATCTCCTTCCAGGAACCACGCCCTTCAACACTGCTCTGTCTAAACCACTGTGACATTTCATGCGGTCAAAGTATTCAGTTTTCGTAGTCTCTATGCCCAGTGATCGTGTATCCAAACCACAATCGAGGGGGATTTTTTTCCCGTTTTTACACCGACCAGGCCTCCCATGTCAATCCAGCTTAAAATTGGTACCAGGAAATGTCACGGAAAGTAAAGCGACCGGCATGATGTTGACAAATTCGCCCATCAAGTGCCGATTGGTCTGTGAAAATATAGAGCTAGCACCATATACCCAACACGCCTCAAGGTGTGTCAAATATGGCCCCAAGCAGGAGCCTGCTGTAGGTCTGTGACGTGATAGGCCGTCACAGTGTGTAGGTCTGTGATGTGATAGGCCGTCACATTTTGTAGGTCTGTGGTGTGATAGGCCGTCACATTTTGTAGGTCTGTGATGTGATAGGCCGTCACATTTTGTAGGTCTATGATGTGATAGGCCGTCACATTTTGTAGGTCTATGATGTGATAGGCCGTCACATTTTGTAGGTCTATGATGTGATAGGCCGTCACATTTTGTAGGTCTATGATGTGATAGGCCGTCACATTTTGTAGGTCTATGATGTGATAGGCCGTCACATTTTGTAGGTCTATGATGTGATAGGCCGTCACATTTTGTAGGTCTGTGATGTGATAGGCTGTCACAGTGTGTAGGTCTGTGATGTGATAGGCCGTCACAGTTTGTAGGTCTGTGATGTGATAGGCCGTCACAGTTTGTAGGTCTGTGATGTGATAGGCCGTCACAATTTGTAGGTCTGTGATGTGATAGGCCGTCACAGTTTGTAGGTCTGTGATGTGATAGGCCGTCATAGTTTGTAGGTCTGTGATGTGATAGGCCGTCATAGTTTGTAGGTCTGTGATGTGATAGGCCGTCATAGTTTGTAGGTCTGTGATGTGATAGGCCGTCATAGTTTGTAGGTCTGTGATGTGATAGGCCGTCATAGTTTGTAGGTCTGTGATGTGATAGGCCGTCATAGTTTGTAGGTCTGTGATGTGATAGGCCGTCACAGTTTGTAGGTCTGTGATGTGACAGGCCGTCACAGTTTGTAGGTCTGTGATGTGATAGGCCGTCACAGTTTGTAGGTCTGTGATGTGATAGGCCGTCACAGTTTGTAGGTCGCAGTGCAAGGGTAATGGATGGCTAGTTATTCCCTCTCTTAGCGAACGGCTTGCCCAGGAATCGAAATCCTCATCTTACCATACTCATCAGAGTACTTTATATGTTAAGATTATAATATAGGGTGTATTTTTAATTACTGTGGTGATTTTGAAAATATTGCCGTTCCAAGCTTTGTATTTACCTTTTATGTTGCGTGAATTCACAGAGGGTGAATACAAAACTTGGAACGGCAATATTTTCAAAACACCCACAGTTATTAAAAATACAGCTTATACATTGTCCTGTTTAAGGACTAGTTTTCGTGGGTGTTCAAATATTGCAAAGTGACATTCATACAAGAGACCGCATTTCAGATACAGACACATTTCAACCGAACAAAAGAAGGGAAATCTTGCGAATAATGTCAGTAATCTTTTCTTCCTTAATCCACCCTATTTTAAGACTATTTTTGTAAAATTTCAGGTCAGAAGAGCTGCACTTTAATAAGATCTAAAATTAGTCAGAGATATGTCCGGTTGTGAAAGTATGCGAACAAACAAATGTAGATTGTGACAGTGGCAAGAGACATACCAATCACGAGATTTCTGAAAATGGTGAGTCATGAACTAAATACAGCCACTCGGACAGACTCAAGTCGACATAGATGGACCCGTCCCTCACCATTCCTTCCTTGTTCATAACCGGGATGTGATAACGCGATGTGACGACATCTGAGCGTGAATTATCTCGCAAATAGCATCCCAGACCTTCACATTCCTGGGTCACTATCTTCCGGTGACAAACGCAAGGGTGGCACATTCTTTGATAGTGATAACAGCTCCACCGCGGGAGCAAGCAAGACAGGAGGTTTCTGATGGCCAGAAATTGTCCCCATTCCGAAGGCTGTGTCCGCAACATCCATCTTGTTACTTGCTATCATGTTCTAGTAAAGCTTAGCGTCTACTTCTCATGTTTTGGTGATTCGTTCATTGCATGTTAAAGCTTTAATGCAGTTCCCCTTATTCCAGTGTTAATCATCACCCATTTTTTGGGAATATTTCGACCTTTTACCTTCATTTAATGCAAAAGTAGGTGCAGGCAGAGCTGAAAATGAGAGACACGTTTTAGGAAAATTTGGATTAGGAAATAGAAATGATGCAGGTGACAAATTAATTGAATTTTGCACAGAAAATGAGTTAACGATAGTCAACACACTTTTTAAACAACATCCAAGAAGACTCTTCACATGGAAGTCTCCAGACAGTTTTACCAAAAATCAGATAGATTATATTTTAATACATAGAAGATGGAGATCAAGCATAACATCTGCAAAAACCCTACGAAGTGCAGACTGTGATACAGATCATCAGTTATTAGAAGCAGATCTGAAATTAAAACTCAAAAAGCTTCCCCGAGGACCAAGGCCACTTCGTTTTGATCTCACAAACATACCAGACGCATACAACATAGAAGTTAGGAATCGCTTTGGGGTCTTGATGTCTGTGCAAGAAGAAATGACACCTGATGAACTGGCAGTACAAGCTAGAGATATCTTGATAACTGCAGCCAAAGATCTAATTCCGAGCAAGGAAAAGCAACTTAAGCCATGGATTACATTAGACACGTTAGAATTAATAAAACAACGAAGGGAGCTGAAACAGAAAGGAGAAGAATCAATTAACCGCAGGATGAAGTATAAATCTTTAACTCGAGAAATAAGAAAGAACACAAGAAAGGACAAAAATCAATATATACAAGATTGCTGTACCAGAATAGAGCAATATCATAAGGCTGGAAGAGATTATGAAGTGTTCAAAGAAATGAAGTTATTTGCAGACAAGGTGAACTGGTGCCATTCCTCAAACCAAGTGGTTTCACCATAATCTTGGTAGGCACTCAAAGTGTTGGTCCAAATAATCAATGTTAATTGGACGCTATCAAGAGACTGGTAGCTCTCAGGAATTTCTCCTAAGTAGTCAGTCTCCCAATGTTTAACATCATACAGGATGAATCTAAATGCATCTCCTGTACATGAATAAGCCACACGCTCATGTAGCTTGGATAATGGATTTCTCCAAATTGTCACATACAACAAATCAGACAACCAAGTAGTGAATGCAAGAAGAAAATAGTTCTCAGTGAAATCGTAAAGCTAGAACTGGAACATTAAGTACAAAGAAAATCCACCAGTGTAAAGTTTGGGAGAATATGCAGAACAAGAAACTACACAAGCCTTCAGACTAGCAGACAACTAATCAGAGTAATGGTCTTACCTGGGTTATAGCTAGGAAATCCTGTCATAATACTTCGTACAGAAGTCCAACAGAACGAAATGTTAATATTTCTCCAGTAGGTATCCTAAGAATGCTATTGTAAATGCGTCTGAGGATTGCTGGCCATGCATGCAGTTTTATTCTATTCAATTCCTGGCTAGTTTCCAGGTTGGTTAATTAATATGTCCAAGTTCCTGTTAGCTCCACCTATTTTTCATGTAGGACGATTTACCTAGATGGATTAAGTGCCAAATTCTTTTCACCCCTCCTCCTTTCCTGTGAAGGGTAGTTTCATGTGTCAATCAAATTGACCGATGCCCCCACGCCTGAAACAATGAAACCTGCTTTGGCGGCAATGCAGTTGCGTCATTACATTCCAATAGGCTGGTAACACCAGACTTCCCGGTTGCTGGCAGGAATGTGTCAGCCATGTGTTCCTACTTTGCCCCGTAGTATTGCGGAGAGGTGTTAAGCATCTGGTCCTAATTGCTCCTTTGTGGTGGCAATTACAGACGTCCCGGCTCCACAAAGTCTGGACTTTTAGATAGGTGTTAGGCCTGCATTAAATTGCCGTGTTTGGATCACACGTTTTCCCCTGAGTAGCACTGCCATGTATTTCAGACGGGTCTGGCTGACCCTCTTATCTCCCCTTCTACTGAAAACAATGAGTTTTCAACCTTTGATAGCACCGCCGCCGCCTGGTGCCGTGGTGTCTGTGTGTTACGTTTTGATCTTGACATCAAAGCTTTCTCAGACCTAGCATTACAGAAATGATGGGGCGTGCGTGGTCAAAATGTATTTTTCTCTTGTTTTCAATCTTATTGCATTTCTATCAGGTTCTGGTGAACGTTTATGCTTTTAGAGAATGATAGAAAAATATTGTGGGCTCTTTAATTCCTTTTTAACTTGTGTCATTCGGATGCTGCCGGGGCTGTCCCGCCACAGAGGAGGTGTACCTCCTGGCTCAGAGTCAACCAGTAGACGTGACTACCAGGCTATGAAATGGCCTTTACAGCCGTTCGAACCCGAGAAGGAACGGATAGACCAATACTTAGAGAAGTATGAAGCCATGGCTATTGCAATGGGTCTAGACAAACAGAAATGGTGTTTAAAACTCTCCCAGGGACTCCGTGCCGAAGGTTATGAAGTGTATGCACGCTTGCCACCGGGTGTACAGAATGATTACCCGGCACTGAAAGCGGCTCTCTTGAAGAGATTCGAGATCACAAGCGCACTCATACCGAAGGAAGTTTCGGACGGCGAAGCGAGAACCTGGTGAACTGTTTTCAGCATACAGTGTGAGATTGAACTCATACCTTCTTAAATGGATGGCCTTGGCCGGATTTAAAGAGGAGTATGAAAGTTTGCGTGAGTTGATGGTTGTAGATCAGATGCGAATGCAAATGTCTAAACCCTTGCGAAACTTCTTAGGTGAGAATGGGGCTGAGAGATTGGATATAGTCACCAAGTTAGCCGAAAGATACGTTGAAGTCTATGGCGAGACTGGGGATACCAGTCCAACAGATCCGAGATCGAAAGATACGGA
This sequence comes from Cepaea nemoralis, assembly GCA_014155875.1. Taxonomy (NCBI): domain Eukaryota; kingdom Metazoa; phylum Mollusca; class Gastropoda; order Stylommatophora; family Helicidae; genus Cepaea; species Cepaea nemoralis. The sequence goes on along the minus strand of JACEFZ010012348.1, from coordinate 194,429 downwards.
TCAAGGTAAGTCAAAGAAGAAGGTAAAGAAGACCAATGGTTCGGGAGAACCAAGTAAACAGGTAAACTCCTTAGAGAGGAACTCTAACGTCAACCAAGGTAAGAATAGCCCACCTAGTTCGCCAAAGAGGAAGTGGAGTGAACGATGGTGCAAATTCTGCAAGTCCTGCACCCACAACACGAGTGAGTGCAAGAGTAAACCCAAGGACTTTCACTTTGCTTGTCTTGCAGAGGTTAGGGATAGACCTTGCAGGAAAGTGAAGTCGGTTTATGGGAATGGAGAACCTAGACGACCTCCAGTGGTTGAGAGAGTAGAAGTGAATGGGCAACAGGTGTTGTGCCTCTACGACACAGGATTGCAATTTTCAGCTGTAATTGCATCCCACCTGACAGGCCCAGAGCAACTCACCGGGGAGATGACGGAGATACAGCCAGCCAGTAGGAGTGCTGTGGCGTTACGTTGCCCGATTGCCAATGTGGAGATTCGGAGCAAGTACGTTACTGGACGCATTCAGGCGGCAGTAGTACCGGATCCTCTCTATCCCCTAATTCTTGGCCGGAAGTACGTGTTTCTGGGCGAACCAGAACACCCTAGCATCCATAAGTCTAGGCAGGTCAGAGATACAGAGGAAGAGGGTCTCGAAAAGGTAAGTCTCCGAAATACTCACCCGGATGGAATGAGTAATGCTCGGAGCAAGGATGCGACGGAGTGTCCTTGTTCAGAACGGTTGCCCAACCATGAAAACCCGTTAACTCAGGGTAAGTTCGAATCTGACAACCGGTCACCGTTAATTCAGACCGGATCAGAGAAGCGGCAGAAGGAACGTAAGTTGGTTCCTGAGAGCTTTAGATCGAATCTGCTGCGAACGGTACATGTCAGGTCCCCAACCGGACATCTGACTGTAGGGACAACCAGTAAATGTCTATCCCGGTACTATTGGTGGCCGGGAATGACAGGCGACGTGCGCAGGTATATCAGGTCTTGTCCGGAGTGCCGTAAATGCACACTTGAGAAACGGACGAAGACGAAGATATCCTTAGAGGTTGGAGACCGAGTTCTAGTACTCCTCCCAATCGAGGGGAACGAATTCGAAATCGGGTGGCAGGGCCCATTCCTAGTGGATAAAGTGGGGCTCCACAAGCACTATGGAGTGGTGATCCTGGGAAAGTCTTCTACTTTCCATTCCAGTCTCCTCATGCGCTATGAGGGGAAGCCCGATGATAAGTCCACCAGCCCAAGGGCGCAGAGATTCGCTGAAAGAACGGTTCGGGGTTCAGGTCAGGTAGCGGAAAGCCTGTCACACCATAGGCAGACCTATATGTATGTGCAGGTACCTTCTTCGGTTCAGCCCGGTGCTCGGGGGAACATGACCGGCCAAAGGAACACCCGCAGTGCTAGCTACACTGAGAACCGTGGTCGGAAGAGGTGGATTGTGTCAGAACGGACACAGACCCTTGGTCCCTCAATCCGACCGACTGCAGTCCAGCTGGGTCCTCGAAAGGGGAAGCTGGAGTTGCAGAAGTCCAGTAAACTCTGGCAGGAACGATCGTTAAATCAGGTCGAGACGGGAGCTCTGGTCCGCAAGACACTGCGAGATGCCCGATCGCAGTAGCGGAGTAGGCGTTGATCACCCGTGATACTGAATAGCTTGTCACCCCACCTAATGTGGTAAAAGTATTCTATACAATATTGACGGGTTAGACTTCCTCACCCGCCATCCGGTCTCTAAGAAAGAAGAACGAACGACATAGACAGCTTCTGCGTAGAAGTGGAACGACGGGGTCGATCCTCTTAAAGTGGGGGCCTATGTGACGAAACGCGTTTATCTGTCTTGGGTCGTCAAGATCCCGCACTATTTTGGCGCGTCATCGGGGACTTTCCCAGCTAAAAATAGACTGAGGGAAGCCGATGGAGGACTTATTATCTAGAATCTTCGCGAAACACCGGAATTCGAGTAACCCGTGAGGCTGGGTATCGCTCTACATTCTCGTGCAGAGAGATCTAGAAACTCTAGGCGGGGAATGACGGTTTCCCGAGAAAGTATCTTTTCTCAAGAAGCACTCGCTTCTAGTGCGCATTGAGTTGGCACGAAGCGGGAAATTGGCAAAACCAGTCATTCACTTACTGTTGTTCGAACAGAACAGACGCAGGCCTGATGTGAGCCATTTTTGTGTTGCGTCTCACCTCAGCCATGATTCGGCTGACTGTTATGGAAAGGAAGCTGAGAAGCCCTTGAACAGTTCGGAAGCTGACTGGAGATCTGGTTTCGCATCATTCAGGTAGATATTTGTTTAAATCATTTAACTTTGTACGTGTGTTCCACACGCCATTGTTCTAACCTCATTACCTATGCGGATGTCCTTGCATACTAATTAGCAAACCGATCGATAACGCAGGTGACGGTTAATCGTGGGTTTGTTTACCGTGTGCTCGCGAATCAGCTGTTAGGAACGCCGTAATGTGATGTGGGCGATTTGGGTTCCAAATATATGTACCATATATTACCAATCGTTGCATCTATTAGGTTGCTGTGTTAGAATAAAACATAGTTACTTGTGCCGGATGGAAACTTAGATTATGTCAGTCAGCTGCTGAAGCCAGAAGAACGGTTAGAAAACCAGGTAAGTTGGTAGGAGGAGATTCAGACAAAATTGTGCTTAGTTACTAAGTAAAGGAAGAACTTAGTTCTGTGCCACCAGGAATGATGTAACTATTGTGTAATAACTTAATAGTGAATTCATTGTGTGGAACACCGGATTTCTGTGGTAAGGTAAGTGCTTGGGTGATATGTCTATATATATATATGATGTGACATTGTGTATATATATTAGGTCATGGCATGTGATACTGCCTGGGGTAATTCCGAACGCCGAATAGCTCGACGCGAGATAACACTGCGTGCCGTCGCGATATAAATATGCGTTCTGAAATCTTGTCTGAGCTATCCTGTTTCTTTCATACTGGCGCTAGTGCGAGTGAATGCTAAGGTGCTGGAAGTATGGAAGGATGCAAGGAGGCTGTATGAGACTGGGGAAATATAGGATATGGGGGAAGTGAAAGCAAATTATGAAAGTATGTGTTGGTAGGCCAAACCAACGATGAAGTTCGGTCCAGGCCAAGGCTAAACCACTTGGGAGGACAGAACTGGAACATTACCCTTGGAACATGTGGGGAACATGTATTCTCAAGAAGGCTTCTTTACTCTAAGGCAGAGTCTGATAAGAAGAGTTTGCTATGGTGTGGGCAGGTGATCCCACCAGCAAACAGGCTTGTGTACATAGTGGATGTGATAATGTCCTATTCCTATATCCCGAGGGATGGTATATTGATCAAGATTATGTTTCTTAATGTACATTGATGATGTTAGGACCGAGTCCAGGGACTCTTTACCTATTTGTTTAGTTCGATGAAATTAGAACAATAACAGCCTTGTATCACTACTGACGTTAGCGACGACTGGTAGATGATTAGGGATAGGTGAGACCTACGATCAGACTCTGATTTCTTGCTCTGTTTGACGGGCTGTTCTGTGAGGCCAGCTGACATTTGTGAACCCATGCTTTACTACTCTCCATATAGAGATAATGCTTTGGTTATATGCATAACTAAGTAGCAGGACTGAGGGTTGAGTAGTTATTGGTAGGATGCATGTGGACTAATGTTTGGGCCAGTATACTCTCACCGGTCGCTCTTCCTTTTCAGGAGTTTGCCTGTTGAGGAACCAGTCAACTATAATTGTTGTTGGCAGGAAACCACTTCGTGTGACAAAGCGAAGGGTTCAGTTCTTTACTTATCACGCCAGACTCAACCACACCAGGTACCCAATGTGATTCACCATGCGTGAAGTTTGCATCAAGAAATACAACTGCCCTGAAGGTGCACGTGTGGGAAGTGATGGTTTGTGATGTTTGTCGATTATCTAAGATACTCTGTTTCTGCCAGGAACATTGCAGCATTTTGAGTAATCATGCTCAACGAAAGGAAACCCCGGACCGTATATTATGACGGTGGTTCTGCCTAAACGCAGAAGTAACTGATCTTCAGACACTTGAATGGTTCTTTGGACAGCTCTAGGGGCAGGTCTTGAGAAGAACTACACCAGCTATTGACTTGTGGCAAGTGTTACCCGGTGGAAGGGACTATGGATTATAGTCCAACCTGAATTGTTTCCGTGAAATAGATGTCTGATTCTATTAATGTAGTGTCTCAGTATGAAGGTATAAACTGTGTTCTAGTAGGACTCAGTAACGTTTCAGTAGCCATATCTGATTCTAAAAGCAGTGTGACTGTAAGAGACCATTGAATTGGTCAGTGACATTTTTCCATCCATGTTCCTGTGATGTGATGAAGGGACCATTAATGTGGTAACTGACATATCCGTTCTGCAGTGGGACTGTGCTATGAGTGACAGACCATTCGATGGGTCAGTGACTATTTAAGTTCATCGAAGTAACGAATACTTGGAGCCAAGTCCAGGAGGATTGTCTCCCAACCGGTATTGTTCGAGAACTGTATTAACAGTGACTCCGTGGGAGTGATATAGATGCAGTTGGTCCAGTGAAGTGGGGTACAGCAGTGACTCTGTTGTTGTGGATCCCCACTCTGGAGACGGAGTGGGTCTCCAAGGTTCTAGTCATCTCACTGGAAGGAAGACCGGGTGAGTGGCGGACGACTGGACGGGACATCTGCATCCGATCTACTTCTCAACTCGATGAAGACACCTACAGCTCTGATGGTCTGTCTCACTCTATCTTCTATTTGTGTAAATAGATTCTTCTATCAGGATGTTCATTTCAGTTACTATATTCTCAAGGGGTAGAATAAACTTTATGTAAGTTGACTTGCTCTTTGTATAATGATTGAGTGTGTCTCGGACGATGCCTAAGTGTTCATTGTTCACAGGTGTAGGTAGTTAGTGGGGGTCTAGAATCTGGAGGGGCTTGTAGACATAATTAACTAATATGAGATCAACCACAGAGTAAAAATGTGTATCTGCTTGTCCAACCCCTGGGGCTAGAATACACGGGAGTGCCAGAGACACCTCGGGTGTGGTTCACTCTCACTACCCAAGGTGAACTCGTCACAGTACAACATCATAAACTTTGGGAAATCATGAGGAATATGGGCTTCCCATCACATGTAGTACATCTCATAAAAATGCTATATCTAGACCAACAAGCAGCAGTTAGAATAGATGGCGAGGCATCAGATTGGTTTGACATCAAGCAAGGAGTCCGTCAGGGCTGCGTGCTGTCACCCTATTTTTTAACCTGTACGCCGAAAATATAATGAGAAATGTAAGAGATGATATAAACAGGGAGCCATATGATGCCCTAAATATCGGCGGTCATGACATACCAGAGATTCGATATGCTGATGATACAGTATTACTATCCACAACACAGAATGGCATAGAAAACCTAATAGCCTCAACCCAATTGAATAGTGAAAATCACAACTTATATCTTAACATAGCAAAAACAAAGATAATGCATACAGATAAAACTACTATGGAGAAAGAAATATACATTAATGGGGGAAAATTGGAGGTGGTGGAAAATTTTGAATATCTTGGGTCATTGATTACCAATAACGGTGACACAATGAAAGAAATTAAACGGCGACTGTCCATTGCTCTTCAAAGACTAAAGCAGATGAATAAATTATGGAGTGGGACAGACAGAACTACAAAAATTAGATTTTTAAGAGCATGCATCTTTCCCATTGCAACATACGCCTGTGAGACATGGACACTTACTAAACAAGCTGAACAGCGCATAAACGCCTTTGAATATAAATGTTATAGACGAGTTCTAAGAATATCTTGGGTAAAGAAAAGAACAAATGCATCCATACTTCAAGAGTTGAATATTGAGGAGGGATGGCTATTAAAGACGATAAAACAAAGAAAATTGAAGTATTTTGGTCACTTGAAACGTAACGAAAGTTTGGAGAGAACAATAATGGAAGGGTATATGCCCGGGAAGAGAGGAAGAGGAAGGCCAAAGAGAAGATGGGTGCAGGATGTGGCGGATGATCTCGAGATGGGTGTATCAGACGCGGGACATCTTGCTTGTGATCGAGAAGCTTTCTGGAAGGTTGTTATGGGAGCGAGGTTCTGCAAAGGACATGCTACTGAATGAATGACACTCTCAGGGCCGGCTTCCTGGCCTAGAGGTTAGCGACTTTTCTCCGTAATCTCGTATACTCTCGTAGGTAACGTGACGACGGTGAGAATCAGCAGTGGTTCGAATCGCGTCGGTAACTTATGGGGTATGTAAGCCGGCCGCTCAGAAAGCAATTGCAAACTACTGAGCGTAATAGTGCCTAGAAATCAACATACAGCTGAAAGATGCTGCTGTTGACAGTAATGTCCTGTAAAGGTTATTTAAAAAAAACACTCTCAGGGGAAGGGCCCATCAGGGTCATGACATCCGGGTGTCGCCTGCTGCCTGTATGTACGTTCAGTTAGTAGCATGTCCTTCACAGGACGTCGCAATCAACCCCATCATTTATTGGCTGTTTGTGACTTTCTAGCCAATTTTATATTCGATAGTTTGCCATTGCGGGCGTTATGGTCTAGGAGCAGTGAACGCGATTCGCAATTCCCCGTCATACCGAAGCGAGGATTGGAAATCAGCTCGGTGTTCCCCAGGGCGGAGTCTTGTCACCCACACGTTTTCTAATCTTCATCAATGATCTCGTTGCTAATCTATCGCATGGAATTAAAGCGGCAATGTACGCTGATGACCTGGTTCTGTGGCGCACAAATGAACTTGTATCAGTGGGCACCAGATTACTACAAATAGCTGTAGATATATTTGTTGCATGGGCAAATAGATGGTGTGTCAGCATAAACACTGACAAGTGCAGCACCACTCTATTTACCCTCTCTCCAAAACAAAAGGCAGGGATCATCCAGATAAATGGAACACCCCTAAGAGAAGATAAAGAACCAACATACCTTGAAGTAACATTTGATGGCAGGCTGACATGGAGAAAGCACATCAACAAAGCAGTAGCAAAAACCAGAAGGAAAATAGCCATCCTGAGAAAGCTAAGAAGTGGAACCACATGGGGAGCCAGTGGGAAAATACTTAGCAAATTTTATCAACAGAGCATACGACCACACCTGGAATACGGGTCAACTGCGTGGTGTTCGGCATCAAAAACCACACTACAATAGCTGGACAAGGTGCAAAATCAAGCACTTAGAGTCACCACAGGAGGGATGAGATCAACCCCTATAGTGGAAATGGAGAAGATGGGGAGGACACAAGCACTGAGTGAGCGCAGAGATACGAAAACGCTAATACAAGCAGAAAAGTTCCTCAGCTTGCTAGGCCACCCTATGAAGAACAGATTTAAAAACCTAGCTAAGGGGCAGTTGAAAAGAAGTAGTTTTATCCACCAGGCCAAACGACTCTGCAGAGAAACCACCGATCTGCCCACAGTTGGTATCCCCCTAACAACTATTCCACAGCGAACTCCATGGAAAGATTAACATAGACTATCATTACAAATCCAGACAAAAGTGAGCGGAATATTTGACAAGGAAAAACAGAACGGTGTGCACAGCAGAACAGCCACTCTCAGCTTCCTTGATGAAGAATACCAACAGGACCTCTGGATCCGAGTCTACACAGATGGGTCAGCACAAAATGCTGTTCAAAATGGAGTAGCGGGAGTGTACATAGAAGTACCCAAATAAAACTAGGGACACAGCCAGAGTGCCGACAGGAAAGTACTGCCATAACTATGATGCAGAGAAATTACTAAATACCAGCAATGGTACACAACCTGTGGTACTATTGACAGATGTAAAATCAGTACTCGAGGCGCTCCTGTCTGGGAAATTGTCAGTACTAAGGACACTACTTTCTCAACTTAGCAGTCAGCATAAGGTCACCATACAGTGGATACCATCCCACTGTGGAGTACCCGGAAACCTCAGAGCTGATCAATTGGCTAAGGAAGGAGCCAAAGAAGAACATCCGATGTGCCAGTTACATACCACCAAAAGAAAAGAATGATCAAATCAGTCAGAAAGCCACCAAAACCTGCTCAAGATGACTACCACGTTATGGACAGACCAGAACAAGTCATTATTCTGCGCCCCAGAACAGGACACAATAGATTACGCAACAACATGTATACAACATTCAAGATTGGTGAAACAGCCATGTGGACACGCGGATTGGCGTTGCAGACAGCAGAGCACATACTTCAAGACTGCCCAAAATACAACATATCTAGGCAAACCTTCTGGCCTAGAGAGACGACTATGGAAGATAAACTCTATGGACCGCTGTGTGAACTAAAAAAGACAGTTAAATTCATACAAGAGACAACATTGCAGTTATATACATATTTCAAGCGAACGAAAGAAGAAGAAGGAAAAATCAGTTGCGGGCGGTGGTATGCGGCGACGGTCGTTCAAAAACCAATGGCAAACTACAGAACGTAAAAATTGATTAAATCACAGCCATAAGATGCTGGGGCTGATTGTGACGTCCTGTACTGGACATGCAACTCAGATTTTAGATTTCAATTGTTTTCTGAACTACCAATACTCATGTCATTGTGAAAATCAACGTAAAGCTATCTGTTCCTAAGTCGCCTACAGCTGACTTTGAACCCGGCGTAAAACTGAGTTCACTACCCTTAAGCCAGGCACGCCGACTCTGGGTTGAACCGTCAGGAGTTTGTAGAGCTTGTTGATCTGGTCCCTAGTGGGTCCGACGCCCAGCTACTGCTACATTGGGTAACCGTGGAGCGACACTGTCAGCTGTCGATTTGGTGTGGAATGCTTTTACATTTGTCCGCGATTGTGTGTATTTTGACCTGCATGTTCAGAAATATGACGGACGGCCGGTTGATGAACTAGCTGGTTTGGCCTTTTGCAGTAATGTGTTGTGCAACTGTTGGTTTGTTATTGACTGCCGCTTCAATAGACGATGATGAACTGTCATTTTAATGGCGGACTGTTGTGTTGACATTCTGACAGTGACCTTATATATGTATACCCGTGCGTGATGTTGGTTTGTCATTAATGTTGTGTTTTTTGGTGTGTTCACGTGGGACAGTGAGGAGCATTTCGTGGGATATTCACTGGCCAGGAACGGAGCATTATGGGATGACCCTTTGCCGTGAAGTTGGAACCGCGACTAACGACTAACGATTGATCTTGCCGTCCCAGTTCTATGCCTGTTGGGTATACTCCGTTAGACACCGCCGTCTTAAGAAAAGTCCAGACCTGGGGCAAAAGCAGCACTGAAGCCCCGCCAAGTCTTTCAAGAGAAGACTTCTTACAAAGTGACCACAAGTGGACGGCAAAGTGCCCTATTCCCCGCCTTCCTGCGCATTGGGTATGTGGTTCGTTTGTCTGTCTTTCATCTCCAAATGAAGCAACGGCCATAATCAACTCCCGCCAATTCTTGTTCATGACTGGTTGGGGTTTAAAGCTAAATCTCTTTATAGGATGATAGTCTCAAGCCAATCTTTCTTCGTCGCTTCTTACGAAATGCATGATGTGTTATATTCTTAATATTCTTTGGTTCCCCCATAACACACAGGCTATTTGGTATATGGTGATAAACCCATATTTCTATAGGTCACTAATTGGCCCAACGGTGTGTGATGTGCCAGTGACAGATTTGTTTGTACGGTCAGTGCAACTCTGACGTCAGAACAGCCTCATACACTTCTTATGTCCTTATATATCCTTACATGTCCTTTTCAGGACCTATTCCCCACTGGTCCAAGCCTGACCTAGCCCGTGGCTCCTAGTAGCTGGCAGCGTGCGACAGCTGCCACCCCCCCCCCCCCCTCCCCGGGCAACGGCTGTGACAGGCTGGACTGCGCGGAAGAAATCATTGATGATTCAGCGGGCAAGACGGCGGTTACCTACAAAGCGTTGTGGAACGTAATGAGCACGGCAAGGCACATAGCGAGACCGGATCATCCACTGCATCTGTATTTGTCTCCAGTAGTCTTGAGATGTCTTGCCACTGGATTCAGATGGACTCAGGCGAGAGAGTGTGGTCGACGAGTTGCGCAACGCTTCTTCACTTTAATCCAATTAATCACGCAAGTCATTCTTCATCAATCTTAGAACTGACAGCTGCAAACTGTCAACCCCACTGGATGAAATGAATGGTGATCATTATTCTTGATGGACAGACACCACAGACCTCACGGCTGAAAACTATCAACCCCACTGGATGAAATGAATGGTGATCATTATTCTTGATGGACAAAACAAACACCATACAATTCTTACCGGACTTTTGTGTTTTTACATTCTCTCATTTTGAATCGAATGCAGTCCACACCAGTGTTTTCCCACAAGTGTCTTAAATGGCTACACGATAATGTTCATAATTTCCTGGAAAGAAAGCGAAAATGGACGCCCTATTTTATAATCTGGTGTTACATACAAAATGTGAATGAATCACACTCACTCACACACACACACACACACACACACACTCTCTCTCTCTCTCTCTCTCTCTCTCACACACACACACACACACCACATACACACTCACACACACCACAGACACATACACACTCACAACATGAAGCAGCTGGTAAGTTTTACTAGAACACGACCACAAGTAACAAAATGGATTGCGGTCAAAGCCTTCGTCGGCACAAAAACAAAAAAGACACACCAAGACTGCACGAATAACGCTGCATGAAAATATGAGTATGGGATGGCTGCGCTGTTTCTTGAGGTACAGGAAAAAAAGGCACAAAAGGAAACAAAGCAACTATACCAAAGGATGTGTCCTTCTAAATACAACATCCACTCAAATCAGACGAACAAGGAGACTTTACTGAACAGCAAGAGACTAAATCAAAGGAAACTGCACTGACCAAACCCCCCAGCTGACGTCACAGTCATGACATCTGCTGCACAGAAAGGTTCAACAACTGATACAGAAGAAACAAAAAACTAAGCCCGCGTTATGAACCACCACAATTTTAACCAATGCTGAAGACGCCGGTTGAACAAGGTGGAATGTTATTTTTTTTTCTCTTACATATTAGACCGGATAGGAGTGAACATATACGTGTCGAATATGTGAAGACTTAGCACTTCACACCCCAATGACAGTGTCCATCCTGGGGACTCCCTTTGACCATCAGAAAATACCCGCCGAGCGAACACACCCTAGCCCGTGTGTTACCGGGGTTCTCGGGTTGATCAAAATAAACACTGTAACTTACCATGCATGACGTAAGAGGCGACTAAGGAGTGGCGGTGTGAGAATCGATAGCTCAGCCCATAGAGAACTTTAGTTGCATAATTTGGCCAATCCCGAACAGTTTGTGTGTCTTTCCGTGATATGCCAAGAACTTTCTCTCGCTGTCTTCCTCTATCTCTCTTTCCACAAATCTCTCAAGTTGTTCTGTTCTAGTTTTCATTTTTAATAATGTGACCATAAAATGACAAATTCCTTATCTTTATCTGTGATAAGTTCTCTTTGGGTCTTTGTTTCCCCCCCCCCCCCCCCAATTTTTTTTTTTTTTTTACTAAACTTGACGCATCTCATCTTGTTTCTCTTATGCCTTGAGATGTCAAGGGGAAGTATCAACAGCGGGAGAGTGCCCGTTTATGGGCTTCATGTATCGACTGTCCGTGGAATTTTCAACATTCTTCTTTGAAACCAAATCTGTGAGGCTCATATGGACTTGTTTGCTTGCTTACTAATTGTTGAAGATGCACAGCTATATGGTAAAACTGTTCTATGAAACCAAGTCTATGAGACCCCTTTGGACTTGACTAATTATCCAAGATTCACAGCTACATGGTAAAACTGGTTCTGTGAAACCAAATCTATGAGACCCCTTTGGACTTGACTAATTATCCAAGATTCACAGCTACATGGTAAAACTGGTTCTGTGAAACGTGCAAGAATTCTTTTTCAAACCTCCAACTAGAAGGGTCTGCATTCCATAGTACCATGAGTCCATTGTCTAACCATCAGACACACCCAACCCTGTTTCACACCTAACTACTCAAGCGTGATATTTCACATATTCTAATGTTATGCACCAATTGTGTGTGACTGCAAAGTGCAATAAAATCTCTTTAATCTCACCGCTATGGTTATTCAGCCAAGCGAATCAAAGAAATCCGGTGTGTAACACCCCCCCCCCCCCCCCAAATCACCCCAGTAAACAAGGAGGGGCCGATTGTGTTGTTGTTTTCAAAATTGGTGTATACGTTGGTTGAGTTATATATAACTCGTGGCTAGTATTTGTTGGTGAGACCCTCCGGCCAGGCGATCTTGTTTATAAATACACACACGGGGGAAGGGTGTGCCACAGGGGATTGTACAAGCAAATGTGATGACGACACCCTGCCCGACTCTACTGTCGAGGAAGGACATTGTGTCTAACTTAAAAGAAATGAAACAATAATAAAATGTACTGTAAGAAATAGAAACAACACATAATTATTAGCGAGGCACAAACATTTGTGAATACAATATAAGGGAATTTCAGATCACAGGCGGAGGGGGAAATGAATTGTGAGAAATAAAAATGGAAACAAAACATGTTGTTGTTTGTCCATCAAGAATGATGATGACCATTCATTTCATCCAGTGGGGTTGAAGGTGTGGAGCCGTGGGTTCTAAGATGGCTGATACGGCCTATTTTGGCTTGAAATGTTCTTTGACAATGTGGGCAAAGAATGCTTGACGTCTCTGGAGGAGGATTTCCTGCAGTGGTTTTTCTGTCCTGCCTTTTCTTCACAGCTCTTGCAGTCCTGGTTGCCTCACATATGACTGCACTTTTGCTTAGTGATGCACGCCACGAATTTCGGTCTCTGGCTGCAGCCGCCCAGGTGTCATGATGAATTCCAAAAGCATTCAGTGAAATTTTCAGAGTGTCTTTAAAACGTTTCCTCTGGCCACCTTGGGAGCGTTTACCACAACGCAGTTCGCTGTAAAAAATTTGTTTAGGGAGCCTGTGATCTGGCATGCGAGTCAAGTGACCAGCCCAACGAATCTGATTCTTCATCAGTACAGTGTGGATACTGGGCATGGATGCTCTTTCTAGGACTTCAGTGTCTGGAATCTTGTCTTGCCATTTAATCTTCAGTAGCTTCCTTAGGCAGACTGTGTGGAAGTGGTTTAATTTCCTAGCGTGTCGGTGATAAATAGTCCAGGTTTCACAAGCATATAGCAGTGTGGATAATACAACTGCTTTGTAGACTTTTAGCTTTGTTTGCAGGCTTATTCCAGTTCTGTCCCATACATTCGTGTACAGTCTGCCAAAGGCTGCACTGGCCTTGGAGATTCTTGCATTCACTTCGTCATCAATTGTGGCAGCTTGTGACACGGTGCTACCAAGATAAGTGAATTTGTCCACAACACTTACGGTGCTACCAAGATAAGTGAATTTGTCCACAACACTTAGTCTATGATCATTCACTTTGATATTCGGCACAGTGTGATTATTCCCTGGAGCTGGCTGGTACATAACTACAGTCTTCTCCAAGTTGATATTGAGCCCAAAGTTGGCACAGGCATGTGAGAAAGCTGAAACATTATGTTGTATGTCCGCCTCTGAGTTGGCGTATAGAGCGCAATCATCAGCAAACAGGAGCTCTCTGACGGTGTCGCTGTTAATTTTGGTTTTAGCTTTCAGCCTTCTGAGATTGAATAACTTTCCATCCATACGGTAGTTGATGTCTATTCCAATGTCGTCGTTCTCGAAGGCATTCATCAACATGGCTGAAAACATGAGGCTGAACAGTGTTGGTGCCAGGACACATCCTTGCTTCACTCCATTGGTGACAGGAAAGGGTTCAGACAGTTCACCATTTTCCTGTACTCTTGCCTGCATGCCGTCATGAAATAGCCGCACTATTTGGACAAACTTTCGTGGACAGCCATATTTTGCCATAATCTTCCACAGTCCTCTGCTGACTGTATCAAAAGCCTTGGTAAGGTCAATGAAAGTGGAGAACATTTCGCAGTTCTGTTCCTGACATTTCTCTTGCAGCTGCCTTGCAGCGAAGATCATGTCAACAGTTCCACGTTCTTTTCTGAAGCCACATTGACTCTCAATAAGAAGACCTTGATCGAGATGGGCTGTGAGGCGATTGAGAAGAATTCTGGCGAGTATCTTCCCTGCAATTGAAAGCAAGGAGATGCCTCGGTGGTTGTCACAGGATTGGCGGTTTCCTTTACGTTTGTAAAGGTGGATTATTGACGCGTCCTTGAAATCTTGTGGCATGGTCTCGTTCATCCATATGTTTGTGAAGACTTGGTGAAGCTGCTCTGTTAGGACCGGCCCACCTGCCTTGTATATCTCTGCTGGGATGGAGTCAGAACCAGGTGCCTTGCCGATGGAGAGTTGCTGGATGGCTTTGTTTACTTCCACTATGGTTGGCAGGTCATCAAGTGTCT
>JACEFZ010012348.1:90000-175000 GCA_014155875.1 Cepaea nemoralis | reverse complement strand
TACACCGGCGGTAAGTTGGACTGAAACGTTGACGTCTCGTTCAGAATGCAATATCCAGCAACTGAACGTAAAACTGTCCAGGAAATCAACCTGAACTTGATGGCAACAACATGCCAAGAGCAGGCAACATGTAAACAACTACTATAGACTATCCAGAAATGAATGCCTTCATTCACGATCAATTATTTTGAAAACTGTCTGTTGCATCGTCATGAAATTTTTCCTGCCGTCTTATATTTACCCCCACACAAGGAATATGCCTTTGATAGGTCCAAAAGCAATTTAAATCATGGAAAGTGGCGACATTTCTTTGATGTTTTGGTGAAAAAGTAGTGATTTCTCGCTAACAAACTTGTTTTACAGTAATGACCCGTTCCACTAAGCGAGGCTCTTGTCATAAGGCCAATCCCATGTCCCACGTGAAAATTAACTATTCAACGCTAATGCTTCCGTGTGAAGACGTAATACATTTAATAATGTGCACCTCATCTCTGACCCGTAAATTAAATACCACATATAAACAAACTTTGAAATCTGCTGTACAATCTCCAGAACAAAAAAAATTTTTTTGTTGGGTGGACATAATGATAAGGTTATATGCTAAATCTCATCATTTTCCCTCAGTTGGTTACTGAGATATGGAATTTTATATTGGGGCAGACAAAAGTAAAGAGACTCTTTTATTATAGCATGTCTCAAGAGGCTACTAGGGAGGGTCGGTGTAAGACTGACTACCTGACCTTGTGGAAAACTCCAGCTGAAACATCCAACCAACCATGAACACCTCTTCGGGGGACTTTGCGTGGGCTGGGGACCTATGCTCCGCTGGGAGATGAAAAGACGAAAAGGGGGAGGAGGAGGAGAAATCATCGTCGGTTTGTGGGAGTATTCACCTTTCGTTCACTTGTAATATGTTTATATCTGCAAAGTTGTCTTTTGTATGAATTTCACTGTCTCATAACTTATTTAGTTCACTCAATGGTCCATGGAGTTTATCTTCCACTGTTATTTCTTTCGGCCAGAAGGTTTGAGAGAGAGAGAGAGAGAGAGAGAGAGAGAGAGAGAGAGAGAGAGAGAGAGAGAGAGAGAGAGAGAGAGAGAGAGAGAGAGAGAGAGAGAGAGAGGGAGGAGGAGGGAGAGACGGTGGTGGGGGAAGGAGAGCGTGAAGTAAAAAGCAAAGGCCAAAGGATCCGAGTCCACGACGTTACACGTACTATGTGATACTAGGACCATAGATGATAGGCTAGTCGGGATTCTGTGAACGATGTTATGTTGCTATCACATCGTGTCGCCTTTGCTTCCCCCAACTTTTACTGCTGCCTATGTTATACTGAGTCGACACGGAGCCCGTGTCAATTTGTAAACAATTCCTGTGTGTGTTAAACAAGTAAACAATCCCAGTGTGTGTTAAAAACGTAAACAATCTCTCTCTCTCTCACTTAATATATATATATATATATATATATATATATATATATATATATATATATATATATATGTGTGTGTGTGTGTGTGTGTGTGTGTGTGTGGGAGAATGGGCGAGTGAGAGTGAGCAGTCCCTATATGTGTTAAACAAGCAGACAATCCCTATGTAGAACAAGCAAAAACGTCTCTTGAAACTAGAGACATTTATTCTTGTCCAGAAGAGAAAATAGAATATTGTAACAAAGGGACATACTCCAGTTAAAGAAACAAGACAATGACGACAATCAGTGATCAATGCTACACGTCAGCCGTTCTTTTGGCATATAGAAATAATACATCTGAACTGACTCTTGGAAATCGCTGAATATGAATAACTGGGGAAGCGTAGTGGCCTAAGCCTGGCGGATAACGGTGTAGTGGTTAGGGCGTCGCTTACTAACATAGTGGTCCAGATGTTTAATTCCTGAGGGGAAAAAAACATTGCAAGATTTGGCTCAAAACATCGTGCTTTGTGAACACAAACGTATGTTTTGTTTGTTTTTAAAGCCTCATTTGTCAACTGTAAACGTGGGATCACATTGCAACAGGTGGAAATAGGGTTGCCAGACGACCGGCAAAGAGAGGACATGTCCTCCTTTTTAGCTTCGTGTCCTCCGTCCGGCAGGCAAAGCTAAAAACCTTTAAAATGTCCGACTTTTTAAATATTTTATGTTTTCATTTTTTATGTATTGTTGTTACAACTTAGAATGTATCTACACTCTATCGCGTGTTTACATTCTTTATTAAACCCCATTGCTTAATAATATTTATTTAATTTTCCTATTTATACCAAATGTGAAACACCAATTATTTGTATAATTTGAATCTAACTGTTGCTCTATTCGGCAACACTAACAATGCTGTAGTCTCTATGGTCAAAATGTTAATGTTAGGTTGGTGTATGAAGCATGCATTAGTTACTTAGAAAAGTGGTTGAAACTTTTTGATGAATTTCAGTGCTTTGGTTGGATGTACTTAAATAAAATCAAAGACTGTACATTTGATGACCTTTTGACAAGCATATTGTACTTGAAAGAGAAGGGTATTATTGTAGATGATGTGCAATTATTTGACCAATACTGCAATCTTAAATCATTTGTGCAAGACAAGAATGAACAGTTTTTTTTAAAGACTCTTGCATGAACAGTGGAGTTTATTTTTCCAAAGTTGCCCAAATGCATGTTGCTTTTCAGAGTTACTTAAAATTTGTGAAGTATTCTTCTGTATCCCTGGACACGATGGCAATGTGGAAAGAGTGTTCTCCTTGATTAATGCTCGATGGACAAAGGAAAGGAACAGACTCTTACTCAACTCTGTAAAGGGCATCATTCTCACAAAGTACAATTTGAAGAATCTTACCTGTGAACAATTTTATGCATATGTGATTGCTAACGAGGGTCTTCTACGAAAAGTTGGCTCCTCCGAGAAATATGTTGTGTAATTAATAAAGATTATAAGGTAATAATTTACAATCGGCTGTTTAAATAATGTTTTTAACATTTTGAAAAAGGTCTCCATTTAATTTATATTTATTTTTTAACATGATTATTTCTTGGTCGATTCGCTAACAGTAAGATAAACTTATTGGCAGCTATTGTAATACAATTGTACTGATTGTGGGTTTAATCTGAAACGATTTAAATGAAATATTCAATATGTCCTCCTTTGTGTCATATTATGTCCTCCTTTTTGTCTTATTGTGTCCAGCTTTTGGTACCTACGTATCTGGCAACCCTAGGTGGAGAAGACACGCGGTGGCCTTGAGCTCGGGGATCCCATTTGGCCAGATAGTATTTCTACGGTTTGATCCACTTCTGTCCCACTATCTCTGCGCTAACCCTCCCCCCGTCGCCACTCCTCACAATCCAACGGGTGGTGGTGGTGGTGGGTGGTGGTGGTGGTGGTAACCGTGACGCTCCCTCTTTTGTCACCCACGCGACCCATCTAGGCCGTCGGCGGCGGAGCCTCGCGGAGTCGGCAAGCAGTTCAATCACCAGGTTTTGTTATCATCGCTGGCAAGTTTTAGGAAGTTATTTCTTCGCCCAGTTTCTTGACATTCATTCACCTACTCGGGCACAGATCGGGGCAGTTGAGCTGATGGAAGTACATCTGTAATGTGTAGATAAGTTCTCAGAGAAGAGGGAAGAAACGTACTTTCGTTGTGTTTTGAGTGATTCTTATAACGAGGATTAT
Source organism: Cepaea nemoralis (assembly GCA_014155875.1). NCBI lineage: Eukaryota > Metazoa > Mollusca > Gastropoda > Stylommatophora > Helicidae > Cepaea > Cepaea nemoralis. The sequence goes on along the minus strand of JACEFZ010012348.1, from coordinate 171,343 downwards.
CCACCAACTGTTGTCGACCAGTTCAGTACCCGTCTTTCACTGATACAATTTCTTCACAAGTGGCAGGTAGGAAATTAGTTTGTTTTTCTACTGTTTTGCTAGCAGTTTTAATGTTTACTGTTCTGCTTGTTAATTAACTACCGTTCATCGTGTTCTTTAGTAGGTAGCTGCTACTTTAAAGTTATAAATGCATATTAAAGTAATAAAGATATATATATATATATATATATATATATATATATATATATATATATATATATATATATATATATATATATATCAAGGTAATAAATATACGTTAGAGTGATAAATATACATTAAGGTGATAAATATATATTAAGGTGACAAATATATAAGGTAATAAATGTATGTTAGTGTGATAAATACATAAAAAAGTTGCATATCCTTTACAGGACGTTGCAGTGAACACCAGCATTTTTGCTGTTATGATCTCTTTGCAAGTTTACGTTCAGTAGTTTGCCATTGCTTTCTGAACGACCGGCACCCATACCATTTCGTCAAGCATCGCATCGCGGTCTGCTGCCAAAAAGCGCAGCTGTGTTTCGAACCACACGGAAAATCTGATCACAGTGCACGAAACCTGTTACACCATCTAGGATTCTAATGTGCACACAGAATAGTTACGATGTTATATGTTTGTGCATAGGTTTTCTAGCAGTTTCAATTTCCATGTTGTTTTATCAGTGAAAGGAACTAAACACTCAATATTGATTGTGAATTGTTCAGCATTTTGCACTGGTATTCTATTTAGTCAACCCATAAAGGTACGCCAGGCCACATTTGAGTCTGGTAAATTTAATTGTTTTCGTCCGTTGGCTTTGAACTCGAGCTTAGTCCGTTCTGGACTTTTGTGCTCGTGGATTAACTTTCTCTATTACCCGTCCCTCGACATCAAGCGAAGTCACTCCGATTTCAGAAGTACTTGTAATTTACGTCCCCAAGTCAAGGACGAGAATTCAACATGTTAGTCTAACCGACTGTTGTTGGGTTTGAACCCGCTAGCTCGGCATCAGCACACCGGATGTTTAAGAACGTGCATGTTTATTCATTCGGCCATGCTGACCTAAATAAAACAATGTGATGACATGAACTTGCTTTTGAATGTTGGCGGTAGGTTTTATTTTTTACATGGCCAGGGTGGGCCGATCCCCTCTACATGACTGGACCGATCCCCTCTACATGACTGGACCGATCCCGTCTACATGACTGGGCCGATCCCCTCTACATGACTGGACCGATCCCCTCTACATGACTGGACCGATCCCCTCTACATGACTGGACCGATCCCCTCTACACGACTGGACCGATCCCTCAAGGCGATTGGGCCGATCCCCTCTACACGACTGGACCGATCCCCTCTACATGACTGGACCGATCCCTCAAGGCGATTGGGCCGATCCCCTCTACACGACTGGACCGATCCCCTCTACATGACTGGACCGATCCCTCAAGGCGATTGGGCCGATCCCCTCTACACGACTGGACCGATCCCCTCTACATGACTGGACCGATCCCTCAAGGCGATTAGGCCGATCCCCTCTACGCGACTGGACCGATCCCCTCTACATGACTGGACCAATCCCCTCTACATGACTGGACCGATCCCCTCTACATGACTGGACCGATCCCCTCTACATGACTGGACCGATCCCCTCTACATGACTGGACCGATCCCCTCTACATGACTGGACCGATCCCCTCTACATGACTGGACCGATCCCCTCTACATGACTGGACCGATCCCCTCTACATGACTGGGCCGATCCCCTCTACATGACTGGACCGATCCCCTCTACATGACTGGACCGATCCCCTCTACATGACTGGACCGATCCCCTCTACACGACTGGACCGATCCCCTCTACACGACTGGACCGATCCCCTCTACATGACTGGACCGATCCCCTCTACACGACTGGACCGATCCCCTCTACACGACTGGACCGATCCCCTCTACACGACTGGACCGATCCCCTCTACACGACTGGACCGATCCCCTCTACACGACTGGACCGATCCCCTCTACACGACTGGACCGATCCCTCAAGGCGATTGGGCCGATCCCCTTACGCGACTGGACCGATCCCCTTACGCGGCTGGACGCGGTAGAGGAAAATGCAGACAGATGTTCAGTCTGTCGATCACTGGTGCCATCAGCGTATCAACTCTTTCGGTCATCATCATCATCATCTTCCACTTCTGCCGCCGGGAGGAATAATTTGCGTTCTAGCGCCCGGTGGGCTGCACTGGATAGTGTCATTCCGTGTGGTTGTACAATGTCTCTGATGTCGTCAATCCATTTTCTTCTTGGACGTCCTCGTGGTCTCGTCGCAGATGATCTTTGATGTAAAGCCATAATTGCTGATGTTGCATTCTAACGACATGGCCAAGCCACTTGATCTTCTGTCTTTCAATAAATGAGGCACAAGGTGTTGATCCCACAGTCTGTCTGAGTCTCGGATTGTTAAGTTGGCAGCTCTCCTCAGGCATCTCATTTCGCAGGTGTTGATTTTGCGAAGTTGTAATTTGGATAAAGTCCAGGTTTGAGATTGGTAGCATAGGGTTGGTGTGAATATGCTGTTTATTATCTGTCGTTTTGTGTGGACATGGGTATGTTTGGATGTTTCAGTAAGGGTGATAGTTGATATGTAAGTGCACTAGCTTTTTGACATCTGATTTCAATTTCTCTGTCCAATCTTCCATCTTCTGTGATCATACTTCCAAGGTATTTGAATTCTTTAACTTGTTTTAGAGTTGTGTTATTTATCTGTATATTTTTCTTTATCTACTCTTTCGGTGGGTACAGGAATAAGGGAGCGAGCACGTATGGGAATCTCCCGAGAGCTATGATGTTGCTTCCTGATTTAATACACTGTATTACAACAATTTCTAGCAGATCGCGCCATAATCTGAATCATCCGGCATTTCCCTTTGCCTCTATTTTCGAATCTTGTTTACTGGCTGCCGACAACATTCCCCACAACGGGAGAACCACGTTTCAAACACTTACAGACGGATCTATTTATACAGTCTAGCGCAATCAAATACTTCTAAAATTGTACTTATCCATGTTTGGCATTGCATAGAGCGGTTTCTAAAACATCTTTGCGTCGTTTTGAAATCATACACATCGTTAACGGTTGATTGTACATGAAGAAGATTTTTAGCAGAATACTTCTATCTAGGCCAGCCTTGGTGTGCTAATCTACAACTGTATACTTGCTAGGTAAGTATTTCATGAATATTTGTAGCAGAATACTTCTGTCTAGGCCAGCCGTTGTGTACGAATCTACAACTGTATACTTGCTAGGTGCGTATTTCTGGCTTGTGATTAGTGTCACTCGTTTAAATTCCAGAGAGAAGGTTGGACTCAACAAGCACATCTATAAAACTGATTATCTGTTGGGGTTATTGCCTGACTTTGGTCTACACACCTCTCTTCTGTCTTCCCTTCCATATATCTACTTCTGTCACTCTCTCTATTATTCTCTCAACACATACTCCGACAACATTTCCTTTCAACATATAATAAAAGATTTATTAATAAAGAAAACTATGTCCGGTGTGTGTATGGATATTGTCTGTGTAGTTGCTATTGTATTCTATGGTTGTGGACAGAATGAACTCAGAATGTCTATCAGCTGTATCTTCTCGCCAGTCATTCTTCACGATTACAGGACATCACATCAAACAGGACAGAGCTCACCCGGGATGATCCGTAGGCTTGAATCTGATGGTAAATCCGTTAGTGAAATGTAAACAAACTGTTCATCACTGATTCACCGTATTGCTATAAAAGTCCCGTAAGTTTATGACTGTGCCCAAATCGGTTTCATGATATTAAGTATCCATCATCAAAAAAAGAAAACACCACATTGTCAATGTTCTTCCTATTGTCTATTATGATTATCACTATTGTCTTTGTCTATTCCTTCTACCCTATGTATGCAAGTCGTATGTAGGTTGAAGTCTCTGCTTGCCCCACCTTAACATCTTTTTCTGTTTAGGAGCCCCGTGGTATATGCGTGTTAGCATACAGTCTTCTGTATTTTACTTGATGTTAGTATTTGTTCATCTGAACGAACTGTTTAGGTTCTTTCTGGATCTAAGTATGTACTTTATTGGTTCACGTAGAGTAGGTTTTTCTTTCTTCTCCAATGTCCCTAGAAACTGGGAACCTGTGGATGAATATAACAAGTCGAGTGGTAAGCGTCCGCCCCTTACTCCTAACTTATGCAAGTGTCCTTCTCCAGCCATAATGACAAGGCTTTCGAAGTCACCATCCGCATAAGACATAAGAATTCACCTCAGTCTAAAACACCCCCTAATAATATGTAATGATAAAGGTAATACACGCTCATCTATATTCCTATTCTAAAACGATATTTTAATATACCTTATACACATCTATGTTCCTATATAGAATTAATGTAGATCCACGAATCGAAATTAATCCTCAGCCAAGCACTTTATCCCATTATAAAGGAGGATATTTCTTTTCATTACAGGACACATAATTCTATCTTTCCGTCCAGTTGGGGAACACACACTAAACTGACACAAAGACGTGGCCACTCTCTTTAGATCATCTTTGTCCCATCGTCCTTGACATTGCTGGACAAAGCAAATTCAGACTTCATTATCCCTGGTCAGTGGAAAATTCCAGATCTGGGCTTTTCCGTATATCCCTACCTCCAGAACGCAATAGACTGATCCATGATACTGTCTGTCTTTGTAGCAAACTAATTTTTCCACTCTCCAGGTCACCTGTATTGTAGTCGACTCTCCCGCCTTGACCTATATACATATGCGCTGGTCAATCCGTTGTGTTTTATCCTTCTGTTTCATTAACCCTTCTACTCCCTGGGTATTCGCTGCATACAGTCGTCGATCTGGGATTCACTAACATGCAGCATTTCATGACATAGGCCCCCTCTTAAGAGATTAGACCGCGTCGAATCTTTCTCGCTGTAGGTTTGATTCCCATGATCCACAACCCTAGTCTTCTTCCTCCGGATCTGGATGTCTGGATAAGAAATCTGCTCCTACATTCTCCTTTCCAGGGATGTATTCCACTGTGAAGTGGTATGGTTGCAGCAACAATTTCCATCACATCCATCGTGCGTTGAGCTTCTGTGAAGTAGCTAGTAACATCACGTGTTGATGATATGATTGGATCCTCACATGCTCACTTCATTATCCAGTAGGCGCTCTAATTGACACCCTACTATACTCCTAACGACTGAAACTAGTGTTGGCTCCTCGCTCCTGTACGTTCAGTCGACCTACTTTCGACTTGCGTCAGCGACGGTTCACAATACAAACGGATTGTCCCATCCTGATTGTAACACTGCTTCCATGTCCTCTTGGTTTCCCCCGGCTTTTCCTCTGGGGATGTTCCGCCTCGTCCTCGTCGGACCGAGTCGTCTTTCCCAAACCTCCTGGGCTTTTGCTTCCAGGACCATCTTGGGCGATGTTGTATCTGGTCAGCCAATCTTTGGTTGGAGTCCTGGGTAATTCTCGTTTTTCCCGACGTTACCCACCCCTTCTGAACTTGGTTACCGGTGAAACTTTCACTCTTGTCCTTTCCCTGACTTGTGATTTCCCTCCTCCTGTCGTTGGGTAAATCTGACCTATCACGTACTGTCCCATAGGCCCTCCTATGTTGTACTGGCGATCTCTGGTCTTCGTCTGGACTGGTAACCGTTGTCCTAATGGCTGCCATCACCATAAAGTGTGAAGCTTTGCTCCCGGATCTCTCCTCATATTTCCTAATGAGATGTCTAGGGAGATTTTTCTTCTCTTCCCCGATCCGTATTTTGTAGATGTTCTTGGACACCACCTTTTCCACAGGATAAGGTTCTTCCACTTTAAGAGCTAGTTTCCTCTTAATTCGCTTGTTGGGTGGTGCTCTCTGGCACTCCGAACAAGACTTCACCCACCGGCGTACATCTCCGGTCATTCCTGGCCAGCAATAATGGCCGGATATTTGCTGCAAGGTCTCTCTGACACCCATATGTCGATTCTCGCCTATGATGTGTCCACTCTGAAGAATGTGAGGACGGTGTGTCTCTGGAACCACCCACTGCTCATGCAGGTTATCTCCCCTCCCAGCTCTCCGATAGAGTAGTTGATTCTTCAGAAAGTACTGTCCCCGTTCTGGTGGCTCAGCACTTCTTTGCAGCTTCCTGTAGCAAGGATGCAACGTAGTATCCTTCCTCTGGGCAGTATGCAATTCTCCTATCTCCGAGTTGTCGCATAGTGTCTCTGCCTCTTTTTCCTCCCCTTGAGATACACTGACTACTGTTCCCTTGTGGGCTTGCTGTTTGGGCATCCCCAAAAAGACATATTTCGTGCCAATGATCATAGGAAATAAGGAGTCAGATAATACAGCAGCTGGAATAATGCCCGTGACGTACCTGGATTTAATCTCCACCTTGGCGATTGGCAGCGTCATGGTAACAGCACTCCTCATTGCCGGCTGTATTTCTATGGTCTCCCCTGTAAGTTGGTCTGGGCTTACCAAGCTGGCGTCCACCACCGCTTCCCCATCCAAACCTGTATCATAGAGACAAGCAACCTGCTGGCCATTGACTTCAATAAGTTCAACCACAGGTGGTCTCTCTTGGTCCTGAGTGTCTTTCATCTCCTTGACCGTTTCCTTGCCTTCCTCTTTTGATTCCTCGAGGTTGGTTATGCAATTGGCGTGTTTGGCCTTGCATCTGCAGTCCACAATATTATGTGTTGTCGACTGGCAGTGTGTGCACTCTGTTCCCTTCCTAGGTTTCCGTGTGTCCTTTTTGTTCCTTTCTCCTTCGCCGACCTCAGCCTTGTCTGTGATCACCGATGTAGGAATCACTTTGCATGCTGCGAAGTAAGAACTTTTAGGTTTCGATCTGCAGTCCTTCGTGTTGTGGGAGGCCGCCCTACAAATGAACACCACCTTTCAGACCACTGTCGTTTCGCTTGAGAATTCGAGGTGCTCTGGTTTCCTACCTTCACCTTCTCTGAACTCTCCTCTGTGTGCTTTATATAAGGTTCCCCTTTTTCTCCTTCCCAGTTTTTAGGTTTCTTTTTCTCTGTTTTCTCCTGACTTTTGGATTGTGTACTTAGTTCCTCCGTTTCACCATGTACTTCCACGAATCGTTCAGCCAGCTTATTCACCACATCAATCCGTTCCGCCCCTTGTTCTCCCAAGAAGGTTCTGAGAGGTTTCGACATTTGCTTTCGCATTTGGTCTACCACCATCATCTCTTCGAGACTCTCATAATCCCTCTGGAATTCTGCCAAGTCCATCCATTTCTGTAGATAGGATTTTAGCCTCAGACTGTAGGCGGCGAATAGTTCTCCCGGCTCTCGTCTAGACGATCTAAACTTCTTCCGATACGTTTGTGCTGTGATGTCATAATGCTTCATCAAAGCTGCTTTTAATTCCTGGTAATTATTTTCCTGTCCTGGTGGTAAGCGTGTGTACACGTCAAATCCCGAACCGATTAAACCCTGGGATAGTTTAAGAGCCCATCTGCTCCGATCCAGCCCCATAGCGACTGACATTGCTTCGAAACGAGATGCGTACTGGTCAAAGCGTTCCTTAGACTGATCGTAGACAGCTAAGGGAAACTTCATGGCATGGTAACCATGTCCACTCATATGGGTTGCACCAGGTGACGAAGAATTTCCTTCCACTCCATCTATTTCTCCCTTAGTTTGTGTCTTGAGCTCCAGTTCTCGCATGCGGTATTCATGTTCCCTTATCTTGTGGGCTTCTTCTGCTTCCAACTGGGTCTTTCGCTCCTCCCTTTCCGCTTGACGAAGTTCTCTCTCTCTTTCTTGTATGTAATCCGTTAGCTCGGACCCAGCTAAACCAATTGCCTCCCCGTTGGCCCTCAGTTCAGCTGTAGTTACTTTAGGAGTTGCCATAGTTACAGCAGATAAGTCAGCACGTTGATCAAAGACACCTCCAAGCAGTAAAGAATACTCACTATAAACCGATACTCTACCTAGAACCTATATCATTTATCTATGTCTATTAAATATTATAAATCTCCAACACCATACAGTACATCACAACCACTCTCTCATCCACAAGAGGAGATATAGGATAAAGACTTATGTAGACGTGTGACCGTGTGACTAGGTATGTAATGTCTTACCACCTATCCACATTCACTCTGTCTGGAACTTTCTCACTGCAAAGTCACCAGCCTTAATGAAATGTTTCTACCATAAATGTAATGGCACCATATATCCAATGGACGTCCTTCCATTAAAAGTCATCAATGTATACTTCTATTTATTCCAATCAGTATGTCCCAACATGTAGGTACTCCGCTATGCCTGTGCCAATATGCAGGTCATATGGGTATAATGTATGTACGTATCCCGCTCGCTCCACCAATTATGTCACTCGTTTAAATTCCAGAGAGAAGGTTGGACTCAACAAGCACATCTATAAAACTGATTATCTGTTGGGGTTATTGCCTGACTTTGGTCTACACACCTCTCTTCTGTCTTCCCTTCCATATATCTACTTCTGTCACTCTCTCTATTATTCTCTCAACACATACTCCGACAACATTTCCTTTCAACATATAATAAAAGATTTATTAATAAAGAAAACTATGTCCGGTGTGTGTATGGATATTGTCTGTGTAGTTGTTATTGTATTCTATGGTTGTGGACAGAATGAACTCAGAATGTCTATCAGCTGTATCTTCTCGCCAGTCATTCTTCACGATTACAGGACATCACATCAAACAGGACAGAGCTCACCCGGGATGATCCGTAGGCTTGAATCTGATGGTAAATCCGTTAGTGAAATGTAAACAAACTGTTCATCACTGATTCACCGTATTGCTATAAAAGTCCCGTAAGTTTATGACTGTGCCCAAATCGGTTTCATGATATTAAGTATCCATCATCAAAAAAAGAAAACACCACATTGTCAATGTTCTTCCTATTGTCTATTATGATTATCACTATTGTCTTTGTCTATTCCTTCTACCCTATGTATGCAAGTCGTATGTAGGTTGAAGTCTCTGCTTGCCCCACCTTAACATCTTTTTCTGTTTAGGAGCCCCGTGGTATATGCGTGTTAGCATACAGTCTTCTGTATTTTACTTGATGTTAGTATTTGTTCATCTGAACGAACTGTTTAGGTTCTTTCTGGATCTAAGTATGTACTTTATTGGTTCACGTAGAGTAGGTTTTTCTTTCTTCTCCAATGTCCCTAGAAACTGGGAACCTGGTAAGCGTCCGCCCCTTACTCCTAACTTATGCAAGTGTCCTTCTCCAGCCATAATGACAAGGCTTTCGAAGTCACCATCCGCATAAGACATAAGAATTCACCTCAGTCTAAAACACCCACTAATAATATGTAATGATAAAGGTAATACACGCTCATCTATATTCCTATTCTAAAACGATATTTTAATATACCTTATACACATCTATGTTCCTATATAGAATTAATGTAGATCCACGAATCGAAATTAATCCTCAGCCAAGCACTTTATCCCATTATAAAGGAGGATATTTCTTTCATTACAGGACACATAATTCTATCTTTCCGTCCAGTTGGGGAACACACACTAAACTGACACAAAGACGTGGCCACTCTCTTTAGATCATCTTTGTCCCATCGTCCTTGACATTGCTGGACAAAGCAAATTCAGACTTCATTATCCCTGGTCAGTGGAAAATTCCAGATCTGGGCTTTTCCGTATATCCCTACCTCCAGAACGCAATAGACTGATCCATGATACTGTCTGTCTTTGTAGCAAACTAATTTTTCCACTCTCCAGGTCACCTGTATTGTAGTCGACTCTCCCGCCTTGACCTATATACATATGCGCTGGTCAATCCGTTGTGTTTTATCCTTCTGTTTCATTAACCCTTCTACTCCCTGGGTATTCGCTGCATACAGTCGTCGATCTGGGATTCACTAACATGCAGCATTTCATGACATAGGCCCCCTCTTAAGAGATTAGACCGCGTCGAATCTTTCTCGCTGTAGGTTTGATTCCCATGATCCACAACCCTAGTCTTCTTCCTCCGGATCTGGATGTCTGGATAAGAAATCTGCTCCTACATTCTCCTTTCCAGGGATGTATTCCACTGTGAAGTGGTATGGTTGCAGCAACAATTTCCATCACATCCATCGTGCGTTGAGCTTCTGTGAAGTAGCTAGTAACATCACGTGTTGATGATATGATTGGATCCTCACATGCTCACTTCATTATCCAGTAGGCGCTCTAATTGACACCCTACTATACTCCTAACGACTGAAACTAGTGTTGGCTCCTCGCTCCTGTACGTTCAGTCGACCTACTTTCGACTTGCGTCAGCGACGGTTCACAATACAAACGATTGTCCCATCTGATTGTAACACTGCTTCCATGTCCTCTTGGTTTCCCCCGGCTTTCCTCTGGGGATGTTCCGCCTCGTCCTCGTCGGACCGAGTCGTCTTTCCCAAACCTCCTGGGCTTTTGCTTCCAGGACCATCTTGGGCGATGTTGTATCTGGTCAGCCAATCTTTGGTTGGAGTCCTGGGTAATTCTCGTTTTTCCCGACGTTACCCACCCCTTCTGAAACTTGGTTACCGGTGAAACTTTCACTCTTGTCCTTTCCCTGACTTGTGATTTCCCTCCTCCTGTCGTTGGGTAAATCTGACTATCACGTACTGTCCCATAGGCCCTCCTATGTTGTACTGGCGATCTCTGGTCTTCGTCTGGACTGGTAACCGTTGTCCTAATGGCTGCCATCACCATAAAGTGTGAAGCTTTGCTCCCGGATCTCTCCTCATATTTCCTAATGAGATGTCTAGGGAGATTTTTCTTCTCTTCCCCGATCCGTATTTTGTAGATGTTCTTGGACACCACCTTTTCCACAGGATAAGGTTCTTCCACTTTAAGAGCTAGTTTCCTCTTAATTCGCTTGTTGGGTGGTGCTCTCTGGCACTCCGAACAAGACTTCACCCACCGGCGTACATCTCCGGTCATTCCTGGCCAGCAATAATGGCCGGATATTTGCTGCAAGGTCTCTCTGACACCCATATGTCGATTCTCGCCTATGATGTGTCCACTCTGAAGAATGTGAGGACGGTGTGTCTCTGGAACTCTCTGTGGAACCACCCACTGCTCATGCAGGTTATCTCCCCTCCCAGCTCTCCGATAGAGTAGTTGATTCTTCAGAAAGTACTGTCCCCGTTCTGGTGGCTCAGCACTTCTTTGCAGCTTCCTGTAGCAAGGATGCAACGTAGTATCCTTCCTCTGGGCAGTATGCAATTCTCCTATCTCCGAGTTGTCGCATAGTGTCTCTGCCTCTTTTTCCTCCCTTGAGATACACTGACTACTGTTCCCTTGTGGGCTTGCTGTTTGGGCATCCCCAAAAAGACATATTTCGTGCCAATGATCATAGGAAATAAGGAGTCAGATAATACAGCAGCTGGAATAATGCCAGTGACGTACCTGGATTTAATCTCCACCTTGGCGATTGGCAGCGTCATGGTAACAGCACTCCTCATTGCCGGCTGTATTTCTATGGTCTCCCCTGTAAGTTGGTCTGGGCTTACCAAGCTGGCGTCCACACCGCTTCCCCATCCAAACCTGTATCATAGAGACAAGCAACCTGCTGGCCATTGACTTCAATAAGTTCAACCACAGGTGGTCTCTCTTGGTCCTGAGTGTCTTTCATCTCCTTGACCGTTTCCTTGCCTTCCTCTTTTGATTCCTCGAGGTTGGTTATGCAATTGGCGTGTTTGGCCTTGCATCTGCAGTCCACAATATTATGTGTTGTCGACTGGCAGTGTGTGCACTCTGTTCCCTTCCTAGGTTTCCGTGTGTCCTTTTTGTTCCTTTCTCCTTCGCCGACCTCAGCCTTGTCTGTGATCACCGATGTAGGAATCACTTTGCATGCTGCGAAGTAAGAACTTTTAGGTTTCGATCTGCAGTCCTTCGTGTTGTGGGAGGCCGCCCTACAAAATGAACACCACCTTTCAGACCACTGTCGTTTCGCTTGAGAATTCGAGGTGTTCTGGTTTCCTACCTTCACCTTCTCTGAACTCTCCTCTGTGTGCTTTATATAAGGTTCCCCTTTTTCTCCTTCCCAGTTTTTAGGTTTCTTTTTCTCTGTTTTCTCCTGACTTTTGGATTGTGTACTTAGTTCCTCCGTTTCACCATGTACTTCCACGAATCGTTCAGCCAGCTTATTCACCACATCAATCCGTTCCGCCCCTTGTTCTCCCAAGAAGGTTCTGAGAGGTTTCGACATTTGCTTTCGCATTTGGTCTACCACCATCATCTCTTCGAGACTCTCATAATCCCTCTGGAATTCTGCCAAGTCCATCCATTTCTGTAGATAGGATTTCAGCCTCAGACTGTAGGCGGCGAATAGTTCTCCCGGCTCTCGTCTAGACGATCTAAACTTCTTCCGATACGTTTGTGCTGTGATGTCATAATGCTTCATCAAAGCTGCTTTTAATTCCTGGTAATTATTTTCCTGTCCTGGTGGTAAGCGTGTGTACACGTCAAATCCCGAACCGATTAAACCCTGGGATAGTTTAAGAGCCCATCTGCTCCGATCCAGCCCCATAGCGACTGACATTGCTTCGAAACGAGATGCGTACTGGTCAAAGCGTTCCTTAGACTGATCGTAGACAGCTAAGGGAAACTTCATGGCATGGTAACCATGTCCACTCATATGGGTTGCACCAGGTGACGAAGAATTTCCTTCCACTCCATCTATTTCTCCCTTAGTTTGTGTCTTGAGCTCCAGTTCTCGCATGCGGTATTCATGTTCCCTTATCTTGTGGGCTTCTTCTGCTTCCAACTGGGTCTTTCGCTCCTCCCTTTCCGCTTGACGAAGTTCTCTCTCTCTTTCTTGTATGTAATCCGTTAGCTCGGACCCAGCTAAACCAATTGCCTCCCCGTTGGCCCTCAGTTCAGCTGTAGTTACTTTAGGAGTTGCCATAGTTACAGCAGATAAGTCAGCACGTTGATCAAAGACACCTCCAAGCAGTAAAGAATACTCACTATAAACCGATACTCTACCTAGAACCTATATCATTTATCTATGTCTATTAAATATTATAAATCTCCAACACCATACAGTACATCACAACCACTCTCTCATCCACAAGAGGAGATATAGGATAAAGACTTATGTAGACGTGTGACCGTGTGACTAGGTATGTAATGTCTTACCACCTATCCACATTCACTCTGTCTGGAACTTTCTCACTGCAAAGTCACCAGCCTTAATGAAATGTTTCTACCATAAATGTAATGGCACCATATATCCAATGGACGTCCTTCCATTAAAAGTCATCAATGTATACTTCTATTTATTCCAATCAGTATGTCCCAACATGTAGGTACTCCGCTATGCCTGTGCCAATATGCAGGTCATATGGGTATAATGTATGTACGTATCCCGCTCGCTCCACCAATTATGTCACTCGTTTAAATTCCAGAGAGAAGGTTGGACTCAACAAGCACATCTATAAAACTGATTATCTGTTGGGGTTATTGCCTGACTTTGGTCTACACACCTCTCTTCTGTCTTCCCTTCCATATATCTACTTCTGTCACTCTCTCTATTATTCTCTCAACACATACTCCGACAACATTTCCTTTCAACATATAATAAAAGATTTATTAATAAAGAAAACTATGTCCGGTGTGTGTATGGATATTGTCTGTGTAGTTGTTATTGTATTCTATGGTTGTGGACAGAATGAACTCAGAATGTCTATCAGCTGTATCTTCTCGCCAGTCATTCTTCACGATTACAGGACATCACATCAAACAGGACAGAGCTCACCCGGGATGATCCGTAGGCTTGAATCTGATGGTAAATCCGTTAGTGAAATGTAAACAAACTGTTCATCACTGATTCACCGTATTGCTATAAAAGTCCCGTAAGTTTATGACTGTGCCCAAATCGGTTTCATGATATTAAGTATCCATCATCAAAAAAAGAAAACACCACATTGTCAATGTTCTTCCTATTGTCTATTATGATTATCACTATTGTCTTTGTCTATTCCTTCTACCCTATGTATGCAAGTCGTATGTAGGTTGAAGTCTCTGCTTGCCCCACCTTAACATCTTTTTCTGTTTAGGAGCCCCGTGGTATATGCGTGTTAGCATACAGTCTTCTGTATTTTACTTGATGTTAGTATTTGTTCATCTGAACGAACTGTTTAGGTTCTTTCTGGATCTAAGTATGTACTTTATTGGTTCACGTAGAGTAGGTTTTTCTTTCTTCTCCAATGTCCCTAGAAACTGGGAACCTGTGGATGAATATAACAAGTCGAGTGGTAAGCGTCCGCCCCTTACTCCTAACTTATGCAAGTGTCCTTCTCCAGCCATAATGACAAGGCTTTCGAAGTCACCATCCGCATAAGACATAAGAATTCACCTCAGTCTAAAACACCCACTAATAATATGTAATGATAAAGGTAATACACGCTCATCTATATTCCTATTCTAAAACGATATTTTAATATACCTTATACACATCTATGTTCCTATATAGAATTAATGTAGATCCACGAATCGAAATTAATCCTCAGCCAAGCACTTTATCCCATTATAAAGGAGGATATTTCTTTTCATTACAGGACACATAATTCTATCTTTCCGTCCAGTTGGGGAACACACACTAAACTGACACAAAGACGTGGCCACTCTCTTTAGATCATCTTTGTCCCATCGTCCTTGACATTGCTGGACAAAGCAAATTCAGACTTCATTATCCCTGGTCAGTGGAAAATTCCAGATCTGGGCTTTTCCGTATATCCCTACCTACAGAACGCAATAGACTGATCCATGATACTGTCTGTCTTTGTAGCAAACTAATTTTTCCACTCTCCAGGTCACCTGTATTGTAGTCGACTCTCCCGCCTTGACCTATATACATATGCGCTGGTCAATCCGTTGTGTTTTATCCTTCTGTTTCATTAACCCTTCTACTCCCTGGGTATTCGCTGCATACAGTCGTCGATCTGGGATTCACTAACATGCAGCATTTCATGACAATTAGTTTAGTTTAGTCGACGGATCAACATCACGGCACACGAGTGTAAACCATAAATGCTCCGTTCTACTCCTAACTCAAACCTGAGCCCGGAGAATCTCAGCTCAGTTCACCAATTCAGTAGCACCGGCGAGGGTCCTGAAATACTTTGGGTAGATTTTGAACTCAAATTTTACCCGGGCAGCGCCGTTAGGCTACTCTTTTTCGATTTCAACTGCCAGGGGATTTTTTAACGTGCGCAACAATACACACGGACGTCCGATCTCACTATCCAGAGTTGTGGTTATCTGCGGTTCAGCCGTTGCTATTCTGTGCGGTAGAGTAGTGGCTAGACGCTGGCCTGTAGGCACTGTGGTCATGAGTTCCAATCCGTATCGGGGTGAATTTTAAACATTCACTATGTCAGCCAAGCCTCCCAGGTCGACCTGGCCTAACATCGATGCCAGGAAATGTTCTGGGAAGTGAAGGCAGCCAGTGTGATACTTACCGCATCAGCCATCGAGTGCCGATTGGTCTATACAAATGTGGGTCGAGCACCATATGCCTACAGCGTTTTAAGGTGTGTAGTTTATTCTATTCCTCTGCTACCCTACGGTATGAAGGTACCTACATGCGCGCGCGCGCGCAAACACACACACTAGAGAAACATGTGCTTGGTCAAACCAAGGTTAGACAGATTCCTCACAGGCTAGTATCATTTTGTGAGAAGATTAATTCCCTGACAGACATTGCTGGGATCCAATACAGTTATAAGATATCACTTGCTCTTTTTATATGTAGTAATGTGGTGATAAAATATCACTTGCTCTTTTGTATAATTCAATAATGTGGTGATAAAATATCACTTGCTCTTGTGTATAATTCAATAATGTGGTGATAAAATATCTCTTGCTCTTGTGTATAATTCAATAATGTGGTGATAAAATATCATTTGCTCTTGTGTATAATTCAATAATGTGGTGATAAAATATCATTTGCTCTTGTGTATAATTCAGTAATGTGGTGAAGGTTTACTTACATACTAGGTCAGTACAGTGATTGCTTCACGTATTTAACTGGGCTAGTAAGCTGAAAGCAATAATTTCGCATACATTGAAAGGGATACAATTTCACAGACTCTTGTACTAACCCAGTAAAGTGGTACAATTTCACTTTTATACTAACCCAGTAAAGTTGTACAATTTCACATACTCATGTAATATCCCAGTACAGTGAACAATTTCACATACTCATATACTATCCCAGTACAGTGAACAATTTCACATACTCATGTAATATCCCAGTACAGTGAACAATTTCACATACTCATGTAATATCCCAGTACAGTGAACAATTTCACAGACCAATGTCCGTGGTCCAGCCCCAGGTGGCTGATCTCTCGGTGCTAATCCACACTGACCATTTAGCATAAGGGCTGGGGAAATCCCACAGGTCAGATGAGTTGTCTTTCTTGCGTCGTACGTCTGTTTATCTGCCCTTGAAGCTGCCTATGCCCGATGTCCTCGTCTCCCCTTCCCCCTGCTCTGTGTGCAGGTATTTCAGCTGCAGGCTCATCGATCGGAACTACGGTTGCGCACTCAATTGCAGACCTTGAGATGATGTTCAGATACGCCTAGAGACGTTTAAAGCATGACTTAGGTTGCCGGCAAGATACTGACACCCAGTGCCGATTGTTTTTATAAATATGGAGCTAGTCCATCCATCATGTGCCATGCCGATAAGCGTGGTCGGTCATGTACTGCCATGTCACTCGATCACCAGAGTCGTGGATCAGCTCTGTGTTCCTGTCTCGACCAGCCACATGGCCAAGCCATCCAGGTATTTACTTCCCGGTCTTCCCCTTGGTCTCTTCCCTTCGATCTTGCCAGTCGTCACCAAGTTCTCCAATTCATTCTTCTCACAACATGCCCAACATACACTAAATGCACATTAAGACACGGAAAGGGGTTCCTCTTGAAATATACTAAATACACATCGAGACATGGAAAAGGGTCCCTTTTGACATTTCTTGTCATCGCTAGTTATTAATTTAAATATTACAGAAACATGCAGACACTTATCTGGCCACCACCCAGTACTCTAAGGAAAAGTCAGACGGGCACAATCACGTATACCCAGACTGCAGATGGCACCATTAGTATTGGGGCTCTGGGCTGGCTGTTGGAGATGAGGACGGGGCTCAAATAGGATTATCTCGTGTGTTTTGATGACGAATCCTCACTCAGCTCTTAGAAAGAATATCGTGGGCAAAAACAAGAAGAAAATTACAGAAATCCTTCAAGATCTGAACGGCGAAGAAAAAACAGTTCATAAATATTATCAGTCACAGAAACTAAATGCTCTGGACATATTAAACGTTAGAGGCTTGGGAAGCACAGTGACGTAAGGCTTGTTCCTAGGTGAAGAGGCTGTGGCCTACCATCATGAAGATGGGCACCTGACACTGCAGATACCTTGTCATGAACATACTTGGAGCAGGCCAACTGTCAAAGAAGGGAGCTGGTAAATGATCCATGAAGCTATGTAAATAGTAAATAATTCACGTGGCATAGTGACGCACTTAACACAAGGGCATGACTCAGGACGATTAATTGTTACACGTGGTCTCAAAGCTCTACGGTTTATGGGTGTGGATTTCCTTCTTGGGTAATAGATGAACTGATATTCTCTAGCAAGCAATAGCCGGGCGTTCCTTGGTTAATCGAGACATTAACATTTTTTTTAATCTCCTAATTCTCTCTCTCTCTCTCTCTCTCTCTCTCTCTCTCTCTCTCTCTCTCTCTCTCTCTCTCTCTCTCTCTCTCTCTCTCTTTCTGTATGTGAAAAAAGACATTCAACCTGGTAACTTATCTCAGAATCAGTAAATGATACTGAGTATCACAGCCTGGGATTCGGAGATTAGCATTAAAAACTTTTTCTTTTTTTTTCACATTTTCATTTTCTCTTCATTGTTCTCGTTTTTTTTCCATCTTTTTATTCTCATCCCGTTCTTACGCCTTAATGTAGTCACTGGAGGGTCTTCTCCGTGATTATATGTTGTGTTTTGTGTATGTATTTGTGTGCTGATGAAGGCTAGTCGCCGCAACGTCCTGCATTTTTATGTTATGGGAAACTGCAATTATTTGTGTTATTTTATATTGTGCACGAAATATAGAAATATTAAAAAAAAAAGAAGAAAAATAGAGATACATATAAATACACATAAAAGGGTCAGAGACAGAGATGGTTAATATATAGGAGCCATGGAACTACATTGGGAAGCAATTGATTGGAGTGCTTCATGTAAGGTGGATGCTGTCAGTACTCCTTCAGGTGCAAGGACGGAAGTAGAAGAAAAGAATCAACCGTGAAATGATCTTTTCATTATTGCCCATTAAACGACAGATGTCGTGGTTGTCTGTGATACGACGCCATTGTCTGTGTTATACGTCGCCATTGTCTGTGTGATACGTCAACAATGTCTGGGCGCTCCATTGTTGTCACATTCCTCGTCCTCTGTCCTTTGAGCTACTTTCTCTGTCTTTTTTTTTTTTTCTCCGGCTGTACGCCTCATCCACATGTCCTTTGAGGCCTTTGTCTGTCCCAAGACAGGTTGTGGGTCAACTCCGGCATTTGATACTCTTCTTGTCCGTCGCGTAAATGACTTTGTTCTGGTCATCTTTCTCTTTGTGGAGGACATCCAATCAGTGAACTGGAACAGCATTGCACACGGTGGACTGGAACGCATGTTCCACTTGTCCTTATTTTAACTCACATAGTTGCCCTTCTGGATTGTGGGTTAGTCTGTTCACAATGGAAACCTGTATAGAAAATATTACCATTAAGTGAAGAATCCCTTTACACACTCCTTAAGACTGACTCATTGGATGTATGGTGATAGACACCAGATTTCTATACACCAATGGGCACTCTGTGGGCGATGTGGTTAGTAGCACATCGGCCGCCTTTACTTCCCAGACATTTCTTGGTACCATTTGAGTTGTTATCGTCCTGATAGCTTAGGCCCATTTCTAACATGTATCCGCCGAGATATTACAACATAGCGGCCTCTTAGTCAGTCTCTTATAAAACTATACTGGAGGGCAAGTGAGCAAGAGGTAGACAACGATACAAGTGGGAAGACAACTTCAAGAGATGTACGAACAGCATCTGACACAATGTACAGTCAGGGCGAGAGAAAGACAGTGTTGGAGATCCATTGCGGTCAACCTTCTTTGTGGAGACGGCACCTGATTGATTGATTGGTTGAGCCAGTCCACATGTGCTGTATTGCATCTTGAACTACTTACTTCCTAATATGCCTCTTCGCAGATGTGAAGATACAGTACCGGTCTTGCCCACCCCTTCTGGATGTGCAAAGGGGAAGAGTAACACTGCAAGGCGATGCCTCGGAGAAGATACTTTGGTAGCGGGTAGGCAGGAAAGTCTCTACGCCAATCTTACTCCGGTAGATGCGCGACCACGCCAGGGCTCATGCGACCAGTAGACCAATACATCACACTTGAGAATTAACACTAAGTGTACCAGAGAATTTACGAATAACATCTTCTTACTTTATCTTCTCTGACAGTTGCTCTTACTTTATCTTCTGTGACAGTCGTTCTTATTTTATTTTCTGTTCCAGTTGTTACTTAAACTTATGCCTCATTAGTTACTATATCGTCTTCTGTCACAGATAAACGTCTGTCAAATTTCTCATTTTAACTTTTGGGGTCCCAGATGTTACTTTAACTTCTGTCTCAGGTGTTACTTTATAACTTCTTCTTTGTTGTTACTGCAACTTCTGTCCCTGTTAGATTATCTCCTGTCTCAGATGTTACTGTTACTTCTGCCTCTGTTGTTACTTTATCTTCAACAGCAGACCGCCTTCTTCTTCATCATCATCATCATCACCATCATCATCATCATCATCATCAAGTGCCCTGCCGGTTGGCGTAGGCGTTCATGGCTCTCCACAGATCTCGGTCTTTGGTGTCTGGATCAACTCTGCTGATGATATTCCTCCATGCCACCTCTCAATCCGCCCAGCATCATTTCTCTTGGTCTGCCTCTGCCTCTCTTCCCCTCGATCTTTCCAGTTGTCACGATGTTCTCCAATGCCACTCTTCTCATCACATTACCAAAGAAAGCTGTTTGTCTCTTTCTTATTGTTGTATATAGTGTTCTAGTTTCATTAGCTTCTTTCAGGCAATCGTTGTTATAAGACCGCCTTACGTTGGTATTTTTTGAAATGGTATGGGTGTCGGTCGTTCAGAAAGCAATGGTAAACTACTGAAAGTAAACTTGCCCAGAAATAATGAACAGCCAGAATTGCTGGGGTTGACTGCTACGTCCTTGTAAGGGATATGCAACAACTCATATATTACTTTTAACTTCTGTCTCAGATCTTACTGTAACGTATGTCCCTGTTGTTACTTTACCTTCTCGCTTGTTTCGTTGTCCCTTGCTCTCCTGTCTTTTGTCCTTCTTTCTAGAATGTTTATTTTAAATTAGAATGTCGTGTACTATAACACTTTAATAGACACTTTTCAACGCCTGAAAGCCAATTGGGCACGCACACAAGTATACCACTGCTTAGTTACACTACAATCACCAACAATCTCCACATACCACTGCCGTTCCATGTTCATACCAGGTCGCTTCTAGGTCATGCCTCGAATTGTCGGAATCCAGATCACCCCATCTGTTAACCCCACAGACATGCGATCACACGGGGTTTAATCGAGTACAAGTGGCACACTAAAACTGGATTATAATTGCCGCATTCCTGTCATAGACTTCAGGGCACGCTAGGCCACAGGATCCAGGGGTTTGCTTAATGTATGAGGTTGTTTCCCTTCATTGTTGGTAAGAATATAGGCGGGAAAGCGTCGCTGGAGTATCAAGTTATAGGAGGTAGAATTGATTACCACTGATGGCCGCTGAGCAGATGGGTAAGGTTGAAGGCAAGCCAGCAAGGGGTAGACAATGATACAAGTGGAACGATAACATCAAGAGATGGATAAACAGCAATCTTGCAGAATGTACAATAAGGCGAGAGACAGTGTTGGAGATCCATTGCAGCCAACCTTAATTGTGGAGATGGCACCTGATTGATTAATTAATCTGATAATACTGGCTAGAGAGAGAGAGAGAGAGAGAGAGAGAGAGAGAGAGAGAGAGAGAGAGAGAGAGAGAGAGAGAGAGAGAGAGAGAGAGAGAGAGAGAACAGCCTTTTGGCTAAGATCAAAGTGTAGATTTATCTGCACTGGATCTAGCCTAGGCCACCAACAGAGGCGGCAGTCAAGATCAACCACACAAAGACGTGGAACTTCATTGGGCCGCTATTGCGCCTGGAGAACCTTGAACCCTAATTATTTTTTTTTTAAAGTCTGGACAATACTTAAAACGCAGCAGCAAATCCAGGACTTTTAATCAAATTACTACTGGGATAATCAGCATGGGAACTCTTCGCTGGCTGTTGAAGATAGGGACTGATCACGTGTAGGCAATGTCCGGAGTGCACTGAGTCGATTCTTAAATTCAGTATTCAATATTCTTTAATACGTGCGCTAAGGCACAATGGAAATGAGTATGTATATAAGCACAACACACAATTGACGTTAAAGACACCCTGGTTGGTTTTGTTGAGAATCTTCGTCCGATAACGCTTACGTAATTTGACTTTGAGGTCGTTTAAACACACCTTCCCTTGCTTCTTTTCTTCAGTTTTGTACGCTTGGACTCAGTCTAAATGGCACCTTTTTTTTTTTTTTTTCATGAACTACGCTGTCTTCAGCAGCTGATGCAGGCTTCAGTAGTTTGACATCTTGTTGCATCTAACCGCAGTGTTGACTGGAACAGATATTTGTGAGCTGTATTTTGGCGCATTGTTTTATTATATGTTCTGTAATTGTATTGTTGTATTGTATGTTCTGTAGTTTTATTGTTTTATATGTTCTGTAGTTTAATTGTTTTATTATTGTATTTACTGCAGTTTTTGTTTTATATGTTCTGCGATTTTATTGTTTATAAATTATTTGTTCTTATTTACCAACAACGGTGACACATTGAAAGAAATTATACGCCGACTCTCAATTGCCCTTAAAAGACTAAAACTTCCCTTAAAAGACTAAAACTTCCCTTAAAAGACTAAAACAATTGAATAAATTATGGAGTGGGACAGATAGAACTATAAAAATTAGATTTTTAAGAGCATACATCTCTCCCATTGCAACATACGCATGTGAGACCTGGACACTTACTAAACAAGCTGAACAGCGCATAAATGCCTTAGAATATAAATGTTATAAACGGGTTCTAAGAATATCTTGGATAAAGAAAAGAACAAATGCGTCCATACTTCAAGAGCTGAATATTGAAGGTTGGCTATTACAGACGATAAAACAAAGAAAATTGAAATATTTTGGTCACTTGAAACGTCATGAAAGTTTGAAGAGAACAATAATGGAGGGATATACCTGCGAAGAGAGAAGAGGAAGGCCAAAGAGAAGATGGGTGCAGGATATGGCAGATGATCTACAGATGGGTATCGGACGCGGGGCATCTTGCTTGTGATCGAGAAGTTTTCCGGAAGGTTGTTATGGGAGCGAGGTTCTGCAAAGGACATGCTACTGAATGAATGAATGAATTATTTGTTCTGTAGTGATTGTTTTATTTTATGTTTAGCAGTTTGATTGTTTTATTGTTTGAGGTGCTTGCCCATATGTACACATCGCTGTAGAACCCGTCTTTATAGCTCGGTGTACACTGAGTCTCTTGTCTTCTGTTATGAGTTTAATGACGTTAACCTGACCAGCCCTTATCCAATAGATAATAGCCATCCTGTGGTTGAAGAGGGGACCTTCTGTGTGCTTATATTACATTTTGTTTTTCAAATGTGAAACTGGAATATCCGGCTGTGTCCCAGCGGCTTCTTGAGGGCCCACTGCGACAACGTTGTAGCAGGTATGGTCAGAGATAGACTGAACATACGTGAATTGGGACCTTTCTATTGGTGTCTGTGCTTAAATTATAAGACACAGTTGTCAAGCAGTTTCTTGCTCGGGGTCTCTGATGTAATAGGGTCATTGCAGTTTGCATGACCGGAATGCACGCAGGGATTGATGTCCAGTCGTTCCCTCACTTAGCAGGTGACGAGAACAGACGAGGAACACGCATCCGACTGTGCTAATGACATTCAACGCAGCTCCGAATCTACTTCGCTAGCGTTTCCGTTCCTTTCATTATGAACAACAATGTTAGCGGATCTCAACATGTCCCCATGTCAATAATTGGTCTAGGGCAGTGTTTCCCAACGTGGGGCCCACGCCCCACAAGGGGGCAATTCGACTGTTAAGGGGGCCAATTCGAAAATGGAAGAAATCGGCTGAATATAACAAAACGGGGAGACTTGAGACTGAAGTTAACTAAATTCGAACCTGACATAAGATCTCTTTGCAGCAAGCATCAAGCGCAAGGATCTCACTAAATTTAAATAATAAATAAATACTAATAATTAAAATAATATAGAAAAATCTTTCATTAAAATTATTTTGTACTTGATTTTCAGTTCTCCATTATATGTTTTGAAAATTTACTTACTGTGTTTGCTCAATAATTACCTAGTGATTTCTTCCTAAAACCTATCATTCAAGTTTCTTTAGTGAACATTTCAATTTTTGAATATTAAAAATAATGTATATGTTGAAAGGGGGAGGGGGGCAATATGAATTTTAGAAAGGCTTAAGTGGGGCATGGCACAAAAAAGGTTGGGAAACACTGGTCTAGGGGGTGTTGTACAGCCACTTGAAGGGTTTATTAAACTCAAAATAGAGAATAGATGTCAAACATCTATACACCTGATTATGATTGTAATAGATGTCAGGTGACACCCCCTGCCTCAACCCTCTTCTTCTTTAAAGAGTTCTAAAAGAGTTACACCACACAATCTATCAACACAGAAAATTAGAGAAAATAACACCCCATAATAGGTTTCTTTTTCTGTTCGTTTTGAACTCGAGTGTAGTCCATGCTGGACTGATTTTTGCCCCATGGGCCAGCTTTCCCTATTACCAGTGTCCCTCGCCATCAGGCGACACTCCGACTTCTGAGGTACTTATACGTCCCCAGGTCAAGGATGAGAAGTCAGCAATTTAATCCATCAGACTTCGGCATCAGCACACCGGAAGTTTAAGAACCCTCTCACTTATCCATTCGGGTATGCTGACTTCCACGGCATTTTTTGTGTGCCCTCGCTCGCTTTGAACTCAAGCGTTGTCCATACACACTACTTCTAGTAGTGCTGGGCTGAATTTTACGTGTGGATTAGCTTTCCCTATTAACAGTGTCCCTCGCCATCAGGCAACCCACTCCGACTTCAGAGGTACTTGTAATGTACGTCCCCAAGTCAAGGATGATAGGTAAACATTTTAGTTGAACTGTCTGGTGTAGGGGTTGAACCCCTTACCTCGGCATCAGCACACCGGATGTTTAAGAACACGCTTTCTAACCCATTCGTCCATGTTGACCTATGACATTAATGAAAGTTGTGACATTTTTAAAATCTTTGTCGTAAAGTATGAATAAAACTAGTGGAACCTTGGTAAAGCTGTCGAAGTGTAAACAATATAGCATAACACAAAGTAATGCAGCTTTACAGAACACAATTACGGAAAACAAGACGTTGCGGCGACTAGCCTTCATCGCCAAACAAATACATACACACAACATATAAATATAAATTGTTTTCTTTTTCCATTGTCTTTTCATTCTTCTCATCCTATTCTTATGTCAGTAGTGTCTTCCCAGTTTTTATATGTTGCATGTTTTTATTTGTTTGCCGGTGAAGGTTAATTGCCGCAACGTCCTATGTTTTACGAAATTGTGTTCTGTAAAGCTACATTAGTTTGTTATGTCATATTGTTTTCATTCTTCTTATATTTTAGAGAAATGTTCCAGTTAACGAGTTAGTCTGGCAGCCCTACTACAGTGTGTAGTTTGAGAATCACTGCATGTTGTGTAAACAATGGGGAACTATCAGACTAACAGTTCCCACATAGTAACTAACGTATGAAACACCTTCTCGTAATCTCATCCCGTGCTAAAGCTGCAGTCACTGTTGCGCGAAAATTTAAATTCAAACCTGACAAGGGGACGCAACTGGTATTCAGTGAATTGCAACGCCGTGCAACAAAACATTCGTTTAGTTACTATACTGTATCGTAATCAACCGTTGCATGATATCAAAAAGAACATTTTCTTCCCGTTTGTTTTTGTACAATGATTACAAATGCTGCACTTCATTTACGCCCACTCCTTATTCACACGCGTCCGGTCAAATGGCTTTGTTTCCTGGGGATTTTCCCCCGTCCGTTCCTTCACCTCGCCCTTCCCCAGATGGTGGCCAAGGCGACAGGTATATTTATCAACGAAGGCGGTAACAATGGCCAGATGATTAAACCCCTGTGTCCTTGGCTCCAGTGTTCCTCGCTGTGATATTACCTCGTCTGGCGGAGGGAGGGAGGTATTGAACGGGGCCTGGCCTTCTTCATTTGTGCAGGGAATTCGAGGACTATTGGGCGCAGAGTGGTAGAAAGGATAGGTTCCTACACATGCATACAGGTATGTTTGAGTGTGTCACTGTGCGAGTCGGTGGGTGACATGTGTAGAATTATGTGGGTTCGTTTTATTATGAGTCATACCACTTGCAGTTGTTGTTGTAGAGCATATGTCTGCATACTAGACGGGAAGTCTATGGTGATTGTCGCATTCTTGTTCTTCATAATCAATATGGACAGTATTAATAATAATATAGAGGAGTTAACGTAGCTAGCCAAAGATGAAAGAGAACTGTAATATGTTTTAACAGCTAGTAGTATTCAACATAAATGATTCTGATAATTCAACATAATCATAGACAGGTAGATAGGTGGATAGACAGAACGAACGAACGTTATTTTCTTTATTAGATACATAGATAGATGGATGGGCGGGTGGATTTCAGTTGGTATATGGATAAGTGGTGGGTATGTAGATGGGTGAGTGGATAGGTAGATAAATAGGTGTAGAAGAAACAATCCCCACAAACGATCGTGGGTATTAAGATAAACTACGGCACACGAAAAAGAAAGCCGGGTATGGTTGTATATTCTACTGAAATCAAGTCTCCACTTGGGAACAAAACTACTTGCATAGTTACCCGTCACAGCAGCCATCAGGTTGAGTGTCCCTGCCCCATTATGCCCGGTACTTATGCTACCCTATAAATATGATTCATGTAATCTAATAGCTGGCCCAACTATGTGAATCGGGTGTCAGTCTCGCTAGCGTGCCACTAAGCATTCAAACAAACAGTTAACGCCAGCCTGACAGTTAGATGGCAGTGATAACAATGAACTGGGGACACTAACCTATTCATAACACTCGAACCAATTCACAAGATTCCTTGCGGGCTGGTCTCAATTGTATGCTGTCTATCTAGACTTCATTCCGTTTTGTGGAAGTCGGAAATCTTGATCTCAAGTAGACAATGATAGGGCAGTTAATGGTCTCGCGAGGGGGGAAAAGCACTATTGTATATTTGTCCCAGGTGCGAAACTAACAATAATGTTTGTACCCAAGCAGTTTCTTGTTATGGGTATGTGATATGATAGTGTCATGGTATTTTGCAGGCCTGAATGGTTAATCTTTCCCTGACTTTAGCAAGCCTCGAACCCTACCCGGCCATGTTCCTGACATTACCAGCGCAGATACCTCTCAACTTTGCTAGCGTGTCTGCTGGACTAGGTGTGTACGCGGCAGTGCTGTAGAACAGTTGTTCCCCCTGCCTCTGATGCTGTCTGGAACATCTCGATGGGCTGAGCTCATATGTCAGATATGTAGGGGCTACATGCTACATACTCAGAGCATATTCTATATCATCAGACATCACACGTAGATGAGCTCATGTGTCGGCCAAGGAGACACCAGATATGTATGGGCTACATAGTCAGAGCATGTTCTATATCATCAGACATCACACGTAGATGAGCTCATGTGTCGGCCAAGGAGACACCAGATATGTATGGGCTACATAGTCAGAGCATGTTCTATATCATCAGACATCACACGTAGATGAGCTCATGTGTCGGCCAAGGAGACACCAGATATGTATGGGCTACATAGTCAGAGCATGTTCTATATCATCAGACATCACACGTAGCTGAGCTGCTTGCTACATAAGTCAGTCTAATGAATTTGCCGTTTCTTCGCCTTGTACCATACTGGGTATATTATGCTGGCCTTTTTTTTTGTAGACAACGGGCACTCGATGGCTGACATGGTCAGTGTCCCACCGGCCACCTTTACTTCGTTCCCTACCTTTCCTAGTGGTCATTTTAGGCTGGGTAGAACCGGGAACTCAGGTCAGTTAAAACACCGACTACAGTGGATACATGAGTACTTAAAAGAGGTGTGGCCAAACAGGAACACTACGCAGTAAACCAACACAAAACTGGTGTCGTTAGCCGCTACACTCTGCGGGATTTGCTGAGGGGATCCGAGCACTTACGGACTGAATGGTTCGATGGCAATGAGAGTGATCTCTCGACTAACTAACTAACTAACTAACTAACTAACTAACTAACTAACTTGATCATCGGGCAGCAGATAATCGTGTTAGTCTGATCCCATTGGCTACATGATCACAGCATGTTGTGTATCGGCTAGACGCCACGCGTGCATTAGCTTCTCGATTGTTTGGCTATTCCTTGATTTCTGCCAGCAGTCGCCATTACATATCCAAGATAGGAGAATAACAACGCTATCGGGGACAGGTGGTGAACTGTTGCTGACCTGATACTAGAGTCCGCCGAAAAAAACAAAATATGATGAGGAAACTCGACGGAGGAGGAGGAAGTAGAAACCAGATACAGGCAAATCTTTCAGCCGAAGTCTTTATCAGCTGGCAAAAAACTTACACATCAAGAATACTTAACTTGCGATCTTGAAATTAATGCAGTAACCCCACATAGTCGGTCTCTCTGGCCGAGGGGTTACAACACTTTCTCCGTAATCCCGTTTATCACGCAGTCTCGTAGCGGGGCGAGAGCTGGAGGCTGTTCGACCCCCGCTGGTGTCTTGCGGGATAACTGAGCCGGCCGCTCAGAAAGCAATGGCAAACTACTGAGCGTAATCTTGCCAAGAAATAAACAGACAGCTGAAAGATGCTGCTGTTGACAGAGATGTCCTGTAAAGGATATCCGAATTAAAATTTTATTTTTGCTTATTTTTCATATCCCGCGTTAAGTATTCTTGTTTTGCTTTACTTGACCGTTTAATGAAGAGTTTGGTGGACAATTTAGCCTGGTCTGTGTTTTTTCTTTAGTCGAGCTTTCTAGTCCTCTTTTGTTCTTTTTTTTATATTCTTAAAATAGATTCAAAGACAGGAGAAACCTTTTACTAAATACCGCTATTCGGTATAGAGTAAGTCCAGCAAGGTAACATGTTACATTGTTGCAAGTAACTGTTCAGCTGTAGTCAATTAGCGCGGCATAGAGTACAAGCCATCTCAACCATGCTGATTGCAGCCCTTCTTTCGTTCGCTAGAAATTTCTATATCTACAATGTTGTGTCTTCTATGAACTTCGCTGTCTATTTTAGTTCTCTCAATGGTCCATGGAGTTTGTGTGTTCCACTGTTGTTTCTCTAGACCTAGAAGGTTTGCCTAGATAAGCCATACTTTGGGCAGCCTTGGAGTATGTGATCTACTGCCTACGGCGCCAATCCACGCTGTGGATTGCAGCTCCATTTTCACTAGAATGTTCTCAAACACCCGGATTTGTAGCACGCGGAGAGCAGTCAAGCGCTACATGGTCACTGTTATGCTCCAACCCACAATAACGTCCACGCTAGTGGACACTGCTTAAACCACAACATGACATGTTTGTTCTTAAGTTTAACGGGAAACAGCTCGTTTCAATCTTCGACCCAAGTCCGTCAAATATTTGCATATTTTGTCACTGGTTATCGCTGTGGCCTCAATTAAATCTAGGGTATTAACCCGGTGAAGAATGCAATTTTCTGGTTAGGCTATTGATCTGACTTGCCTACAAGGGTCAGTTCTCTCTCTCACCCCCCCCCCCCTTTCTACCAGCACGTGTTGATGTTTGCTAGCCTATCACTCTAGGCGGGTCCCTGAAATTCGAAGAGCTCACTTGACCTAACGAACTTGACCTCCGGTATATTGCATATGGCCGCTGGTGAACGTTTGGAAGGTTGTTTTGTCAACGAGTCCCATATGCAAGTGTGCTCGTTAAAACTCCTATTGAAGTTAGAAATCGCAAAGAGTATACCATATGGCCAAGCATGGCAAAATTGATAGAAAAGTCAATTTACCCATGGGTAGATAGATGTATGACATCTGAGTAGTGGAAGCAAGCCTTACACGCATCCACACATAAAAGATAAAGGAGAGCAAGAGGAAGGAGATAAAGGAGAGGAAGAAGAAGAAGATAAAGGAGAGCAAGAGGAGGAAGAAGAAGATAATGGAGAGCAAGGGGAGGAAGAAGAAGATAAAGGAGAGCAAGAGGAAGAATAAGATAAAGCTGAGCAAGAGGAAGAATAAGATAAAGGTGAGCAAGAGGAAGAATAAGATAAAGGTGAGCGAGAGGAAGAAAAAGGTCACGAAGAAGAAGGTAAAGGAAATCAAGAGAAAGAAGAAGATAACTTTATAAGCGGTAATAAAAAGTTGTAATTATCCACTATAACCAGGGTAAACGAATCAAAATTTTGAATAAAAGTTGTTCCACCGTGAATGCTTAGAAATGTTGGCCCCAATTTCTGGCCTCCCAGCCTTAAGAATAAAATAGCCCATCCCCGCTGGCGACCTTTTAAACTGAGTCTTAATTCATTCTCAAATCGCACTTAATCACTGAACACTTGGCCGAGCCCCTGATAATTGAGTTACTCATCAACTGCTGATAATTGTCTGGTCAACTACAGTAGTGTAGTGTCTGGGAGATGCGGATCAGAGCAGAGTTGGTAGGGGTTGGAGAACAACAACTGGCTTGTATGTTTGTTCTAGATGGGGCTCATTAAGCGGCGTGAACACGTCGATGTTAAGTGGCTAAGTACTCACGCTGGTTGAGTGGGAGGGGAGATCAGGATGGTCGTAGCAGTGGGGTGTGGATTTCTTCGTCGCTGGAGCAGCGACATCCTGTTTGTTAGAATGTAAGATTATCTACTGTAATCTTCATCGGCCGTAGTATGACCAGAGGGAGGGGGAGATGAAGGGGGAGGTGTGTTTTGTTTTGTTTTAATAATACAATACAATATTCTTTTATTTATTTTCTATCAAATTAAGAAAGCTTGTGCTTTTTTTTTTTTTTTTGGTTTCTTATCAAATTACTAAAGTTATTTTTGTTTCTTATCAAATTACTAAAGTTATTTATGTTTTTTATCCAATTACAGAAACGAAAGTTATTTTTGTTTTTATCAAGTTAGGAAAGATCGTACGCGGAACGCCTTAATTAAATGTGAAAGTATTATATCAAAGCAAAATACAAACGTAATGAGAGAGAGAGAGAGAGAGAGAGAGAGAGAGAGAGAGAGAGAGAGAGAGAGAGAGAGAGAGAGAGAGAGAGAGAGAGAGAGATTCATTCCTAAGTGGTATTTTTTTATTCTCGCCCCAGAGGTTGATGTATACAAAACACACCCACAATTAATCTGACTTTCCCCTCTAACTCTCTCTCTCTTCCATTTCTCTCTCTCTCTCTCTCTCTCTCTCTCTCTCTCTCTCTCTCTCTCTCTCTTCTTCCCCTTCTCTCTTCTTCTCCCCCCCCACCCCCCCCCCACCAGTGAAGTCGTGCCATACAACCTTCCATTCTAGCCAGCGGGTGCTCTACTCCCAGACACCAAGACGTTAAATTATAACTCAACCGAACCTCCGCCATGTGCGGTACTATATGATGAAATCTGACCACTTGCCTCTCCGTGAATGTTAACTTGCCGCACCAGTCTCGCACACCCCGCTCCGGCACAGACACCGCGAAGACAACCTCTATACCATCCTCTCCCCGAAAGATTCACGCCCTCCTCGGGTGTTCACCAAACGGAACGTCAATGCATCCATTTTTCAGAGGATCCACAGCTGCCCTGTCGTGCATTTGTCAAACTATAATTGTCTTTATTTATAGGTCAGCTTTCCTAATTTCTGTTATGTAGCCTGGATCTCTCTGGCCAAGGAAGTTAAGGACGCTGTTCATAATCCCGTATACCCACGTACGAAACACAGCTGCTCGAGATTCGGCAGCGGATCGCGTCGCGTTGGTTTCTTACAGAAATGTATGTGAGCCGGTCGTTCAGAAAGCAATGGCAAACTACTGAACTCAAATCTTGCCAAAACATCATTAGCTGAAAAATGCTGGTGTTGACTGCAATGTCCTGTAAATAGGATATGCCCCCCCCCCCCCCCCACACACACACATACACACAAAGCCTAAGGCGCAGACTTGAGGTGAGCGCCCAAAGTTGCAGAACACCCAACGGCTTGCGCATTCATCGCCTCTGGCCGCAAAAGTCCAACTCCTGACCTTCACGTGGCGGAACTGTTTTAAATAAAAGGATAAGGGGCGGCGGCGAGTCTCTGGCGCCGTAAAAAAACAAAAACAAACACCGGAGTGCTCCAGATATCTATGTACGTAGTTCATACATGCGAGGACACGTGTGTACATGCATACTTATATAAACTCAAGTAAGACCACAGTCTGCTTTAGTAAAGGAACGGTGCTAAAGACGGAGGCGACCAGCCAGGAGGCTCACCACATAAATCAGGATGCCACGCAATTTCGCCATGAAATAGCGAATAGAGGTCAGCATGGCCGAAATGATAATAGCTCTGTCTTAAACTTCCGATACGTTAAAGGTGGGATAGAGGATACATTCCCAACACCGGTCAGTTGGACTTAAATTGGTGACTTATTGTTCATAAAACAATGACAAATCACTAAACGTAATCAATCAATCAATCATGTGCCATGCCGGAAAGCGTGGGCGGTCATGATTCGCCATTTCACTCGATCACCAGAGTCGTGGATCAGCTCAGTGTTCCTGTCTCGTCCATGCCATGTGGCCAAGCCATCCAGGTATTTTCCTCTCGGTCTTCCTCTTGGTCTGTTCCCTTCGATCTTGCCAGCTGTCACTAAGTTCTCCAGTCCATTTCTTCTCATAACATGTCCAAAAAATTTTGACTGTCTACGTTTAATTTCTCTAATCAATCTACGATTTTCATTTGTCTCTTGTAGTACTTGGTCATTGGTTTTTCTATCTGTCCATGGTATTCTATTTGCATTTTCCTCAGAAACCACATTTCTGCAGCCATCAACGTAATATTGCCTGGAAAATCAAGCAGAGGTTGGTCTTGATCGCCACGTCCCGCAAAGGACATTAGCTGTCTGTAAATGTCATTTCTGCAACTTTCCCGAGATACAAGAGGAAAGGAGAAGGGGGGAATTCGTCAACGGGGCAGCGTAATTAGAACTGTCAAGAGGCCTGGCCATTCTGGTGGACTTTGAGTAGCCCACTTGACTGCTGCAACTTTTCTCGTAGTAGAATCTCCCGGATCACCGTGCGTGTATATGTGTTGTGAGTTTATAGTTGCAAGATTACGGTGTCTAGTGTGCGTTCTGACCAATTGAAAGTTCTGTATGAAGTTATGTTATGTATTGGTAAGGGTTTCTTGGATTTTATGACATTCCTACCATCAAACATAACGTGAAGTGACCCAAGATAATTATATTACGATCTGTACAGAGATCGTTTGTCTTATAAAGTATAATATATAGGTCCACTGAGCCCTGAACTAACAGTGTGACTCAGTATCTGATTAACTGTGGGATTACAAGTAACTGCATCTCGCTAGGGAGGAAATAACTG
Source organism: Cepaea nemoralis (assembly GCA_014155875.1). Lineage (NCBI taxonomy): Eukaryota > Metazoa > Mollusca > Gastropoda > Stylommatophora > Helicidae > Cepaea > Cepaea nemoralis. The sequence goes on along the minus strand of JACEFZ010012348.1, from coordinate 138,391 downwards.
TTTTGGTAAGTGTTTTGTTTACATTGTTGAGAATTTAGAAGAGTGGATTGACATATTCAAACGGCGCGTTTTCGGAATAAGTAACTTGATGATGTGATGGTGAAGAATTATCTCCATATTGCTAGTTTGTTAAGGTTTCTGTATTTCAGTTTTACATTGTCTCAACACTTCGCCCCATTTCGTAAAACTGCATATAATTTGTATATAGCGATAGGTCTAGTTTACCCTAAACCGTGCCATTTTTGTCGTTTATCGCAAGCTCTTAAAAAAGCTCCAGATATGGTCCTCTTAAGTTGTGAAATGATGATCGTTTACCCAGACTGTGAAATAATGATCGTTTGCCCAAGCTGTGAAATGATAATCGTTTGCCCAAGTTGTGAAATTATGATGATCGTTTAACCAAGCTGTGAAATTATGACCGTTTGCCCAAGCTGTGAAATTCTGGTTCTACGCTCTGAAATTATGGTCGTTTATCCCAGGCTGTGAAATTAGGATCGTAAAATTTTGGCTGTGAACTATGTTCATATGGGTGTTTATCCAAGCTGTGAAATTATCGTGGTTTATTCAAGCTGTGAGATTAAGGTCGTTTGTCCAGCTGTTCAGAATAGATCGTTTGTCCAAGCTGTGCAATTATTATTGTTTGTCCAAGCTGTAAAATTAAGATTGTTTGTCTAAGCTGTGAAATGATGGTTGTTTATGCAAGCTGTGAAATGATGGTTGTTTATGCAAGCTGTGAAATGATGGTTGTTTGTGCAAACTGTGAAATTATAGTTTTTGTATCTAATGTTGTGGAATTTTGGTCGTTTGTCACAAGCTGTAAAATGATAATCGTTTGTCCAAGCTAGTAAACTTGTAGCAATTTATTCAGGCTGTAAAATTATGGTCCGTTGTTCGAGCTGTGAGATTATGGTTGTTTTTCAATGCTGTTAAATTTTGGTCATTTACCCCAAGCTGTGAAATTATGATCCTTTGTTCAAGCTTGTGAAATGGTGGTAATGCATTCAGATTCTAAACTTATAGTCCTCTGTTTGAGCTGTGAAATGAAAGTAATGTATCCAAGCTGTGAATTTATCCAAACTATGAGATAAAGTAATTTATTAAACTGAGATTAAAATAATTCATCCAAGCTATGAGATTACAGTCATCTGTCCAAGCTTAGATTACAGTAATTTATACAAGCTGTGATATCGTGGTATTTCGTTTTAAAATCTAAGTTGTGATATCAATATCGTCTGTTCAACCTGTGTATATCAACCGATAGACATTCCTGTAAACAGCATCGTTCTCTACTCCCACACAGCCCTGTCAGTGGGTCGTCGTTGTCCCACAATGGATGCGTGTGTACAGACATCCACCCTCTACCTATCATCAGTAATATCTATAAGCTTGACATTACTGCAGAATGTTCATCATGTATTGTAAGTGCAAGATTTCTTTGTCTGCCGTTTCGCGGTTCGCTTTCGACTGTATTCCGGGAGAATTGATTTCAAGGTATTGTGACGAGGAGCGGCCAGAATTCCGGGTTCGAATCCCCGGTAAGGTGTGGATATTTTTCTGTCGGGGGCAAAAAGATAAACCCTAACCTGTACAGTTTGTGGCGACTGCACTATCCAGGGGGCCTTAATTCCTCAGGCTCTAGACACCCGTATCCCACACCGGAAGGTACTATAGGCAGTAGATGACAGTTTGACAGTGACAAGAAGTGTGACCAAATCAGATACGTTTTCCGTGTTTCTTCTTCTTCTTCTTCTTCGTTCATCCGGAGTTTTTTTTTTCGGACGTGATTGCGTTGTGCCTGTTTACAGCAGAGCTGCGTCCTTGCGCCGTTAGGCCGACACATCCGACTTCTGCGGGCATTTGTTGACCGGGTTAACCTTCCCGGGGGGTTTCTTAGGACGTTAGACTCTCACTGTTGTGGTGTTATCTCCCATCCCAGCTGGCCCATATAGAACAGCCAAAGGCATCTTGGTCGGCCCTCAAGGGAAGGCAGGGGCAGACCATGGGCATTCCCCGCCATCCAAGGAGGCTTCCATAATTGCAGAGCCATCACACAGCGCTCTGGTACTGGGCTCACCCAAGGAATCGTCACATCCTGCACATGGCTGCTTAGCCTCACTTCCGTATATTGGGCCTTCCGTTCACCATAGGCTGTTCTTCCAGAAGCCAGAAGAATGCAGTTTGCAGATGACATCCACACAGTGAGCTTTCGATTCGGACTTTCCACGTAATGGATTTGCTATCCAAGCAATATTCCATTTTGTGCCACTAGGACGCTTTTTCCACCTTTTATGAAGCCCACACAGTGAGCTTTCGATTCGGACTTTCCACGTAATGGATTTGCTATCCAAGCAATATTCCATTTCATGCCTCTGGGAGGCTTGTGTAACCGACATGCCTGTGGTATGAAGTGTGGCAGTCTAAATACTTCTTCATGTACATTTAAATGTCAACCTGAATACAGTTAAAGTAAGCTGCAGTCGACTTGAGCTTGTTGATATCTCCATAAAGCTTGTCCTCGAATGAAGCAGGTGTGGGCCAAAATATCTTTCTCTGTTCTGCATATATTGGGCACTCTTGCAGCAAATGTTTAGCTGTCATTTTACCAGTTCCACAATTACATTCATCTGTATCTCCTATCTTTAGTTTATTGAACAAGTGGTATTTCAGCCTGTTATGTCCTGTGCGGAGTCTGAAGATTGCTACTTGTTCTCTTCGGTCGAGTTTGTAATATGCATCATCCTTCTGGTGGCCTGGATGCTCTGATTCCCATTTGGTTCTATAAGTGCTTTTTATCAACCTCTTTGCCTCATTATAGGTTATGTCTATGTCAGGCTGTGGTAGTCGTCCGCCCTCTTTTGCCAGTCTGTCAGCCTCTTCATTTCCAGGTATACTGCAATGTGATGGGATCCACTGTATTACAACTTTTTTGGATTTCTGGCATAGACCATGGAGTGCTGCTCTTAGGTCAGCTAGTTCTGTGCTGTTTTTGCTCTTCAGTATTGAGACAGCTGACTTTGCATCTGTAAAGATAGCTATTTGCGTGTCTTTATTTTCCTCCATCAAGAGCATTTCTGCTGCAGTTTTCAGAGCCTCTACCTCCGCTTTGAAGTTACTTGAAAACTTTCCAGTTGCCACTGAATGTGTTTTTTTTCACTCCATTTTTTAAATTTAGGAGAATTCCTCCTCCTCCATTCTCTACTGAATTTTTGGCTGATCCATCTGTATATGCATGGGTCCAATTGCTGCTTGGGTAATGTTCTTTTATGTAGTTTAGGGTTATTTCTCTTCTTTCGGTTTCATGCTGAGTGTTCTTTTTCTCAATACCAGGAATGTTTTCTATCATCTCAGGCAGTTGCTGCTGTCTCCAAGCTGGGAACTTGTCTGCATTATAAATGGGTTTGACTGTTGATATGTTAAGTATGGGATCTGCCCTAATCTTTCGTTTTGCAGTTTCTACAAAGTTGCTACGCTTCAGTCTTCCCTTTCCAAAACCACTAAACCTTTTATACATAGGGTGGTCTGTCAATCTTCTAAATTTTTCAGCTTGTTGCTGGGCTCTGCTATCTCTTCTATCCTGCATTGGTTGTAAACAAGTGATCTTTTCTAATTCATTAATAGGCGTTGTCTTCAGGCTTCCAGTTATGATTCGCATTCCTTGATTTTGGACTCTACTTATTTTGTTAAAGTTTGACTTAGCTGCTGTTGCCCAAGCTGCAATGCCATATTCCAGTACTGGCCTCACCCGTCCAGTATATAACTTCTTGAGAACTTTCTCATCTGCTCCCCACGTTGTACCAGCAAGCTTTTTCATGATTGCCATTCTTTGCCTTGCTCTTGTTCGATTTTTCTCAACCTGTGTCTTCCATGTCAGGCGACGATCAAAGGTGACTCCTAGATAGTTTGGATTTTCTTCATGGCGCAATATTTTTCCATTCAATACCAGCTTAGGTTGCTGAGTTTTAGTTGAGAGGGAGAACACTGTGCATGTTGTTTTCTCCTCACTTATCTTCACTAGCCATGATTTTGACCAGTCCTCTAGCGCTAATAGGGCTTGCTGTATTCTGCTGTTAGCTGTACTAATATATTCTTCAGATGTCCATATGGCTAGGTCATCTGCAAAGGATGATGTGTGTACTCTGGCTGGAAAATTTTCCGTGATGTCGTTTATATATGCTAGGAATAATGTTGGTGAAAGAACTCCTCCTTGGGGGACACCTTGCTCCAACAGCATCATTTTGCTGGTTTGTCCTTGTACTTTTGTCCTGGCAGTTCTGTTCTCAAGGTAGTGGCTGATCCATTTGTACATTTTCCCACAGACATGCATTTTTTTGTAGTTTTACTTTCAGTCCTTCCTTCCATACTTTATCAAATGCTTTTTCTAAATCTATCCAGACTGCTAGTGTGTGCTTTTTCTCTTGGAAGGCATCCTCTATTTCCTGAGCTATATAGGTTATTTGATCTTCAGTGGATCTGTACTTTCTGAATCCTGCTTGGTGAGGTGTTAAGAGTTGGTTTTCTTCCAGATGCCATGTTAGCCTGCCATTGATAATGCGTTCCATTAATTTTCCTACACAGCTAAGAAGACTGATAGGTCGATAGCCATTTGGTTCTTCCAGGTCTTTTCCTTTCTTTGGGACTGGTATTAGTATAGCTTCCTTCCATGCCTGTGGGACTATTCCCCTCTTCCAGCTGTAGTTTAGGACTGCTAGTAGTTTCTTTTTTGCCTTAGTGCCTAGTCCTATTAGCATTTCATTTGTGATTCCATCCTTTCCTGGTGATGTCTTCTTTTTTAGGGTATTCATTGCCTGTTCCATTTCTTCCATTGTTAGATTTGCCATCATATATTCTGCTGCTGTCTCTGTATATCTATGATGTATCTGTTTATCATTGATTGCTTTCTTCTGTTCGGCTGTAATATCAATGTGGTTTGCACTGGCATAGTGTTCCATTAGTGCATTTGCAGCCATTTTTCCTGTAAGCAAGGCATTTCCTTGTTTAATTGTTATTTGTTTGTTTCTAGGTCCTTCATTGTTCATGGCTTTCACTAGTTTCCATAGTTTGTTTCCATCCCTGTCAAAATTCAGGTTTTCTGTTTTTTCCCTCCAACAATCTCTTGTTGTTTGATTTACTGTTCTTTTATATTTTGCTGAGATGGCTTTGAGAGAGATGTTCGCTTCAGTTGTTTGTTCTCTCTCTGCGGTCTTCCTAGCATCTTCAACTTTGTCCTCCAAAATTTGTAGTTCTTCAGTCCAGTATGGTTTGTAATTTTTCCTCGCTCCTCTTGGAATAGACTCAGTGGCCGCCTGTATTATTGCTCTGTTTAGACTTTCCACCATTTGCTTCATGTTGCCATATCGTGTATTTATGTTTTCACAATATTTGTCTGTTAGTATGGCAAATCTGTCCCAATCTGCTCGTTTGTAATTCCAACGGGGCAAAGGCTTTTGCTCCTGTGGAACATACTCCATATTTATTACAAGCTTGATTGGTCTGTGGTCACTACCTGCTAATTGGTCAAGCACATGGCGATCGATTTTGTGGAGGATGTCTCCTGTGCAGAAAGCTAAGTCTGGAGTAGAAGTGGTAAGCCATCTTCTGGAGTAGAAGCTCGGTGTGTCATCCGCTTTGTTGAGTAGATGGAGATTTGAGTCTATTTCCCAGTCCTCCACTTCATCACCTCTTTTGTCAGTATCTGGGTATCCCCATCTTTCTGAACGGCTATTAAAGTCTCCTACAACAATGCAATTTGTGTCAGTTATTTCCATGTTTGAGAGTGTAAGATCCTTATCTGCCGGGCTATACAGATTGTAAATTCTTATTTTCACGTCCTTTATCATTATATCAACACCTATAATTTCCGTTTGGTTGTCAGAGATCACAGATACTTCGCTGCAATGTATTGTATTTCGTGTAAGTATTACAACTCCTCCTTTGTGTCCTTCGCGGTCGAAACGTGTGGCCTGATATCCCTTGACTGAAAATGTGCGATTGGCGTTGAGGTGTGTCTCTTGAATGCATGCCACATCTATTCTATCTTTATGAAGACGCTGTGTCAGGGAGGCTTTCTTGTTATAAACTCCTTCTGCATTCCATTGTAGTATGTTGAGTGTCCGGGGTGTTTGGTCAATAACTCTTAACCTACTCCTCTGTGCCTTGACTCCACAGCACAGGGGAAGGTGACCACCAGTAGTCATGGGTGGACCCCCTCGAGGCAGGGGGCCCGGCACTATCACCGCCTGATGGGACTTCACGGGATTAGCACCATAACGATTAATTTTCATCTGTGGCATCATGAAATGATAAAGTTACGTTGCACTTCTTTGTCAAGCCTGTGGCTCAGTACATCCGATTTCGACAAGCATTTGTTCGGGATGCTTTCCCTAGCCTTTGACTGTCCCCAGTCTACCTACAAGGCAGCAGGTTTGTGCGTCTCTTTGTCTGGTCCCTCTCCCTTGACCTGTCCGACATGGGTGACCCTACCAGTAGCTGTGCTACCGTCGGCATAGCTCTTGGGGTCATTGGAATGCTCAAGCCCCTCTACCTCGTCAAGGTGGACGCACGGCAGAGGGGTTTTCCTTGTTTTACAAACCGAAAAGGGGTTCTTTCTAGTCTGCGGGTGCATCTTTTCATTCCTTTACTAAGACATTCAATTTTGTATATCGTGTTCTTTCATACTCTTCATCCTCTTTCTTCACACCGAGTTATGCACGTTAAATAGCCGCGTGCTCGACTTCAGCATACATTAGTGCAATGTTTACACATCTGCTAGGCGGATTCCATCCGCGGTAATGGACTCCTCTCTATCTTCCGGTGGGTAGGTTTTCTTTGGTGAATGTTGAATGGTGATACGTCCCCGCCGATGAAGGGTGAGGTAGTCGTTGAATTTATTCTATACATTACTAATAGCCTCACACTATTCTTTGGCCAAAGAATGGGATTTCGTTATTTCTTGTTCACAATCTCCTTCCTATTTTCAAGTTTAAATTCTCCTTTCATTTACTGTCAACATTCCCCCTACGCGATGTTGCTGACTTCTCTAATCTTGTTGTGAATTCTTACATTTCCCATTCTGTGTCTATTATAAGATTAACATTCTCAAGGAAGTGTAAAACTGTAGCGGCCGACCTCTAATCATAAGCAATATAAACATTGTGTGAATCAGAGCAGCGTACAACAAAGGGGCTGAGTGTAAGAACGTCATATATTAGTGTAACTCTATATTTAAAAACATGGACTCACAAAGGAGGTACATATAAGGGGACAAATCCGATAAATTTACTACCAGTGTGTTGTTACTGGACTGATACCGCATCTACGCTTTACATTTGGTGAAGGTGACGAAGCAGCAACCGATCTGCCTGGAGTGCTATCATATTTTGTTTTTGGAACTCAAGCGTAGTCCATAAACACTATTTTTAATTGCACTGGACTGAATTTTGCTTGTGGATTAGCTTTATCTATTACCAATGCCCCTCGCCATCAGGCGAACCCACTCTGACTTCAGAGGTACTTGTAATTAGCGCCCCCCAAATCAATGATGATAAGTCAATATTTTAGTCCAACTGTCTGATGTAGGGACACCCCTTACCTCGGCAACGTCACACCGGATGTTTAAGAACGCGCTTTCTTATCCATTCGGCCATGCAGACCTACATGCTATCATATGGATCTTGGAAACCAAGAAACTTAGATTCATCATGATCACCACGTGCCTTGCCGATAAGTGCGATCGGTCATTTTTCGCTCTCACACGATTACTCATTGGCACCTTGCCGTCTTGACAGACGATAGTTTGTGCTTTAAAAAGGCATAATAACTTTTAACTATGGCAGTAGCGAGTGTGACTGATAAGGCCAATTTGCGCTGTAAATGTCCGTTCACAGTGGGTGCATGTGAACACGTGGTCATTTCCACCATCATGCACCATCTTACGTCTCAAACGCTTGGTGTGTGACTTTTCTGCAATAATTTTCTCCTTTGACTTTATTCCATTTCTGATATTTGCCCTCCATGCAACACGTTCAGCGGCGACTTGCTCCCAATGTGCATTATCAATGCCTGTATCAATCATGTCCCGCTTACACACATCTTTGTATCGTAGTAGAGGCCGACCCTGAGATCTCTTACCCATCTGTAATTCACCAAAAAAGATATCCTTTGGTATTCTACCATCATCCATCCTCCTAAGATGTCCTATCCATCTAAGTCTACGAAGACTGAGCATGGAATAAACTGTCACACAACCTGATCTTTCCAATACTTCAGTATTTGTGATTTTGTCTTGCCACTTAATACCAAGAATTCTTCGCAGTCACCGCATATGAAAGCTGTTTAAGTTGTTCTCTTGGTGTGAGTAAGTTGTCCAGGTTTCACTGCCATAGAGAAGAGTACTAAGGACACAGGCTTGATAGACAAGGACTTTTGTTTTGGCAGTAAGCTTCCTGTTCTCCCAGACTCTTTTTCTTAACCTGTTCATTGTTGTTGCTGCCTTACCAATCCGGATGTTGATTTCCTGATCTAGGGATAATTTGCTATTTACCACTGATCCTAGATATGTAAAATGGTCTACTATCTCTAGTTCGGCGTCATCAATAAAGATTGATGGTACCACATGTGCACCTTGTGACATAATCTGTGTCTTCTTTTTGCTAATTGTTAAACCAAATTCAGAACAAGCATTGGAGAATGCAGATAGTAGACATTGCAATTCTTCCTCAGAGTGGGTCGTAACTGCAGCATCATCTGCAAAAAGCAACTCTCTGATCAGTACCCTCCTAATTTTGGTCTTAGCCTTCAATCTCTGAGCATTGTAGAGGCCGCCATCTGAGCGTGAGTGAATGTATATACCACCATCCTGATCATGAAATGCATATTTCAGTAGAAGTGAAAAGTATATTCCAAAGAGGGTGGGAGCTAGTACACAACCTTGCTTAACTCCACTCTTGATTTCAAATTCTTCAGAAGTTGCACCATCAAACTTGATTATACCCTTCATGCCTGTGTGGAACGATTCCACAATGGACAGAAGAGTTGGTGGGCAGCCAATCTTCTTTAGTGCCTTGAACAGACCCTCACGACTGACTAAATCAAATGCCTTTGTGAGGTCGATGAAGGCAATAAACAGTGGTTGATTCTGTTCACGGCATTTTTCTTGCATTTGTCGCAATGAGAATATCATATCAGTGGTAGACCGGTTCTGTCGAAAGCCACACTGTGATTCGGGGTAGACTTGATCTCCTAGGACTTGAAGTCTGCGCAGAACAATTCTGGCAAATACTTTTCCAACAATACACAGAAGTGAGATACCCCTATAGTTGTTGCAGTCGCTCCGATCGCCCTTGTTCTTGTACAGTGTTATGATGCTTGAATCTTTGAAATCCTGTGGGACTTGTCCTTCACGCCAGCATAGCTCTATTAGCTGGTGGATGGATCTGTATAGTGAGTGTGTCTTGCCCACTCCTGATAACCTCTATTGGAATAACAGTTGCCTCTCGCTTTGATTCCGAGACCAGTTAAGACCAGGGATGGAGTTATTGCCTCTCCATAGCACAAATTCATAGCACGATTACTAGAGTCATGGATAAGCTCAGTGTTTTTGTCTCGATGTTGCCATGTGGCCAAGCTATCTAGATTTTAACCTCTATGCCTTCTGAGTGCTCTTTTCTCCGCAATATTGCCAGTTATCACTACGTTCTTCAGTTTATTTCTTCTTAAATTATTAACAACGCCATTGTTTTGACGTTCACAATAAAGATGGATACACAGGAAGATTATTATAATTTTGGAACAGAATGTGTCGATAATCTTTCAGTGTCTAGTGCCTGGGGATTTAGATCAGATGAAACAGCAAGCGTCGGCAACCCCTTCGTCACATCCCTAAGCCTAAGGAAAGGCGTTATTAATTTGCCACTCCAGCGATTTACAGCCACCGCAGCCTCGAGGTCCACCTCGCCCGTGAGATTATTAGTTCATAAAAGTATTAAAAGCTTCAAGTAGGCGTTCGGTAACGCAAAGTTGATTTCTGTAATTTGACTTGGTCCGCGTTATAGGCGGTTTGGTCTAGTTAGCTGCTAATGAAGGTGCCGAGATTAGGTTTGCCAACAAAATCCGCGTGAAGATCTGTGATTGTACCTAAAATTGTAAAACCGTGCTACTCCCAGTAGTGCTTCGCTATGGTTCCGTGACCTCGATATGATTTCCATGGGATAGTTCCCATGACGCCGAGTCGTTAACATGAGTACCCGACTGTGTTCGTCAGGGGAAGTCAGCAGAAGCGGGATGAGAACTGATCACGTCAAACCATACATCTGTGAAAGTATATGACTATATGTGAAGTTCTTGGTGTTTCACATCCCAGCTACCGTGTCTGCTTTTACATTGATAGGAAAATCAGCAGGTATTTGGAGCGTGATAACCGAAGGCTGCTGCCATAGATTCCTCTGATCTGTTCAACTATCGGTGTGTGGGTTGTTTATATATTGTCGTGATATCCGGTTTGTTGATTCTGGTTGTACTTTTGAAGCATTCGCTGTGCTGTTTTCTGCATATGGAGGTTTCTGTGTTTGAAGCTAGTCACTTAGTGCGTGTTGAACTTTTTTTTTGGTTGTCTTCTTCAGTGTTCGGTAAACTGCCAATAACAGCGCGGAGTGGCTTAGATGTTCTCGCCCAATCCTAACTCCAGAATTGGCACGATGTAGGTCAAGCCGTGTGGATTTTTTGTTTGTATTACAAAGTCCACGAGCCCGGTAGGCCTATACTCACCGCTGTTCCTGGCGTAACGGAGTCGATGATTATGTCGAATACAAAATAGGACACGTTTCCATGCCATGCGCGTTACATATTTCTCTGCAGTTAAAATCGAGAATAGTATGCAGATTTAGATTAGGTCGCCGCCCAGACAAACTTTTAAAGCTGAAAAACATGTTCAACGCCAGAATATGTTTAACACAAGTGTATCCTTATGGACTGATTGTTTTGATTTGCAGTAAGATGACGCGTTTAATTAACATCAATTGTGCTTTTTTTTTTGCATATACTTTTTACAGGACATCGCTGTCAACACCAATATTTGCTGCTGTTGTGTATGCCTTGGCAAGTTTACGTTCAGTAGTTTGCCATTGCTTTCTGAACTTCCATACCATTTAGTTAAAACCCAGCGCAACGCGGTGTGTTGTCAAATCGCGCGCAGCTGTGTTTCGAACCGCGTCCATCACTTTTTCGCCACGGAGCACGGCAACAGTGATACTTAAAATAAATCTAGTTGTTTACGGTTATTTCAACATCCATTTTGTTTAAATATTGACGTAAGCAAGTTATTTTGGAGGTTAAAATAGCTTTAGCATTGAAAGCCACGTTATTGTTTGGCATAGGAGGAAAAATAAATTCACAGGAATCAATCGACGCTGATAGAAGTAAAGGAAAATCCCAGCGTCACTGGAGCGGCAGTCCGCTCTGCGACAAGGGTCAGAACCACACCGGATAAAACCAGGTGCAATGACGTCCCTTGCCTTTTAACTAAGTTTTCAAATTACACTTGCCACGAAATCACGAACAGTCAAAAATGCTGGTGTTGACCGCGACTTCCTGTAAAGGATATGCAACTAACTTTTTTTTTTTTTTTTCAAGTTACAGGAAATAATTATGCAGATTAGAGGAAATTTCAGACTAATAAGATTCATTTTTCTTTTTTTCAGATGGGGCACAGCTTACTGTGTGTATTATTGTTAATCAAAACACCAAAGGCCTGACGACGGAAGGGAGTTTTCCCTTTCACTTGGAAACAATTTGAAAGGGCGGTTGAAATTAATTGCCACAGGAAAGATTTGTACAACCACAACAAAAAGTGGCATGTAGAATCATCTAGAAAGAAATCCAAAACATGAATCAGCGACAGCATGTAGCCTAGTCAGCTGTTATCAGAATTTGAAACATGTGAATACAAAAACCTACAGCTGAGTTCAGAGAGCGACACATACCATAAAACGAATTATTCTAAAGATCACAATTTCAATTAACAACTTCAGAATTACCACCAGGGACTACAAGAATGGGTGCCAGCCAATCAAACGCGGAAGAAATGTCACATGATCAGTCATGGGCAGGGAAAAGTAACTCACAGAACAGGGGACACAACTTATCTGGAAATTCCCATAACCAAGGCATGCTCGAAAAGCTCAAGAAAAACAAAGGTACGTACATTTAGTTTGTTTGTGCTGAACACATAATCAACTAAATATGCATGTATAAGCTGGTTTCATGTACGTACGGTTTAAACAGACATGCATGTCACGAACAGCCGGTGTATTTATTTAGTTATTTTAAAATAACAGTCAAGGCAAGTGCTTGCCGCGCCATAGACTGGGCGGAGACTCCGGAGAGCTGGTTTGTTTGTGGAACGTCTTGTGTTCTGCAAGTTGATGAGCGCTTCCGATTAGTAATGGTATTCATAAGTGAATACGCATACATTACATCAGCACTCATATTATTATGTATGAAGTAGAGGACACACTAGATAGTTTAATAATTGAAAGCAACAGGGCTAGATCATCATCATCATGTGCCCTGCCAAACAGCATTCTGTGTGTGTGGTGGGGTGGGGGGGGGGGGAGAGAAGATGGGTTGGAGTATAGTACGAATATGAAAGGAATCTTCAGGTTAAAAATGTGTTGATTACATTAAAATCAGGATAAAGAGTTGAGTTGAGCTAAGAACTGATATCACTGCACTCAGGACATTCCATCATATATGTGCTCTGTCCCCTCGTTCAACAGCCAACAAAGAGTCACACTACTAATCATCCCCACCACTATCTGAATGAAAGTTCTCCTAATCAAATCTTTCCTTTCAGTTTTGAGATTCTTCCAGAACCCCTGCCAATCCCCTGCAATCTCATTCTTTCCACATATGTGGATGTGTTTTCAGTGTGTTCCCCCACCTTCTCCCATAGGCACACGACCACCTCTTCCTTGCCCACAGGTAATCTACCACCAAGAGGTGCATTCCCTGCCAGCCTATCAGCTTGTTCATTCCCCCCCCCCCCTCTACTCCCGCATGACCAGGGAAAGAAATCAACAGATTCTCACAATCTGTGACCTCTGAAGAGAGGTGAGCCATTCCACATGAAACATTTCTTTCTCCACCTTACTAAGCATACTCCTTGAGTCCGTAATGAATACAGTGTGTGATGCAGCACTCTCCTCTAACCAACGGAATGTCGCTGTTACCGCTTCCAGCTCCATTCTCATGCCTCATATGCCAGACTAATTTTTTTTTAAAGAATCGCCCATTAGCTGTAGCAATAAAACCCCAGTCTGTTTCTCACCACTGACCCATCAGTGTAGATCACTAAGGATCAGTTGCTGCACCTCAAACTCTGTGCAGCCCGCTGCCATTCTCTGCACTCATAACCCAGTGTTACTATTATATTGTGCCAGTCAGTCATGTCTTCAGGTACTTCAGCCCACTCATTTGCACGATTAATGACTTCTAGATCACACACTTGACATACAGATATTTCTGCCTGTGCCATCCAGGACTTGCCTCGTCTTAGTTTATGACCCATGACCATATCTATGGCTTCATGCAGGGGGTAATCCCTATCTGCAGCAACTCTCAGGTACCATTTAGCTTAAAGGGCCCTATGCTTATCCGTCATTGTTGGTAGCGCCAGGATATGCCTCATGCATATAATTCGTGTGTCCTTTTTGCACCCCAGAATCACCCGCATGGCAGCATTCTGTATGCGCTCCAACCTTTCAAGCTGGCTCTTTGATACTGTCAGCAGCCCCAAACCATACTCAGTGACAGAAATTATTAACCTCTGAAAAAGCATGTAAAGCATTCTCTGCTCTACACCGGTTGCAGCCATCGCCCTCAGTGCATTGTCTCCTACCAGCCTTCACAACCAAAGCCTCCACTTGATCCTTAAAAGACACACCTGTCAAAGATGATACTGCCACTGTCTCTTGTTTAGCATGAAAGCCCTCACAGACATCAAATGCAAAAGTTACCTCATTGGCCCAGGTTTCCTTCCTGGGCTGGTAACTCTCGAGCCCTTTGGGAAGTATATTACAGCTTTCCAAATGTTGCTGGAGTCTGCGTGCTACAATCTTTTCAAGGACTTTGCCAAAGGTGTTTTGCAGGGTTAGGATTCAGTATCCATTAAGTCTGGAGTGATCCTTACCTGGCTTTGGGAGTGGGGCCAGGTAGCTGTGCAACCACTCCTGGGGTATTTACGCCATTTGCATGCTTATGTTGAAACAGAGCCATCTCCAAGTCCCCATCATTCATGTTCCTCATATAGTTATACCTAACCCCATCTGGGCCTGGCGCTGTGTCTTTACACATTAAAGAAAGGCGATGATGATGGTGATGATATTTGTAAATGAATTTATTAAAGGATATATCAAAAGATTAAAAAAGTTTTCTCCCCCGTTGTGAAATAGGGCAATAATGAAGCAAACACAATATAATATTGCACAATTTAATCAGTCTTGTAACCTGTTGTTTCTATTTTCATCAATAATATTCTGTAGTATTGTCAGCTGCAACTTGTTAATATATCCTTTCTTTTTTTAACTCATTTCAGCCAAACCGAATCCACCGGCCAGGATTAAGTTCCTGGATGTGACCCACAATGCCATCACGTTGTCCTGGCATGCTTCACTAGGCTCTGAAGGACACAGTATTATTGCGTATACAGTAGAGATGGCCACCATCTGCCCAGGACGAGACAGCCATTGGAGGACACTAACCAAATGCTGTCAGGGAACAACATACGAAGCTCGTTACCTTGAACCTGACACAGATTACGTGTTTAGGGTCAGAGCTGAGAACATCTTTGGGGTAGGAAAGCCCAGTCAACCCTCGGACACCTGCACGACAAAAATGTTTGAAACTTTCCCCGCAGAATCTGCCCAGATGGCCAGACGACATTACAGCTTTAATATGCACATAGGAAAAGGGGTCAAGTCTATCCTCAATCATTCAGAAATAGAAATAGATTCAACAGTGTCATCAAATTCTTCATCTGCTTCAACCTCTGACAGGTTAAAAAACCCTCAAATATTTTTAAGGAATAATGTTCTTCGTACATCTCTGCCATCCAGCAGAAAAATCTCAGCCCCTCTGTTTCTGCCGGGAACAAGGAACAATTCTTTGAATCACTTGCGGGATTCTCGAAAATGTGCTAAGGCAGACACGTCGGACAGTAAGCGTAGAATTTCTGCCAGAGATTCTGGTATCGGTGGACTGCGAGGGTCTCTAACTGTGTTTGATTCTAATTCTGTAAATAGTCAGTCTTCAGAAGAGGGTGGTGATAAAAAGAACCAGGACATCAGAAGCCATCGGGTGCCGATGCACTCCAATAAACGTTACACTAACTCCACCGATGGAGACAGTGGGAAAGGTTCTAAAAATAGTCTGTGTGATTCCACAAAAGTCAGTGACAATCAAAGTATCGCATCCAGTACAGATACTGATCTTGTCAGTGATAGGAAATCAGTGACAGGCTGGAAGATCCATGACAATCAAAGTATCACATGTGGTGATGTTGCTGTCAGTAATGGGAAATCAGTAACAGTGAACAGTAACCGCAGTAACATTGGCATTTGTGAAAACATTAACTTGCTGGGTGATATAGATGTAAAACCTGATATTTATAAAATTAGTGCTTTGGATCATACTGATGCAAATCCTGACAGTTATAAAACCAAATCTTTGGATGACATTGACGAAAACCCTGAAATTTATAAAACCAAATGTTTGGGTGATGTTGATGAAAACCTTGACATTTATAAAACCAAATCATTGGGTGATATTGATGAAAACCCAGACATTTATAAAATCAGTGCTTTGAGTCAAATTGATGGAAACACTGCTGTTTTCAAATCACAGGAAAAGCCGAAAGATATTGATTTTGCTGGTGGAAACCACAGCATGACCAGGTCAGGTAATAATAATAAGAACTCTGACGTCGTTTTTGCCAAGGGTTCTCAGAAACAAGGTTATTACGACACTCTCGACAACCCCTGGCATAGAGATGCATCTGTCGGTGACGTCTCTGAACAGATTTTGGCTGCTCCAGTCAGTGACGATGTGAAGATGGCTCTCTACAACAAGAACCTTCCCAGAAACCAACGCTACATACCTGGCAATGGTCGTGCTAGTGTTGGACTTGCGACAAAAGAGGCAACTGATTTTCGGAAGCTGAGAAGTGTGCTACAGTCAAGCAACGTAATTATGAAGAATTCCCGGTCAGTACCAGACGTGGTGGCCATTGTGACTGTGAATGGAGAAACTAAGACTGTGGTCAAGGGGAAATTGATGACCATCTTGAATACAGGCACTAATGACGACGATGCAGTGAGAATTACCACATTGTAAATATTAAGCTGCAACAAAAGATATTACAGATATGTAATATAAAACTTGACTTATTACTTGCCTGTGATAATTTGCTACATTTAAAGGGTAGAATCAACTTCATTGCACCGGGTTTGATCTCGTCACAATGGATACCAGAAAATATTTGGGGAAGTAAAATCTGTCAGTTTGATATTGACCTCGCCAATTGACTATAAAAATGGGCTAGTTGCCTACACCCAGTCTGCCTGATGACGTGGAAACAGATCTTTACCTGCTGTACTAACAAACACCATGAGCTGCCTGCACTCTTACCAGAGACTTAGTGTATATACTCTACATGTGATATGCTCCGAGATACGACTCCTGTTACAGCATCAAGACAAGCCATACATTTTGTTGTTTGTAAATTATTTTGAAGTTTTTGTTATTTAAAAATGTTTAGCGTCATTCCAGTTACATTATACAGATGCTGTGTTTACATGAATTGTTTATGTATTGTGCTGGAGATGCCAGCTTCAAATCAAACTCTTGTAGAACTTGTATTTGACATGTTTTTTATCTGTTCATATTGCTGCACACTATTGGTTGACAGTTTACATCCCCCAATTACTGCTTGTCATAGGTTGCAACTGCGGTTTAGAGTTGGGTTGACACAGTGTGCCCCCAAGTTGTCCAGAGTCGAATGACTCCCGATGTCTTCCACGTGTGATTATTGGGTAAACACGGTTGTTTGTCACATGTTGAATAAAGGGAATATTTATTGTTATTGAACTCATCTCATCGTCTAGATATTTGACTCTCGTTCTCATACAGGGGTTGGTTCCATTATTTTGTCATTCTAGTTATCACCATTTAATTGCCATGTGGCTCTTTCACATCTTCCTTCCTTCACAAACAGTGCACTAACTAAAAAGTACTTAACATGACGCCATGCAGTTTTACATTTTCTATTGTCCAGCTGACTAACGATTTGTAATCTCAGTAAAATACATACTATCAACAGTAATTAAAACTATAATATATGGCAACACTCAACACGTTGGCCATCGCCCACTCCGAGTCTTGAGTTGCCTGTTTCCCACCATGGTCTCAGCTCGGGTGTTGTGTTTTCAAGAGACCTTTCTCTCTTGCTCAGTCAAATTGTGCTTCTCGCCGTAAGGCCATGCGCATGACCGGAGCTCATACTCCCAGTCATGACGCTGTTGATGGTCAAATTCAGCCAGTCCATGAATGATTGCTGACAGCCAAATTCAGCTAGTCCATGAATGGTTGCTGACAGCCAAATTTAGCCCATCCATGAATGACTGCTGTCTCTACTAACAACTTGCTGGCCATATATGTGTATCTCACCTGAAGGCAGATGTTCGTGTTCCAGGTCGACCCAGCCTTTAATGGGTGCCAGGACATATTCAGGAATGCAGGGCCCTCTTTATGCATTGTGCTGGAAATTTAAAAGGGCCAGCTCTCGCAGAACTTGTTTTTGACATTATTTTCTGTGTATTCATTTCTCTGTCCTCTGATTAAAACATGTTTCTATTGGTTAAAACTTGATTCTACTGGTTAAAACATGTTTCTACTGGTTAAAACATGTTTCTGCTGGTTAAAACATGATGCAAATGATCATTATTCCATCTGAGTTTGTTGGGAGGCCTAGGTTGGACATGTTTTGGGTGTTTCATTGTCACCATGCTCCAGCTAGAGGGAACTCTCAAGGCATTGATGGTGTGCCATCAACAAGTATCCTGTCATACTGCGGTGTAGGACAGGAGGTCCATGAACCCGTCACCATGCTCCAGCTAGAGGGAACTCTCAAGGCATTGATGGTGTGCCATCAACTAGTATCCTGTCATCTACTGTGGTGTAGGACAGGAGGTCCATGAACCCGTCACCATGCTCCAGCTAGAGGGAACTCTCAAGGCATTGATGGTGTGCCATCAACTAGTATCCTGTCATCTACTGTGGTGTAGGACAGGAGGTCCATGAACCCGTCACCATGCTCCAGCTAGAGGGAACTCTCAAGGCATTGATGGTGTGCCATCAACTAGTATCCTGTCATCTACTGTGGTGTAGGACAGGAGGTCCATGAACCCGTCACCATGCTCCAGCTAGAGGGAACTCTCAAGGCATTGATGGTGTGCCATCAACAAGTATCCTGTCATCTACTGCGGTGTAGGGCAGGAGGTCCATGAACCCGTCACCATGCTCCAGCTAGAGGGAACTCTCAAGGCATTGATGGTGTGCCATCAAGAAGTATCCTGTCATTTACTGTGGTGTAGGACAGGAGGTCCATGAACTCGAGGTATTAAGGCTGCCTGCCCGCCTCTCACCACACACACACACACACCCCCCCCCCCCCCCAACTGTGTGAGCAGTCTGGCAATGACAGGATTCATGGATACCAGTATTTTGTGGACAGTGGCCTGTCATTCTGGTTTCCTTCATAGCACCAGGCAAGTGGCTTGACCACTGTGCCACGGAGACCCTGATGCTGGTGCAATGGGGTCTCCTGTACATATATATGTATAAATGCATAACTATATATGTGTGTTGACTGTGCATATGTATATATATGTGTATATATCCATGTATATATTTATATGTTTTGTTGAAACATACCAAATTTATGACTATATTTATAATACATAAATTCATCATTCCCAGATGTCATAATCGGCACACAGTTGCTTGTTAGTTTCTTGTTTGTAACCTTTGATATTTCTTCTTCTTCTTCGTTCATCCGGAGTTTTTTTTCGGACGTGATTGCGTTGTGCCTGTTTACAGCAGAGCTGCGTTCTTGCGCCGTTAGGCCGACACATCCGACTTCTGCGGGCATTTGTTGACCGGGTTAACCTTCCCGGGGTTTCATTTCATTATTTATACATTCCATTGCAGTTTTCTCTCGAAGTTTACATTCCATTATCATTCCCAGTTTAGTCTTAGCAATAGAAAAATGTGGAAGAGTACATCAGCTTTACAAAATACAATTACGTGAAAACAGGACTTTGCGACAAGTCTTCATCAGCAAACAAGAAAACACAACACTTCAGTGACTACATTAAGGTCTAATAATAATATCACTGTAGTATTGCCTCTATGGTTTGTGTGTTATGCTTTCTTCTTCTTGTTTGCTGATGATGGTTTGTGGCTACAGTGTCTCTGCTTTTGATAAATGTATTTTGTAAAGCTGCCCTACATTTCATGCGTTTCCTTTCACAGTTCTACAGCAGTTTACACTCATTTAATTGATATTGTAACCCATGTTACAGTTGCATGTTAGGAAGGTGGACATTAGTTATGTTATTTCAACTTTGTTTAACTACCCAAGCCATGGCACAAATACATAAATCTCTGGACTCTCTCAGGTAAAGGGGATGTATGTTGCATATAGGCTTAGTCTCTCTTATATATTGCAGGTTACATATACTGTAGGCGCCAAGTGTCTCCCATATGTTGAAGGGTGTGTGTGATCTGTAGGTACAATGTCTTTCTCATATGTTGAAGGGTGTGTGTGATCTGTAGGCACGAAGTCTCTCTCATATGTTGAAGGGTGTGTGATCTGTAGGTACAAAGTCTCTCTCATATGTTGAAGGGTGTGTGATCTGTAGGTACAAAGTCTCTCTCATATGTTGAAGGGTGTGTGTGATCTGTAGGTACAAAGTCTCTCTCATATGTTGAAGGGTATGTGATCTGTAGGTACAAAGTCTCTCTCATATGTTGAAGGGTATGTGATCTGTAGGTACAAAGTCTCTCTCATATGTTGATGGGTGTGTGTGTGTGATCTGTAGGTACAAAGTCTCTCTCATATGTTGAAGGGTAAGTGTGTGATCTGTAGGTACAAAGTCTCTCTCATATGTTAAAGGGTATGTGATCTGTAGGCACAAAGTCTCTCTCATATATTGAAGGGTGTGTGATTGGTAGGCACAAAGTCTCTCTCATATGTTGAAGGGTGTGTTATCTGTAGGCACAAATTCTCTCCCATATATTGAAGGGTGTGTGATCTGTAGGCACAAAGTCTCTCTCATATGTTGAAGGGTGTGTTATCTGTAGGCACAAAGTCTCTCTCATATATTGAAGGGTGTGTGATCTGTAGGCACAAAGTCTCTCTCATATGTTGAAGGGTGTGTTATCTGTAAGCACAAAGTCTCTCTCATATGTTGAAGGGTGTGTTATCTGTAGGCACAAAGTCTCTCTCATATGTTGAAGGGTGTGTTATCTGTAGGCACGAAGTCTCTCTCATATATTGAAGGGTGTGTGATCTGTAGGCACAAAGTCTCTCTCATATGTTGAAGGGTGTGTTATCTATAGGCACAAAGTCTCTTTCATATGTTGAAGGGTGTGTTATCTGTAGGCACAAAGTCTCTCTCATATATTAAAGGGTGTGTGATCTGTAGGCACAAAGTCTCTCTCATATATTGAAGGGTGTGTTATCTGTAGGCACAAAGTCTCATATGTTGAAGGGTGTGTGATCTGTAGGCACAAAGTCTCTCTCATATGTTGAAGGGTGTGGTATCTGTAGGCACAGTCTCTCTCATATGTTGAAGGGTGTGTTATCTGTAGGCACAAAGCCTCTCTAATATGTTGAAGGGTGTGTTATCTGTAGGCACAAAGTCTCTCTCATATGTTGAAGGGTGTGTGTGATCTGTAGGCACGAAGTCTCTCTCATATATTGAAGGGTATGTGATCTGTAGGCACAAAGTCTTCCTGTCTCCTCCTGTGATATTCTTAGAGTATATGAGCAATTGGCCGCTGTTGTGCACTGGTTGCATACATAACAAATAAGTTGCATATACAACACAGAAGGGAAAGGACCCTTTTAAGTGCATTGAGCATGTGGAGCTAGAGCCATATTCTTGATAGACCAATCCACCTCAGTGGGCAGTGTGGTCAGTGACACTCCAACCGTCTGTACTTCCAGAGATATGTGACTGGAATGTTTGTATGTATTATGTCTGCTCAGAATCCCATTCAATGTGTACATTGTGTACATCCACAAGGACAGGCTCAGAACCCCTTTCAATGTGTACATCCACAAGGACAAGCTCAGAACCCCATTCAATGTGTACATCTACAAGGACAAGCAGTGGAGCTGGTAAGCTGAGTACTCCGTTCAATTCCACCCTCCCCTAGTCTCTGTAGTTATTATACTTGTCTGCATTAAGGAAGCCTTTATCTTATTGAGTGCCTGCCCCAATAAGTGTGCTGGCCTGGATGATGACGGTGGTCCGAGTTCTGTTCCCCAGTAGATGCAGGATTTGGTTTCTGACCAGCAAGGCCTTGGTGTTGACCCAGCCGCCTACACAAGGGTTTCAGACAATTGGGGATTCTCCGTGGTGAAGTAGTCAAGCCATCTGACTCGGGCTCCGAAGGTTGCAGGTTCAATTCTAGACTGCGTCCTTCAGTTCACGAGTGCATTTTTTTCTCAGAGACTCCTGGGGTCGTCGCTGGAGCTACGGAGTTCGTACTCTGTGCGACCTTTCGGCAGCCCGCGCCGCGGAAAGAGACTAAGCCATATGGGATTAAGCCCGTTGCAATAAAGTGGACCCTGTTGACTTTTAAGCGACTTTTTGTTTCCCTGGGAACTTGTGTGGGAAGTAAAAACAATGAGGGAGGGAACTGGTCACCTAACCTCATGAAGGTCAGCACGGCAGAATGTATGAGAACATTTGCTCTTACACTTCCGGTATGTTGATGGCAGGGTAGTGGGTTCAACCCCTACACCGGTCAGTTGCACTAAAATGTTGACTTCTTGTCCTTGACTTACAAGTGCCTCAGAAGTCTGAGTTGGTTCGCCTGATGGCAAGGGACACTTGTAATAGGGAAAGCTGATCCACACCAAAGTCAGCCGAATGCACTCATATATAGTGGCAACTACTTTAAGTAGTAGCATGTGTACAGACTACACTTGAGTTCTAAGTGAGCAACCAAAAACCAAATCCTACCTCACATGTTTATGACCTAATATATGTGAAGGTGTGACATTTCTCTCACCCAGTGACAGTGTCAGCTATAGAACTACTTCCTGCCACCTGCTGCAGCCCGCCATCTTGCATCACTTTTCTTGTGGTTCCGTTTTCTCGCTTTGAACTCAAGCGTAGTCCATACTCGTGACACTACTTCTAGTGCAATGGACTGATTTTTGTATGTGGATTAGCTTTCCCTATTGCCAGTGTCCCTCGCCATTGGGCGAACCCACTCCAGCTTCAGAGGTACTTGTAATTTACGTCCCCAATCAAGGACGAGACGTCAACAACTTAGTCCAACCGACCGGTGTAGGGGTTGAACCCGATACCTCGGCATCAGCACACCGGAAGTTGAAGAACAATCACTTTTATCCATTCAGCCATGCAACCTCTATCTTTAAATTTAAAAAAAAAACGTTAGCTGCATATCCTTTTACAGGACGTAGCAGTTAGTCCCAGCATTCTTTGACTGTTCGTGATCTCTTGTCAAGTTTACGTTTAGTAGTTTGCCTTTGCTTTCTGAACGACCGGCACCCATACCATTTTATTTTAAAAAAAAAAACAACGTAAGGGGGTCGGGGGTCTGCTGCCAAATCGCCCACAGCTGTGTTTCGAACGCGGGTATGCGGGATTACGAACTGCTCCCATAAATCCTTCGCCACGGAACTTCTATCTTACGTAATTGATAATGTGAATTCCAGAATACAAATCGTCTTCCCTCACAGAGCACTTGTTGCTGCCTGTGACAAATCCTACAATCGCTTGTCTCCTGTGTTCGGAGACCACCATATCTCACGGTAATTTAATATATGCATCCACATAGACCTCTGCAGGTCACCAGTGTTCACAGTATGTAACATTGTGCGGCATGTACCATCACATGGTAGCACGGCTTCTGTTGATTATGTTTGCACACGTACAGAAATTCCATTCACCAAAAGTGCCATTTTATAAACTGACAAGAAACATGAATGGTTCTTAGTTGTTATTGATGTGTTTGTTTGTGTGGAGCTGTGATGCTCGTATATATGTTTGTTTGGAACTGTGATGTATATGTGTTTGTTTGGAGCTGTGAAGCATATTTGTTTGGATCTCTTTTGCATGTTTGTCTGGAGCTGTTCTGCCTGAGTTGTAACAGGTGTCACGTCTGCTTTCAGTGTGCAGCCTCTACAGTGTTCGATGTAGACCGCTGGTGCTTTTGAGGCAGATCGTTTCTTCAAGTGACAAGAAGAGGTTAAAGATGAGAGGATCAGTTTCCTAGCACTGGGTGTGACCCCCTATCTGGCTAAGTCTCTACCCGTAGAGTGGCCAGCCACCGGCTGAGAGAATTGAACATACTCCGTAGCTTCAGTTTTCAAGGCCAACAATCCACTCATGGTCTGAATGCAAGAGTTCGTAAATGATTGCATAACCTTCAGAGCCCATGGTGGTCGCCATTGCCATGGTTACCTGGCTTCCGGTGACAAGAAGTGATGAGATCACAGAGCAAGCAAGAACGCCATTAGCAAAGGAGTTTATTTTATCAAATAAAACCTGTAAATCAGTTGTTTCTGTCATGTAACACGGGTACCCACAAACAGCAAATACAGTGAGACTGGTACAGTACATGTGAATGGAGGTCAGAATGGATAAACAACGCTCACTCCTAAACATCCGGTGTGCTGATGGCAAGGTATCGGATTCAGCCCCTACACCGGTCATTGGACTAAAATGTTAACTTCTCGTCGTTGATTTGGGGATGTAAATTACAAGTGCTTCAGAAGTTGGGATGGGGTAGCCTGATGGCGAGGGACACTGGTAAAAGGGAAAGCTGGCCCACACGCAGAAATCAGTCCAGCGTTGACAACACTCGAGTTCTTCTGCGTTCATCCGGAGTGTTTTTTCAGATGTGATTGCGGTGTGTCTGGTTAGGCACCCTTGGGCCGAAACCCTTAGGCCAACACATCCGACTTTGGCATTTTTGACCAGGTTAGCATTCCTGGGGGATCTCACTTTTGTGGTGCCGTCCACATCCCAGCCGGTCAAGTTAGAACTGTCGAGTACTTTTCGATTAACCCTCAAGGGAAGGCAGGTACAGTCCATGGCATTGTCCGCCATCCAGGGCTTCTTCTTCTTCTTTGCGTTCATCCGGAGTGTTTTTTTCAGATGTGATTGCGGTGTGTCTGGTTAGGCACCCTTGGGTCGAAACCCTTAGGCCAATACATCCGACTTTTAGCGTGCATTTTTGACCAGGTTAGCATTCCTGGGAGACTCTCACTTTTGTGGTACTGTCCACCTCCCAGCTGGTCAAGTTGGAACAGTCGAAGCAGAGCCGACACATATTGCTCTGGTGCTGGGCTCCCCGAGGGAATCGTCACGTCCTGCTCATGGCTGCTTTAATTCCTCACTTCAATATGTTGGGCATTTCGTTTGCTCGGGCCGCTCCCCGCATAAACCAGGCCGGTCTGCAGACAGTATCCACTCGGCCAGTTTTCGATTCGGACATGTGCTAGCCCAGTGGTTCTCAACATTTTTTGGCCCGTGCCCCCCTTCACCATATTTTCAGAACGTCACACCCCCCCCCCTTCCTATCAAAAAATTGGCCCTTGCCCCCCCCCCCCCCCCTTTTCACCGTATTTTAAGAACGTCATTCCTCCCTTTCATATTTCCTATCTAAAAATCCCCCCACCTCTATACAGTATACGTAAAAATGTAAGGTAAATTTAATAGCACATACTAAAACAAGTCTAGACATCCACATAAAACATGATTTGTGGGTCTACTGATTTTATAAAATGAATTTTAGAATGATGAGACGTACTTGATTGTAAAGTATGAAGGGAAAAACAATACAAGTAATCGGTTCTTGTATTAACGTGATCTTGAAAAGGTCTTCATCCCCCCCCCCCCCCTGGAAAACCTAAAATTCCCCCCGGGGGGGGGGGGGGGATTCCCCACCGGTTGAGAACCACTGTGCGGAAAAATAAGATAGTCAGGGCTGTTCCAGGCACGACGGACATTCGGCAAACTAGCTAGTCAGAGTTGTTCCGGACACGAGGGGCATTTGGAAAACTAGCTAGTCAGAGCTGTTCTTAGCACGAGGGACAATCGGAAAACTAGCTAGTCAGAGCTGTTCCGAACGTGAAGGACATTCGGAAAAACTAGTTAGTCAGAGCTGTTCCGACCACGAAAGACATTTCACTCGGACGTTTTTGCATTGTGTCTGATTTATTTGCGCCCTTAGACCAGCATATCCGACTTCAGCGGGCATTTTTACGGGTTTGCCTTCCCGGGGTTTCGAAAGACATTTCACTCGGACGTTTTTGCGTAGTGCCTGTTTCCTTTTCGCCCTTAGGACAGCACATCCGACTTCAGCGGGCATTTTTACGGGTTTGCCTTCCGGGGTTTCAAGGAATGTTAGACTCTTACTGTTGTGGTGTCGCCAGCTGGTCAAGGATAGGACGGTCAAAGTTATCACGGTTAACCCTCAATAGAAGGCAGGGGCAGACCATGGGCATTCCCGCTATCCAAGGAGGCTTCCATAATTGCAGAGCCGGCACATGTTGCTCTGAGACTGGGCTCACCGGAGGAATTGCCACGCCCTGCTCATGGCTGCTTAAATTCCTCACTTCCATGTATTGGGTTTTCCGTTTGCCATACCATTTCGCAAAAACATCCAGCGCAAAGCAGTCTGCTGCCAAATCGCGCGCACCTGTGTTTCGAACGCGGTTATGCGGGATCACGAACCGCATACTTAACGCCTTAGCTACGGAGAAAGGCATCATTGCAGGGACTATACCATAAAGAATCTCTGCAATCATTGCATCTACTGTACCATACAGAACCTCTGCCATCATTGCAGATACTATACCATACAGAACCTCTGCCAACATTGCATCTATTATACCAGTAGTTATACACGTAGGTTTCGGTTAGCATTTGGTGGAGCCTCCACCAATTGACCTTGACCTCAGCTGATTTGCACTCCTCCTCGGTCATGTAGTTGGGTGGTGTAAGGGATGATATCAAGGTCATATCTAAGGGTGATAATTCTAAGATTTTATTTTTCTAAGGGCAGATAACTATTGAGTGGGTGTATAAAATTTTTAATTAATTATTTAAAAATAAAATAAAATAAATAAAAATAAAAATAAATAACGACGGGGTGCGGGGTGGTGGCGAGGGGGGTGGGCGCGTGGGGTGAGGCTAGGCGGTTCGGGTTTAAACACTATCATCACAGGGTTACAAATTAAAACCTTAAAATATAAAGATGGCCGGTATTATCGGTCGTAGTGGGTATGGTTTAGTGAAATTTATTGTTAAGGGATGGGTAGCGGTTATTAGTGATCTGTAGGGGGTCGTAGTGGTTCAAACACTATCATCATACGACTTACAAATGAAAACCTTAAAAAGTAAAGATTTCCGGTATTATTGGTTGCCGTGGGTATGGCTTAGTGAAACTCGGTGTTAAGGGGTGGATACCTGTTATTAGTGATCTGTATAGGGCTGTAATGGCCTAAACACTATTATCATACGGTTACAAATGAAAACCTTAAAATGTAAAGATGGCCGGTATTATCGGTTGCTGTGGGTATGGGTTAGTGAAACTCGGTGTTAACGGTGGATACCTGTTATTAGTGATCTGTAGATGTATGTAATGGCCTATACACTATTATCACATGGTTACAAATGAAAACCTTAAAATGTAAAGATGGCCGGTAATATTGTTTGCTGTGGGTATGGCTTGGTGTCATTCGTTGATAAAAGGTGGATAGAGGTTATTAGTGCTATTTAGAGGGTCCTAGTGGTATATGCAGTATTATCATACGGGTTACAAATGCAAATCTTAAAAAGTAAAGATTGTCGGTATTATAGGTTGTAGTGGGTACGGCATAGTGTTATTTGTTGTCAGGGGGTGGATAGTGGTTATTAGTGATATGTAGAGGGTGAGTGGTATATACACTATTAGCATAGGGTACATATGAAAACCTTTAAAAAGTATAGATGACCTGTATTATTGGTTGTAGTAGGTATGGCTTAGTGAAATTAGATGTTAAGGGGTGGGTGAGTGGATATGTAGCTAGATAAGTGCTCGAACACTAACATCATACGATTTCAGATCGGGAAATGACAACCTAAAATCTCTCTCTCTCTCTCTCTCTCTCTCTCTCTCTCTCTCTCTCTCTCTCTCTCTCTCTCTCTCTCTCTCTCTCTCTCTCTCTCTCTCTCCTTGTGTCTATACAGTTATTTGTTTCGTTCTCCAGAAACCCATTTCCAAGACCAATATTTGTTCTCAAACTTGTCTGCTCAGTGCCACACTTCACAGCCAGACAAAACTACAGCTTCTATGTACCACTTCAACATTCAAATAAGAAAATATGTTAACCAAAATGGGAAAATAGCAGTCAAACCTTATAAATATCTTGGCCAAACTTATGAAAAGTCGGAAACATTGTTAACCAAATGTGAAAAAAATATTGTCCAAAGAGAGAAATATTTCCACTAAACTTAAAATAGATCAGCCAAACTTATGAAAAGTAGGAAAATTGTCAGCCAAATTGGCAAAAGTTAGGCCAAATACAGAAATATCTCACAAAAACTTATGAAAAGTAGGAAACTTTGTTAGCCAAAGCGGAAAAACCTACGTCAAGTAAGAAAATTCTGTTAGCCAAATGTGAAAAATGTCGGCTAAATACAGGAATAGCTCAACCAAACGTATAAAAAGTAAGAAAATTTTTAACTAAACGGGAAAGATATTGACCAAGTAGGAAAATGCATCAGCATCAGAAACTTTGGGAAATCATGAGGAATATGGGCTTTCCTTCACATGTAGTACATCTAATAAAAATGCTATATCTAGACCAACAAGCAGCAGTTAGAATAGATGGCGAGACATCAGATTGGTTTGACATCAAGCAAGGAGTCAGTCAGGGCTGCGTGCTGTCACCCTATTTGTTTAACCTGTATGCCGAAAATATAATGAGAAATGTAAGAGATGATATAAACAGGGAGCCATATGATGCCCTAAATATCGGCGGTCATGACATACCAGAGATTCGATATGCTGATGATACAGTATTACTATCCACAACACAGAATGGCATAGAAAACCTAATAGCCTCAACCCAATTGAATAGTGAAAATCACAACTTATATCTTAACATAGCAAAAACTAAGATAATGCATACAGATAATACTACTATGGAGAAAGAAATATACATTAATGGGAGAAAATTGGAGGTGGTGGAAAATTTTGAATATCTTGGGTCATTGATTACGAATAATGGTGACACAATGAAAGAAATTAAACGGCGACTATCCATTGCTCTTCAAAGACTAAAACAGATGAATAAATTATGGTGTGGGACAGACAGAACTACAAAAATTAGATTTTAAGCGCATGCATCTTTCCCATTGCAACGTACGCCTGTGAGACATGGACACTTACTAAACAAGCTGAACAGCGCATAAATGGCTTTGAATATAAATGTTATAGACGAGTTCTAAGAATATCTTGGGTAAAGAAAAGAACAAATGCATCCATACTTCAAGAGTTGTATATTGAGGAGGGATGGCTATTAAAGATGATAAAACAAAGAAAATTGAAGTATTTTGGTCTCTTGAAACGTCACAACAGTTTGGAGAGAACAATAATGGAAGGGTATATGACTGGGAAGAGAGGAAGAGGAAGGCCAAAGAGAAGATGGGTGCAGGATGTGGCGGATGATCTCCAGATGGGTGTATCAGACGCGGGACATCTTGCTTGTGATCGAGAAGTTTTCCGGAAGGTTGTTATGGGAGCGAGGTTCTGCAAAGGACATGCTACTGAATGAAGGAAAATGCATTAGTCAAAGAGGAATAATATTTATCAAGTAACGAAATATAGCGTTCAAACTTATGAAAAGTAGGAAACTTTGTTAACCAAATGTGAAAAATATCACCCAAAGAGAGAAATATCTAGCCCAAACTTATAAAAAGTAGGAAAATTGTCGACCAAATGGGAAAAAGTTAGGCCAAATACAGAAATATCTCACCTAAACTTATGAAAAGTAGGAAACTTTGTTAGCCAAAGTGATAAAAACCTAAGTAAAGTAGGAAAATTATGTTAGCCAAATGTGAAAATTGTCGGCCAAATATAGACATAGCTCAACCAAACGTATAAAAAGTAGGAAAGTTGTTAACCAAACGGGAAAGAAATTGACCAAGTAGGAAAATGTGTTAGTCAAAGAGGAAACATATTGAACAAGTAACGAAATATATCGTTCAAACTTATTAAAAGTAGGAAGCTTTGTTAACCAAATGAGAAAAAATATCACCCAAAGAGAGAAATATCTCGTCCAAACGTATAAAAAGTAAGAAAATTGTCGGCCAAGTGGGGAAAAGTTAGACCACATACAGAAATATCTCACCCAAACTTATGAAAAGTAGGAAACTTTGTTAGCCAAAGGGGAAAACCAAGGTCAAGTAGGAAAATGTGGTACCTAAAGGTGAAAAACGTCAGCCAAATACATAAATATCACGTCCACACTTATGAAAATCGGGAATATTTGTTAGCCAAATGGGAAAAAATATTAACCAAGTAGGAAAATATGTTAGCCAAATGGGAAAAAAATATCAGCCAAAGAAAGAAATATAGCGTCCAGACTTATAAAAAGTAGAAAAACGTGTCAACCAAATGGTAGAAATGTGAGATGTGACCACCGACGCCAGTCGAGGGAGACGCATCTGTACGTAACAGCTATCGGGTAACATACCGATACAGCGACAAGTGGCAAGCGCATGTTATCAGATTATAATATTACAAACGAACACAACAAACTGCTCCGACTCAGCTTTAGGCAATGAATGTAACATGTCATGTCAGTGTCCACTGTCATAACAACCAACGTTATCACGTACCAAATTAGACATGTACACGTTCACTACCTCTCTGTGTGTCTGTACGGAACTACAAACTCTACAACGTTCCCCAGAAACACATTAAGACCCCAATATATGTTTTACATCTTGTCTGCTAAGTGCCACACTTCACAGCTGGACAAAACTACAACTTCTATGTACCACTTCAACTTTCAAATACGAAAATATGTTAACCAAAATAGACAAAAAATAGCAGTCAATCTTATAAATAGCTTGGCCATACATATGAAAAGTAGGAAACATTGTTAACCAAATGTGAAGAAAAAAATCATCCAAAGAGAGAAATAGTTCAAATAAACTTATAAATAGATCACCAAACTTATTAAAAGTAAGAAGCTTTGTTAACCAAATGAGAAAAAAATATCACCCAAAGAGAGAAATATCTCGTCCAAACGTATAAAAAGTAGGAAAATTGACGGCCAAGTAGGGAAAAGTTAGACCAAAATACATAAATGTCTCAGTAAAACTTATGAAAAGTATGAAACTTTGTTAGCCAAAGTGAAAAAACCTAGGTCAAGTAGGAAAATTATGTTAGCCAAATGTTAAAATTGTCGGCCAAATACAGAAATAGATCAACCAAACGTATAAAAAGTAGGAAAATTGTTAACCAAACGGGAAAGATATTGACCAAGTAGGAAAATGTGTTAGTCAAAGAGGAAACATAGTGAACAAATAACGAAATATATCGTTCAAACTTATTAAAATTAAGAAGCTTTGTTAACCAAATGAGAAAAATTATTACCCAAAAAGAGAAATATCTCGTCCAAACGTATAAAAAGTAGGAAAATTGTCGGCCAAGTGGGGAAAAGTTAGGCCAAAATACATAAATGTCTCAGTAAAACTTATGAAAAGTAGGAAACTTTGTTAGTCAGAGGGGTAAAACCTAGGTCAAGTAGGAAAATCTGTTAACCAAATGTGAAAAATGTCGGCCAAATACATAAATACCACGTTTACACTTATAAAAACTAGGAAAAATTGTTAGCCAAATAGGAAAAAAAGATATTGGCCAAGTAGGGAAATTTTGGAACTTGGGATGTTAGAACAATGAATGCAGATGGAAAGTTGGAGGACATCAAAAAAGACATGGAGAGAGAGAAGATTAACATATTAGGAATATCGGAAACGAGATGGAGGGGAGCACGGATAAGGACAGGAGAGGATTGTAAGATTATTTACTCGGGGGGAGAAGAACAGCAAAGAGGTGTAGCCATTATATTAGATAAGCAATCATCAAATTCTGTCAAAGGATATTGGGCTGTGTCAGACAGAGTTCTATTAGTAAAATTAAACGGAAGACCTTTTAAAATAAATGTAATTCAAGTATATGCCCCAACAAGTGAAAGCAGTGAAGAAAGTATAGAGGAATTTTATAATGACATGGAGTCTGCTTTGAAGAACTGTAAAAAATCAGAAATAAATATCATAATGGGTGATTTCAACGCAAAAATAGGAAAGCAAAGCGATGGATGCAGTGTAGGCAACCATGGTTTGGGAGAGAGAAATGAAAGAGGTTACAGACTTGTAGAATGGGCAAAAGAACAAGAAATGGTTGTAGGAAACACCTGGTTTAAACAACATCCTAGAAGATTATGGACATGGAGGAGTCCAGACAGCAGGATTAAAAACCAGATAGATTACATCCTGATAAGCAAAAGGTTTCGAAATGCATTAACAGTTGTAAAAACAGTTCCAAATGCAGACTGTTACAGTGATCACAGATTAATTACTGGCACATTGAGGGTAAAGTTAAAGAAAGTCAAGTATACAGCAGGAAACTCTAAATATGACTTGTGCAAATTAAAAACTGACAAAGAAATACAAGATAATTTTAACATAGAAGTAAAGAACAAATTTGATTTGTTGTCTGATCTAGAGATCCTATTTCAAGATGTAGATGATCAATGGGAAATGCTGAAGAATTCAATCAGTTGTGCAGCAGAAAAAACTATTCCAAAAGTAAAGAAAGTGGGCCGTAAGACATGGATGACTGAAGAAATTTTACAACTAATGGAAACAAGAAGACAGAACAAAAATAATCCTGCCAAATATGAAGAAATTCACAGAAAAGTCAGAACCTTATGTAAGGAGGCTAAAGAAACATGGCTTGAGAAAAATTGCAGAGAAATTGAAAAACAACACAACAGTAAAAATGCGAAACTAATGCACAAAAGAATTCAGGAGATTACTAATCAAAGAACACGTACATCAGCAGGCTGCCTAAAGACAAAAGATGGAAGAGTCATAATAGAAAAAGATCAGATTTTACATGTATGGTCAGATTACGTGAAAAACCTTTATGACGATAACAGAGACGAACAATATATTGTTCAAAATAACAATGAAGGGCCAGCAATTTTGAAGATGGAGGTTCAGAATGCTCTTAATCATATGAAATCTGGCAAGACCCCTGGTCCAGACAGCGTCACAACAGAAATGATTAATGCTTTAGAAGAATATGGAATAGATAAAGTTACCAGTCTGCTTAATACAATATATGATACTGGAAATATACCTCATGAGTTATGTAATTCTGTATTTATTGCAATCCCAAAGAAATCAGGAGCCTTGGAATGTGATCAACATCGAACAATTAGTATAATGAGTCACATCACGAAGATTTTGCTAAGAATTATCATGCAAAGAGTTAGGAGGAAAATACAACCTGAAATAGGAGAAGAACAATGTGGGGTTGTAGTAGGCAAGGGTACAGTAAATGCTGTGTATATACTGAGAACCGTAATCGAACGTTCTATAGAAGTAAACAAAGATCTACACCTTTGCTTTATTGACTACACAAAGGCTTTTGATAAAGTGAGACATGTCAACATGATAAGGATGCTTGAAGATCTACAAATTGATGGGAAAGACCTTAGACTTGTAAAAAACATATATTGGAAACAACAAGCTGCCATAAGAGTTGATAATGAAGTAAGCCAATATCAGCCTATTAAGAGAGGTGTGAGACAGGGATGTGTAATGTCTCCAGATCTGTTTTCCCTGTACAGTGAAAATATTTTCAGAAATATTGAAAATATGGAAGGAATCAACATTGGGGGACGATGCATCAATAACATTAGATATGCAGATGATACAGTCTTGATTGCAGACAATGAACAGGACCTGCAAAATTTAGTAGATGCGGTTGTTACACACAGTGAACAACAAGGGTTAGAATTAAATTGTAAAAAGACACAGATTATGGTCGTCACTAGGAAGAACGAAATACCACAGTGTAATATACAAGTAAATGGGAATATTCTTCAACAAGTGAATAGGTACAATTATCTCGGAACAGTAATAACATCTGATGGGAGATGCCTTGAAGAGATTAGAACAAGAATCGCCATGGCAAAAGTAGCCTTTAGCAAGATGAAAAACATACTGACCAATAAAAAGATGTCAATTGAAACGAGAAAAAGAGTGTTGAGATGCTACATAGAACCTGTACTTTTATATGGATGTGAAGCTTGGACAATGAGCAGCCAGGCTGAAAAACATCTGATGGCTGTAGAAATGTGGTTTCTGAGGAAAATGCAAAGAATACCATGGACAGCCAGAAAGACCAATGAAGAAGTCCTTCAAGAAACAAATGAAGATCGTAAACTGATCAGAAACATTAGACGTAGACAGTCACAATTTTTTGGGCATGTTATGAGAAGAAATGATTTGGAGAACTTGGTGACAACTGGTAAGATCGAGGGGAACAGACCAAGGGGAAGACCTAGAAACAAGTATCTGGATGGCTTGGCCTTGTGGCATGGTCGAGACAGAAACACGGAACTGATCCACGACTCTGTTGATCGAATGAGATGGCAGAACATGACCGCCCACGCTTACCAGCATGGCACATGATGGATGGAGGAACATTTTTCAAGCAAAGAGAAAAATATCTCGTCCACACTTATAAAAGGTTGGAAAATGTGTCAACCAAGTGCTACAAAAATGTCGGCCAAATACAGAAATAGCTCAACCAAACGTATAAAAACTAGGAAAATTGTTAACCAACTGGGAAAGATATTGACCAAGAAGGAAAATGTGTTAGCCAGAGGGGAAAAATCTAGGTCAAGTAGGAAAATCTGTTACCCAAATATGAAAAATGTCGGCCAAATACAGAAACATCTCATCTACACTTATGAAAACTGGGAAAATTTGTTATCCAAACAGGAAATATATTGGCCAAGTAGGAAAACTTGTTAACCAAATGTGAAACAATATCAGCCAAATAGAGAAATATCTCGTCCAGATGTATAAAAATTGGGAAAATATGTCAACCAAAGGGAAAAATGGTGGCCAAATACAGAAATAACTCAACTAAACTTATGAAAAGTTGGAAACTTTGTTAAACACAATGTGAAAGATATTGAAAAAGTAGGAAAAATGTGTTAGTCAAAGAGGAAAAATATTGAACAAGTAACGAAATACATCGTTCAATCTTATGAAAAGTAGGAAATTTGTTAACCAATTGTGAAAAACTATCAGCCAAAGAGAAGAATATCTCGTCCAAACTTATAAAAAGTAGGAGAATTGTCAGCCAAATGGGAAAATAATATCGACCAAATACAGAAATATCTCACCCAAACTAATAAAAAGTAGGAAACTTTGTTAGCCAAAGGGAAAAAATCCTAGGTCATGTAGGAAAATCTGTTAGCCACATGTGAAAAATGTCGACCAAATTCAGAAATATCTCGTTACACCTAGGTCAAGTAGGAGAATCTGTTAGCCAAATGTGAAAAATGTCGACCAAATTCATAAATATCTCATCCACACTTATGAAAACTAGGAAAATATGTTAGTCAAAGAGGAAAAAATATTGGCCAGGTAGGAAAATTTGATAGCCACATGTGAAAAAATAGCAGTCAAAGAGAGAAATATATAATCTAAAGTTATAAAAAGTAGGAAAATTTGTTAGCCAAATGGGAAAAATGTTGGCCAAGTAAAGAAATAACGCGTCCACACTTATAAAAAGTAGGAAAATGTGTTTAAAAAAGGGAAAACGACGCTCAAATTCAGAAATAGCTCGTTTAAACTTATAAAAAGTAGGAAAATTTGTTAACGAAATGGGGAAACAATCTTGGCCAAGTAAGAAGATTTGTTAGCCAAATGGGGAAAAATATTGACCAAGTAACGAAACACATCGGCCAAATGTATGAAAAATCAGAAATTTTGTTAACCAAAGGTGAAAAAATATCGACCAAAGAGAGAAATATTTCAACTAAACTTATTAAAAATAGAAAAATTTGTCAGCCAAATGGGAAAAAGGTCGGTGAAGCACAGAAATAGCTCAACCAAATTTATAAAAAGAAGAAAAACATTGACCAAGTAACCAAATATCTCGACAAAACTTATGAAATGTAGGAATATTTGTTAGCCAAATAGGAACAATCTTGGCCAAGTAAGAAAGTTTGTTAACCAAATGGGAAAAAAATATGGTACACGTAACGAAATATCTCGTCCACACTTATGAAAAATAGGAAACGTTGTTAACCAAAGATGAAAAAAAAAAGTTGACCAAAAGAGGAAATATCGCATCAAACTTATGAAAATTAGGAAACTTTGTTAACCAAATGTGAAAAATAGTCGTCAAATAAAGAAATATTGTTGCTTAAGTTATAAGAAAGTAGGAAACTGTTGTTAACCAAAGGCAACGAATATTGACCAAGTACAGAAATATGTTAGCCAAACTTATGAAAAATAGGAAACTTTGTTGACCAAAGCGAAAAATGTTGGCCAAATTTCATCCAAACTTATTAAAAAGTAGAAAAATTTGTTAACCAAAGCGAAAAATGTTGGCCAAACTTCATCCAAACTTATAAAAAGTAGGAAAATTTGTTAAGCAAATGTAAAAAGTTTGGTAAAAATGTCAACCAAACTTATGAAAAGTAGGAAAAGGTGTTAACGAAAATGAAAATTTTTGGAAAAGTTCACCCAAACTTATAAAAATCTCAGTCAAACTTAGGAAAAGAAGGAAAATGTGTTAACCAAAATGTGAAAAATTTGGCCAAAGTTGAACCAAATTTATAACAAAATAGGAAAATTTGTTAACCAAATGTGAAAATTTTTGATCAAGTAAAGAAATATTTCATCCAAACTTATGAAAAGTAGGAAAATTTGTTAACCACAGATGACAAATTTTGACCAAATTTCAGCCAAACATATAAAAAGTTCGAACATTTCTTAAACAAATGGAAAAAACTATTGTTAACCAAACATGAAAAATTTTGACCAAATTTCAACCAAACATATAAAAAGTTCGAACATTTCTTAAACAAATGGGAAAACTATCTCACGTTGTCATTTCACATTCGCAATAGCGTAAGGTCTCCATGCAACCAGCACTGTCTATTATAAGGTCGACTTTTCTTAAAACAACGTTTGCCTTATTAACCCCTTGAATACCACCTACCTCATCTTCTAACCAACTTTCAACGTTTCATACCACTTAAAGCTAACATTCTCTTTGATCACACCACAACCGGCTTTCTGCTGACTGGGCACATTTCCAACCTACTAGAGATAATCCTCTGTCCCCTATGCAAGCAACAGCTGTAATTCAGAAAGTATCTTATGTAATAAGTCACTATTGTTGAAAGAAAAAAAAAATAAAATTTCAACAATAAAATTGTACAACAATTAACAATTACATTTCTCTTTATTGTTTCCAATTTAATTGTTAATTGTTGCACAATTTTATTGTTGAAATTTTATTTTTCCATTCAACAATAGTGACTTATTACATAAGGTACTTTAATCTTCTGAATGTATTTTGGCCTAACTTTTCCCCACTTGGCCGACAATTTTTTTACTTTTTATACGTTTGGTCGAGATATTTCTCTCTTTGGGTAATATTTTTTCTCATTTGGTTAACAAAGCTTCTTACTTTTAATAAGTTTGAACGATATATTTCGTTATTTGTTCAATATGTTTCCTCTTTGACTAACACATTTTCCTACTTGGTCAATATCTTTCCCGTTTGGTTAACAAATTTCCTACTTTTTATACGTTTGGTTGAGCTACTTCTGTATTTGGCCGACAATTTTCACATTTGGTTAACATAATTTTCCTACTTGACCTAGGTTTTGTCGCTTTGGCTAACAAAGTTTCCTACTTTTCATAAGTTTTACTGAGACATTTATGTATATTGGCCTAACTTTTCCCTACTTGGCCGACAATTTTCTTACTTTTTATACATTTGGACGAGATATTTCTCTCTTTGGGTGATATTTTTTTCTCATTTGGTTAACAAAGCTTCTTACTTTTAATAAGTTTGGTGATCTATTTATAAGTTTATTTGAACTATTTCTCTCTTTGGATGATTTTTTTTCTTCACATTTGGTTAACAATGTTTCCGACTTTTCATAAGTTTGGCCAAGATATTTATAAGATTTGACTGCTATTTTCCCCATTTTGGTTAATATATTTTCTTATTTCAATGTTGAAATGGTACATAGAAGCTGTAGTTTTGTCCGGCTGTGACGTGTGGCACTGAGCAGACAAGTTTGAGAACAAATATTGGTCTTGGAAATGGGTTTCTGGGGAACTAAACAAAGACCCGTATAGACACAAGGACAGAGAGAGAGAGAGAGAGAGAGAGAGAGAGAGAGAGAGAGAGAGAGAGAGAGAGAGAGAGAGAGAGAGAGAGAGAGATTTTAGGTTTTCATTTCCGATCTGAAATCCTATGATGTTAGTGTTCGAGCACATATCTAGCTACACATCCACTCACCCACCCCTTAACATCTAATTTCACTAAGCCATACCTACTACAACCAATAATACAGGTCATCTATACTTTTTAAAGGTTTTCATATGTACCCTATGCTAATAGTGTATATACCACTCACCCTCTACATATCACTAATAACCACTATCCACCCATTGACAACAAATAACACTATGACCCACTAGGACCCTCTAAATAGCACTAATAACCTCTATCCACCCTTTATCAACGAATGACACCAAGCCATACCCACAGCAAACAATATTACCGGCCATCTTTACATTTTAAGGTTTTCATTTGTAACCATATGATAATAGTGTATAGGCCATTACATACATCTACAGATCACTAATAACAGGTATCCACCGTTAACACCGAGTTTCACTAACCCATACCCACAGCAACCGATAATACCGGCCATCTTTACATTTTAAGGTTTTCATTTGTAACCGTATGATGATAGTGTTTAGGCCATTACAGCCCTATACAGATCACTAATAACAGGTATCCACCCCTTAACACCGAGTTTCACTAAGCCATACCCACGGCAACCAATAATACCGGCAATCTTTACTTTTTAAGGTTTTCAATTCTAAGTCGTATGATGATAGTGTTTAAACCACTACGACCCCTACAGATCACTAATAACCGCTACC
This sequence comes from Cepaea nemoralis, assembly GCA_014155875.1. Classification (NCBI taxonomy): domain Eukaryota; kingdom Metazoa; phylum Mollusca; class Gastropoda; order Stylommatophora; family Helicidae; genus Cepaea; species Cepaea nemoralis. The sequence continues at coordinate 99,794 of JACEFZ010012348.1, read as the reverse complement.
CACCCTTAACAATAAATTTCACTAAACCATATCCACTACGACCGATAATACCGGCCATCTTTACATTTTAAGGTTTTCATTTGTAACCCTGTGATGATAGTGTTTAAACCCGAACCGCCTAGCCTCACCCCACGCGCCCACCCCCTCGCCACCACCCCGCACCCCGTCGTTATTTATTTTATTTTATTTATTTTATTTTATTTTTTAATAATTAATTAAAAATTTTATACACCCACTCAATAGTTATCTGCCCTTAGAAACATAAAATCTTAGAATTATCACCCTTAGATATGACCTTGATATCATCCCTTACACCACCCAACTACATGACCGAGGAGGAGTGCAAATCAGCCGAGGTCAAGGTCAATTGGTGGAGGCTCCACCAAATGCTAACCGAAACCTACGTGTATAACTACTTATACCACACAGAATCTCGGAAATCATTGCATGTACTATACCATACAGAACCACTGCAATCATTGCAGGTACTAGACCATACATAATCTCTGCCGTCATTGCCGGTACTTCTTCTTCTGCGTTCATCCGGAGTGTTTTATTTTTTTTTTCAGACGTAATTGCGGTGTGTTTCGTTATGCACCCTTGGGCCAAAACTCTTAGGCTAACAAATCCGACTTTAGCGGGCGTTTTTTCAAAGCCAGCTTAGCCGTCCTGGGGATACTCACTTCCCAGCTGGTCAAGTTAGAACGGTCGAAGACTTCACAGTCAGCCCTCAAGGGAAGGCAGGGGCGGGCATTTACCACCATCCAAAGAGGCTTCCATAACTGCAGAGCTGATACATAGCGCTCTGTTACTGGGCTCACCCAAGGAATCGCCACGTCCTGCACATGACTGCTTTAATTCCTCACTTCCATGTATTGGGCATTTCGTTCGCCACAGGCCGCTCCCATTGCCGGTACAATACCATAATAATCTCTGCCATTATTGCCTGTACAGTACCATGTATAATCCACCATCAATATCTGTGCCGTACACTATATAATCTCTGCCACTATTGTCTGTACTATACCATACATAAACATTTCCGGCATTAAACCATAAGAATCAACCACCATTGCCGGTACTGTACTATACATAATCTCTGCCATCATTGCTGGTACTGTATTATACATAATCTCTGCCATCATTGCTGGTACTGTATTATACTTCTGCTTCTTCTTTCGTCCATTGTTATTATTATTATTTATTTCTTTTTGCGTTTTCAATGTTATTACGTAATGCGTGTTTACAACGTGGCCGCGATATTTGTGCCATTCAGCCGAGACACGCGTTCGTGGACCTGGTTATTCACCCCGGGTATTTTCGTAGGACATTGTGCGGGCTGAGAGTGGTGACGTAATTTGTGGTCTTCCATCTACAGGTGTCGCCAATGCCTTTAACAACGCCTTTATCCACAGCAGCCCCATGCATGCCAGTCCGCACACAAAAGAATGCGGGCAGATCAAGGGCATACCCCATCATCCAAAGAGAAGGTTTCTGTAAAACCCAGAGCTGACGCTCGGGCACTGGGCTCACATAATGAGCCATTCGGCCTGTCTGTACGGTGCCAACGACTTATCTACTGCTGTTTGATTCAGAATGAGGTTCTTGGTCAGTGACTTCCGCACTGATTTACTCGAAGAGCAGTATTTTCCAAGAAGAAAGCATGTCGCAGTGTTAAAGTTAGTTGCCTATTATTTTACAGGACGTCGCAATGTTTTTTTTTCTTTTGGGTGCTGTTTGTGATCTCTTGGCAAGTTTACATTCGGTAGTTTGCCATTGCTTTCTGAACGACCGGCACCCATACAATTTCATAAAATACCAACGCAAGGTGGTCTGCTGCCAAGTCGACCGCAACTGTGACTCGAACTCGGTATGCGGAATTACAATCTGCGTCCGTAAACCGTTCACCACGGAGCCGGCGCGCCGCAGTGTAGCATCTAAGTAAATGGGAAAATGGTTAAACAGGTGAACGGAGGCCAGCATGGCTGAATGGATCAGAACGCTTGTGTTTAAACCTCCGGCGTGTTGATGCTGAGGTAACGGATTCAACCACTACGTCGGGCAGTTGGATAAAACTGTTGGCTTCTCATCCTTGACTTGGGGACATAAATTACAAGTACATCTGAAGTCAGTGTGGGTTCGCCTGATGGGGATGGACACTAGCAATAGAGAAAGCTACTCCACACGCAAAATTCAGTCCAGTGCACTAGAAGCAGTCGCGTGTGTAAGGACTACGCTTGAGGTGTAAAAAACAAACAAACAAACGCGTGAATCGTTACAACTGTTTTGAAATTATTATAACATCAAAGAGACAGAGAAAGACAGTGGGAGAGAGAGAAACACACACACACACACACACACACACACACACACACAGAGGGGGTGAGAGAGACAGAGAGGGGAGGGACAGAGAGAGAGAGGAGAGAGAGACGCACACACAGGGAGAGAGAGACAGACAGAGACACAGAGAGAGAGAGAGAGAGAGAGAGAGAGAGAGAGAGAGAGACAAAGACAGAAAGAAGAGAGAGTTAAACAACCCCAAAAGAGTAAAGACATCAAATGGCAGACGGTACAGGAAGTGTTACAACTTCACATTTTCTAGGTTACGGCATATGAGGTGAGGCTAGTCTAATTTCCCCCCCCCCCCCCCCTTCCCCACGTCACTTTTCCTCCCCAGAAAATGTCGAAGACGGTCTAGAAATCATTTGTATGAAGCATGGCCGACCCTAGAATCGCAGTGCTCGGGGTTAAACATCCTGCCTCTACTGGGGCTTGAACTCGGACCTCTGTCATGGCATGCCCACGCACTAATCACAATGAAACAACGCATCTTGCTGACGATGTCACGGACTTTTCACGCATTCCACGTATTTTCATCTTTACGCATTTCATTTTTCTTGCAGGCAAAAATGTTATATTTATATAAGCTAGTCTACTTTTTTTTTTTTTTATCGTGTGCGGTATATAAACAGTAGCGAGACATTCTCAACATACCTTTTCACCTGTCATTTTCATAAATGTATCACAATCATACCGCCAACCCCATCCCCCTACCCAAATCACCCCAAACCCCATTTTCACATCTCCATTCTTTCTTCTCGCGGATTGTATGATAATGAAATGCACGTGTGCGCGGTTGTTTGCGCGCATGTGTATATGTGTGTGTATGTCAGCGCTCGTGTGTGTGTGATGTTGACACGAACACAGAAGATTCTGGAGACCCCCCGCGACGTCGGAATCCCAAAGACGCCGGGAGACATCGGGTGTGGTACGTACAGAGGAAGTCAGGACGAATTATTTCGGGAGGTAGTCGGTAGACTCGTCTGTCTGGAATGTGTGTCTGTGGTGACTAACTATAAGCCACCCTCATCTAAGTGTCTGTCGTCTGTGACCTGGGGTTAGTGAAACGTAGTTTCACAATTTCGTGACATACGGAGTCGAAGATTATAAATCAGCGGAGGCCGATTTGAAACCACATCGCGTTATTTTGATTTCGATAGTGTAAGGCATCGCTCGATTAGGAAGCAATACAACTGAACATAAAATTACGTCGTAAATTATCAACGGCCAGTACATGTTGGGGTTGATTTCAACGCCCTGTGAGTTAAGTTAATTACATATCCTTTAAAGGACTTAGCTGTCAACCCCAGCATTATCTGGCTGTTCGTGATTCTTGGGCAAGTTTACGTTCAGTAGTTTGCCATTGCTTTCTGAACGACTGACCCCATACCATGTCATTAAAACAAAACAACAACAATATAACACGGTCTGCTCCAAATCGCACACAGCTGTGTTTCGGACGCGGGTATGCGGGATTACGAAAAGCGTCCGGTACACTTTCATCACGGAGCCGGCTAGAATCTACCTGAATCATACTTCCCAGACCCACCCCCTCCCGACCCCCAAATCACCCTAAAACCCATTTTCGCAGGTCCGCATGGCCGAATGGGTAAAAACTAAATGTTCTAAAACATTCGTTGAGATGATGCCGAGGTAAGCGGTTCAACCCCTACTTCGGACAGCTAGACTAAAGTGTTGACCTGTCGTCCTTGACTTGGCGACGTAAATTACAAGTACCTCTGAAGACGGAGTGTGTATGAAGAGAGAACGACTGACCCCATACCATGTCATTAAAACAAAACAACAACAATATAACACGGTCTGCTCCAAATCGCACACAGCTGTGTTTCGGACGCGGGTATGCGGGATTACGAAAAGCGTCCGGTACACTTTCATCACGGAGCCGGCTAGAATCTACCTGAATCATACTTCCCAGACCCACCCCCTCCCGACCCCCAAATCACCCTAAAACCCATTTCGCAGGTCCGCATGGCCGAATGGGTAAAAACTAAATGTTCTAAAACATTCGTTGAGATGATGCCGAGGTAAGCGGTTCAACCCCTACTTCGGACAGCTAGACTAAAGTGTTGACCTGTCGTCCTTGACTTGGGGACGTAAATTACAAGTACCTCTGAAGACGGAGTGTGTTCGCCTGAAGGCGAGGGACACTGTTAATAGGGAATGTTAATCCACACGCAAAATTCAGTCCATCACTACTATAAATAGTGTTTATGGCCGTCGCTTTAGTTTAAAGCGAGCGAGCGCCAAAAAAGAAAGAAAAACAAAAACCATTTTCTCATCTCCGTCCTGTGAAGGACATGCAGTTAACTCATTTATAGACACTAGAAAGTACAGGGTGTTGTAAAGTTTCACTACACTTTGTATGTAAAACACACTGGAAAAATGAAGTACATGATGTCATCAACACATGTGCTCCACAGTCCACCGTGAAGCAATATGCAGCGACTTGCAGTCGTCTGCTGGAGTAATTCTTTGCACTCCAAGCAGAATGGCGTTATCAACAGAAGAAACAATGTTTCAAATGTGTTCTACATACAAAGTGTAGTGAAACTTTACAAACACCCGGTAAAAATCGAACTGTCGTCTGGTAGCAGATACTGCATCTGTGACACACCTTACGGCGCGTGTGGTACTTGACAACACATCTGATAGGGCAATCATCACTCGGTGCGCGATGTGCTCAGTGTCACACCTGCCGCATTCACTTCCCATGGCATTTCCTAGTTCCAGATTTTAGTTTAGGTAACCTGGGAGCTTTCTTTGGCCATGTGATGAGAAGAGAGGCGTTGGAGAACATCATGACAACTGGAAAGATCGAGGGGAAGAGAGACAGAGGCAGACCAAGAGAAATGATGCTGGATGGATTGAGACGGTGGCAATGGAGGAATATCATCAGCAGAGTTGATCCAGAACACCAAAGACCGAGATCTGTGGAGAGCCATGAACGCCTACGCCAGCTGGCACGGCACTTGATGTGATGATGATGATGCATTTGAGAGCCCAAGTGAATTTTAAACACCCTCCCAGGCACGGATGGTTAGTTGCTGTACAACATGTTACATTTTTCCAGGCAATTTTACATTCAGTAGTTCACTATTGCTTTCTGAATAAGATGGTGGTCACATGTTCTAGATCATGGAATAATGAGGTGTGGTTAATTGGTGAGAAACCTATCATAGGTCTAGCAAACCGGTAGGGAGTGTACTTGATCCTAGAAACATGCTCATGAATCACGGAGGAAAATGGAGGTAAGGTGCTAGTCACAGGCAATGGGACTCCAATAACCACTCCCCACGCCGCGTAACAGGATAAGTGGAAGACCACCACCACCACCACCGCCACCACCACCACCGCCACCACCACCACCACCACCACCACCACCACCGCCACCACCACCGCCACCACCACCACCACCACCACCACCGCCACACCGCCGCCACCACCACCACCACCACCACCACCACCACCACCACCACAGTTAGTTAGTTAGTTAGCTAGCTAGAGCGAGCCAGTTAGCTAGTTAACTAGTTAGTTAGTTAGCTAGCTAGCTAGCTAGCTAGCAAGCAATCTAGTTAGTTAGTTAGTTAATTAGTTAGTTAGTTAATTAGTTACTTAGTTAGTTAATTAATTAGTTAATTAGTTAGTTAGTTATTTAATTAGTTAATTAGTTAATTAGTTAGTTAGTTAGTTAATTAGTTAATTAGTTAGTTAGTTAGTTAGTTAGTTAGTTAGTTAGTTAGTTAGTTAATTAGTTAGTTAGTTGCATATCATGTTAAGGACATCATAGTCAACACCAGCATTTTGTGCTGTTTGTGATTTCTTGGCAGGTTTACGTTCAGTTGTTGGCCCTTGCTTTCTGAACATCCGGCACTCATGCCATTGTATGAAAACCATCACAAGGTAGTCTGCTTGCAAATCACCTGTGGCTGTGTTTCGAACGTGGTATGCGGGCTTACGAAATTCATCCGTAACCTCTTAGCCGCAAAGTCGGCTGGCATGATACTTTTGGGGACCGATCGGATTCATGATCTTGTCAAGCTGGGGCTCTAATCCATAAGCCTGCGCTAGCAAATATACGTTTACGAAATGCACACTGGAAAGTATACATTAGGAAATAAACCAGAAAATAGACATTATGCATTGGAAAATATAAAATTAAAGATATACTGTAGAAAATATACACCAGTAAAGACATGCAACCAAATGTATATTTAAAAAATATGTAGTAGAAAATAAGCTCTTGAGAGTATACGGCAGAAAATATACACTAGAAAATATGCACTAGGAAATATGCACTAGGAAACATACACTAAGTGCTCTGCCATCTTGCGTTGGCGTTCATGTATCTGCACAGATCGTGGTCTTTTGTTTTCTAGATCAACTCCGCTGATGATATTCCTCTGTAACCACTGTCTCAGTCCATCCAGCATCTTTTCTCTTGGTCTGCCTCTGCGACTCTTCCTAGTTAGTTAGTTAGTCGTAGTTCCAACCTCATAGCAACGGGTTGTCCCCATTATGCTCCGTTCCTGTGCCAGTGAATATCGCACAAAACGCTCCCCACTGCCCAATGTGAAAAGTGGAAAAGACAGGAGTCTCGACAAACAACAGCCCGCACAGTTACACTTTGCATAATGCCGCCGCCAGAATGTCAACACAATAGTCCCCCACGAAACACCCAGTTCATCTCTGATGGAATCGGCGATGTTTCCTAGATGTTCACCCACACAGTCCACGAAAATACAGTTCATCGTCGATGGCAGTGGCAGTCAACCAGAAGCCCAGCAGCCACGCATTTCTGCATACGGCAAAAACCGGTCAACTCTGGGACATAGCCATCTACCATCACTCCGAACATGCAGTCACGTTCCAAAAAACCTCGGGCAGATTCAAAAGCATTTCACACGAAACTCACAGCTCAGTCTTCCTATTATCTTTCCAACTGTCAGATATCCTCCACTGTCTCTCTTCTCATCGCATGACCACAGAAACAAAGAAAGCCGTTTTCCTCTTTCTTATTTCTGTTTATAATAACTTTAATGTTATCAGAAACATGTATACATAGTAATCGTGCACCAGTTTAAATGTAATGGCATTTCTATAGAGTATATTATTTATTATTTTAATGGCGTCATCAAAACTTGTCATATTACACCATTTGTAGAACGCATTACGGTAGCAATGTGTTGCATGGTATGTTTAAAATGGCGACGTAAACATTAAGTTGCAAACGTCACAGGGAAAACTGAACTAAACGGCATACATACGGTTGTCTTTTGAGGTAGGGGTACGGAAAACCATTTTGGACTTGCATTTCAATGTAAGAACGTTGTATAAGTAAATAGTAACTTCTATTAATCTCTTCGTGTGCAAATAAACGTTGTATCAACATGTTTGTACAGATGAGTATTTTAATAACATCATGCAACACATAGCTACTGTAATTGTTCAAAGATCGAAACTGCGATTGCATGTAAACTGGTGGGCGATTACTGTGTATGCATTTATTCTGGAGCACTCAGAATATATCTATATATATCATTCATTTACAAAAGCCAACTTTGTGAAAACACATAGACATGATAGTTTAAAATTACAGGAGTAGACAATTCAAATTACTGTGTGAATATATGTGTGGTATATTTCAGCATTTATGTCATGAAAACGACATGAACATTAAAGGAAGAGAATAAAGTAGCTGGGAGACCAACTGTTATAATGCGCAGTTATGTCCCTTATTCTAACGACATTTAAGACAATCCTCTACAATAGCACCGTGGCTAGATCGCTGGAGCTCTTGCCTGCCGGCTTGGTGCTAATATATTCGCAATCTATCCGAGGAGTTAATTTATTCATCGATCTGGGATACCAGGTCGATCCAACCTAAAATGGTCACCAGGAATATTTTTTGGATGTAAAGGCGGGATGTGAAGACAGGTGTGTCTAGTGTCAACCCCACTGGATGAAATGAATGGTCATACTTATTCTTGATGGACAAACACCGAACTAGTTGGTAATGCCTCGAAGTACACTTGTTCCTGCAGCGAGGAGCCGTCATCATTTTGGAGGTGATTCCGGTCGGTAACTATAGCTTTCAATTTTTATATTGTCTAGTGCGTCCTCTATTCTCTACTTCCTCCTTCTACTTCTTTGAGTGCCAAACAATACATGTGTCTTCATTTATGTTGTCTAGTGCGCCCTCTAGTCTCTGCTTCCTTCTTCTACTTTCATGAGCGCCCCAAAATACCTATGTGTGTATTTGTGTCATCTAGTTCGTCCTCTAGTCTCTATTTCATTCTTCTACCTCTATGAGCGTTTCTTCTAGTTTCTTTTTCCTTCTTCTAATTCTTCTTCTTCTTCTTCTTCTGCGTTCATCCGGATTTTTTTTTCCGGATGTGACTGCGTTGTGGCTATTTACAGCAGAGCTGCGTTCTTGCGCCTTAGGTCGACACATCCGACTTCTGCGGGCATTTGTTGACCGGGTTAACCTTCCCGGGCCTTCTAATTCTATGAGCGTCAAACAATACATGTCTGTTTATTTATGGACAGTTTTATAGTTCGAACTCCCGTTGAATTCGCTGATTTTACCCGAGGGTTACCTTTCTCTATTACCAATGTCCTTCGCCAGGCGAACTCTTCTCCATCTCCAGAAGTACTTTACATCCCCAAGGCAAGGACGAGAAGTCAACATTTAAGTCCAGCGGACAGGTGTATGACATGAACCCACATCGTCGCCGTCACCAGGGAAAGTCTCAGCGCCAGAGCGTTATGCCTCTCAGCCGTGCAGACCTCTAGTTAAAATTAGTTGCATATCCTTTTCAGGACGTTGCAGTCAACCCCAGCATGTCTTGGCTGTTTGCGATTTCTTGGCAAGTTTACTTTCAGTAGGTTGCCATTGCTTGCCACAGCAAGCAATGATGTACAGACCGGATGGAAACAGAGGAAGAGGCCGACCACGTAAACGTTGGACGGAGGGAATAGCAGAGTCCATGGGAGTATCGATATATGAGGCCCATAATCGGGCACTCTCACGAAGTTTATACTTCACCTCGACACCGCAAGGTACAAGAGGAACATGATGAGATGAGATGAGAGATTGCTTTCTGAACGACCGGCACTTATACAATGTTATGAAATCCAACACAAGGCGGCCTGCTACCAAATCTCCTTCAGTCTGTGTTTCGAACGCGGTATGCAGGATAACGAGTTGCGTTCGCAGCCTGGGAAAATAATCCGAATACAGACCCACAGGCTTAGTTTAGTTTAGGCTACAGGGCCACAGGCTTGGCGAGGTATAACAGCGTACTGTCTTCATGATGACGTAAGCATGTTTGACCATTCCTTGTCTGTGTGATCCCGGTTTTATCATGCTACAACTGTTGTTCAAGTCCGTGCTATTTCCCCCTCCTCTACGCATGAGTGAGCCATGAACTGTA
>JACEFZ010012348.1:0-85000 GCA_014155875.1 Cepaea nemoralis | reverse complement strand
GCCCTTAGAAAAAACGGAATAGGCGATATGTTCCCTTTAAGATAATACGTACTTTTTGTACGATGACTCAAAAATGGTTTATAATTTACATAGAGAAAATTGCATAGGAAGGTTATTTAGCCTATGAATGGAAATACCTGTAATATTATGGTAGAAAATGTACAAATTACAGGTTAACACATTTTATATACATAATTCAATACAAATATAATACATATTTAATACTAAATTAATTAATTAACTAAGTAACTAAATCCAACGATGATGTGCGCGTTGTCCTCCTGTTGTTAGCGTGTCGTGCCATGAATGTTAACAGTTAGTATGGCTGTCTCTGGAGTGTTGTAGTCGACGTAGTTCTGTTTCGGCTGTTTGCAAAGTCTCTTAGCAACAGCAAGTATGGAATGTTTTCAATGTCGAGTATAAAGTGTTCTTACTGCTTTCGTGATCAATGTCAGTTCACTGGTTGAAATCATTTCACAGATAATGTCTCTAGCTCGGATTGTTCCTAGAGCTTTGGTAATTGGTAGTATAGTTCTCAAAGTTTCACGTTCGTGGGTGTTATACGTAACCTATTCACTAGGGTGTTATTACTTTTAAATGAAAGTTATCTAGCAGGTGTAGAGTTACACTGTTCTATGCCACGGAATAAAATATCACAATTTCTGGTATGGCGAATGGTCAATGTGCCAAATGTTATTCTGCTGGCGCATTCGTCTGCCGCGATAAAATATCAGCTATAATGTTATCAGTGCCTCTGATATGGCGGATTTCGAAGTCGAAATCTTGGAGAAGAAGACACCATCTTTGCAACCGATGGTTTTTCGGAACACCTTGCTTAAGCACCAACAATGGCGAATTATCGGTGAGTACAACAAAGTGGGCACCCAAGAGGAACTTAGATAATCTGAGCATACAAAATAATAGACTTAATGCCTCCAATTCCACCGTAGAGTAAGTGGATCTCTGCTTTCTTCAGCTTACGGCTTACGTAGAGAATTGGGTGTCTCACTCCATCCACTTCTTGCATTAAACATCCTCCAATTGCGATAGCACTCGAATCTGTGGTCAAAATAAAGGGTAAATCTATGTTTGGTAATCGTAAGACTGGTGGATTAGAAAAAATGCATTTCAATCTGCATATTGCATCCTCTAAGCGGGTACTTTTACAAAATTTTGCTGGATGATCTTTCGTCAACATATTAGAAAAAACTGATGTAAGTTCTGCCCAGTTTGGTATGAACTTAGCATAATAGTTTATAAGACCTAATAAACTTCTAATTTGTTTCTTTGTAGTAGGCACTTCTAGATTGAGAATTTTCGAAACAATTTTATCATCTGTCAACAGTTTACCTTCAGAAATTCTATGACCAAGGAAGTCTATTTGTTTATAGCCTATTTCAACCTTGGAAGGTTTGATAGTAAGTCCAAAAAGAAAGATTTGGTTGAAGACTTGTTTGAGTGTAAGTAAGTGAGAAGTCATATTAGAAGAATGAATGCATATATCATCAATATAAGCTTGGACGTCTTTAATTCCGTGCAATAGCAATCTAGTTAATCTAACAAATGTGGCGGGAGCGTTCTTGAGACCAAATGGAAGATATCTCCATTCGTACAAACCAAGAGGTGTTGCGAATGCTGTTATATGTCTAGAAGAAGGGTGTAGTGGTACTTGCCAATAACCTTTCGCTAAATCAACCTTCGAAAATAAGGATGATTGAGACATATTCAAAATGAGGTCTTCACAACTGTTCATTGGCTCCGCATCTGTTGTGGTTATTGTATTTAATCTTCTATAGTCTATGCACAAACGGATCGTTTGGTCCTTCTTTTTCACCAGGACAATCGGTGAAGAATATTGAGACATAGATTTCTGAATTATTCTATTTTTCTCTAAATCCAAAATTTCTTTGTCTAAATTTGCTCTATAATGTAGAGGAATAGAATATGGTCTACATTTGACCGGTGTCAGATCTGTCAACACAATTGAATGTGTTATTTTGTCAGTCCGTCCAGGTTTGTTAGAAAAGATAGATTTATAATCGTTAAGGAGAGTCAAAATGTCTTGTCGCTGCTGTTGTGTCAAAGTGTCAGAGATTTGTATGTCCTTTATACTACCGTCGTCATTCATAATCGGTACTGGAATTTCAGTATTGTCTACGTCTGTCTGATTTATTACAGATGCTACTGTTTGTAAATTGTCCTCAATGTCATTGTCGTCGTCGTCGAGATTAATCGTTGTCAATATGTCGTCAAATTGGTCGTCGTTGTCGTTATCCATATTGTCGGTAATGTCAATATGTCTTCGTCGTCTTTGTTGTCGTAAGAGTGCGTCGTTAACGATGCTTCGTTTGTCGAGGTGTCATTCAGTTGGGTAATTGTCGTTTCGTTTCTGTCATCAGTTAGCTGCGTCTGCTTACTCGTGTCACTGTCCTCTCTAGCATAGTATGGTTTTAACATATTTACATGGAATATTTTCAACTTTCCATTCAAAGAAATTTCGTAATCAACTTCCGAAATTCTTCTAACAATTTTAAAAGGTCCCTGCCAAGAGGTTGATAGTAAATCTCTCTTGTCAGGTAGCAGTAGTAAAATATCCTGACCTGGTTTTAATACAATTGTTTTTGCACCTTTGTTGGCGTACTGCCTGTACCTAAAACCTTTCTCCTGTAATGATGTTCTGGCCAGTATACAGGAATCGTATGATTTTGTCTCTGGTGTCAGTGACTAAATCATAGGTGGAAATGGGTAGTTGGATATTTACAGGTTGTGATATGATATCTTTGTAAATAGTGAGAGGTCCTCTTGGGTTCGCTCCATATATCAATTCGAAAGGAGAGAACCCTGTGCTTGATTGTGGGACTTCTCTATATGCGAACAGCACCGTTGGGAGAAGTATATCCCAATCGGCTGGATTTTCAGCTGTCACTTTGGATAGCATATGTTTCAGGTCCCCATTTAGTTTCTCGCAGATACCATTTGCGGCCGGTCGATAGGGACTGGTGAAACATTGCTTTATGCCTAGTAACTTAGTTACCGATTGAGTGGCATTCGATATGAACTGGGTTCCTCTATCTGAAATTATTTTCTCCGGGAAGCCAAAACGGGAGAAAATATTTAACAATACGTCCGTCACATCCTTAGAGGAGATAGATTTTAATGGAATCATTTCTGGCCATCTCGTACATAGATCAATAAGAGTAAAAATATATCTATTCCCTTTGCTTGAGATGTGGTTCAACGGACCTACTAGATCAACTGCCACGATTTGGAATGGCCTCGAGGCAGTTGTGGTTGATTGGACTTCTGCCGTAGGGTTTTTCCCCTTTTTCACCAGTTTCTGACATATATCACATGATCTACAATAGGTTTTTATGTCTTGGCAAAATTTCGGCCAATAAAATTGGGTCAGGACCCTAGCTCTAGTCTTTTCGTACCCCATATGACCTCCGAAGGGTGAGTCATGGGCTATCTTTAGTACTTTCTCTCGATGTGCTTGTGGTAGAACTACTTGCTGTATCGTGGTCTGATCTCTGGTGTACAATCTAGTCAGCACATTGTTCTTTAATCTAAATGTCCACGACGCATTTTTAGTTAATTTTGGTTTAAGTCCTACTAACCTAAAATACTGTGAAAGTGTAGGATCTGCTTTCTGTTCTTCTCCAAAATTAGTGCTGGTAATGTTTGGTGATACAATTTCTAGTGACTCCTGCAGTTGGTCGGTGTGGGTTTTGTGAGTTGTCTGTCGTGTTATTGCATTCGTGTGTTGTGTGTGTTGTTGCACATCTACAGGCTTGGTAATTTGTGGATTGCTGGCATCCTCAATTCGAGGTTTTAAGTTGGTCGTCTCACTGACAGATTCGACCGCCCCTGCATCATGCACCTCGGTGAATTCTTTCTGAATTACTTCATTGGTTGTCTCCCTTGTTCTTTTGGCAGATTGAGACAAGCATGAATGGTGTTTCTCTTTAGAATCGCTGTTTGGGTGCTGGATACCGTTTTTCTGCTCCCAATCTCTGATTTCCTTTTCAGAGCAAGGTCGTATGTTGGGCAGGTTCCCAAGTATAATATCAGCGACAGGATTTTCTAGGACTGCGCACAATACTAGTCCTGATATGAACGGTGTTCGAATTTCGACAAGAGCAAGGGGGTATTTCTCTATAGTGCCTGAGAATGTGCGACAAGTTACGTGTTTGTGTGTATAGTCTTTGTCGTTGATTAATGTTTTCTTAATCCCACAGAGCGTTGCGCCGGAATCACGAATTAATGTGCACTTTTTGTTATTTACAAACCCTGTTGAGAAATTTAGCTTGCCTGTAGAAGATAAGGCAGCATTGGCCATTTCATTAGAAATAGGAATGGTGTGGCCACATAGTAATGTTGTGTCAAGTTGGAATTTCATACAGGTGTTACATTTATTGTCTGTAATGGTGTCAATAATTTGCACGGCATTTCCTAGCTCACTCAAACTTTCGTTTTGATTGTCACACTCATTCAGTAATTCAATATCTTCGTCTGATGAAGTTTCAACTAGTGCAGCATTGGCCTGTTTCAGTATCTTTCGGCCTTCACAAAAACGAGAATAGTGCCCAAAGCTGCTGCAAAAATAGCATTTGACCGCTCTCTGATACGCATTTCTCTTGTTCTTTTGCTTCTCCACGATCATTTTGAGATGATGTGGATAGTTGGGCGATTTATCGCACATCGCGTATTCTTCGTGAGTCAAACTACAATATTGGCACTTAACTGGCTTCCTGACATTCGAGCGTGGTTTAAACTTGCTTTCAGTTGGTTTCGAGTATCTAGTGTTTACAACTGCTGCTGTTTCGTTTTGACTTAGGTTTAATTGGAAAATATCTCTGTTCGCTGTGCAAAATGCGTTCCCCTTTGTCTCTACATCTTGGATACTTTTACAGTCCATTTGTTTCAAAAACTTAGCAAAAGGTGTGGGGATTGTACTAACTATTTTGTCAATAATAATGAGTTCTTTTAGTTTGTCATGGTTGTTGTTAGTTTTAGCTGAGTTAATCCACTTTGTGCAAACATCCTGAACTGTAGACACGTAGTCTATAAAGGTTTGGTTAGGTTGTGGGGATAATTTTGCGAACTGTTGTTGGTAACCTGCTGTATCTAATGAGAAATGTTGGAGAATGCGTTGCTTTAAATAATCATAATCTTTTCTCATTTCCTGTGGCACTGTCTCTATTACTTTTAAAGGTTCCAGAGCTAAGTTTCTCATTAAAATAAATGACCAATCTGATTTTACGATCTTATGGTAGGACATTAGACACTCAAAATTTTCCAGGTATGCACTGATAGAGTCTCCTGAGCAAAATGCTTTGACGAGGCCTTTATACTTGTTATATTTTTGTTCCTCCTCCTTGCTTCTCAGTTTATTTACAGATATTTCTACGTTGGAATCGATTTCCATCTGCTTTAGTTTTATTTGTGTATCGGCATTCAATTGGGCTAGTTTGGCCGCCGCCTCAAGCTCCATTTGTTTCTCTTGAGTCTGCAGTTGCATCTGCATCTTTTTCTCTTCTGCCTGCCATTGCATTTTCTTTTCTTCTGCCTCCAATTGCCTTTGTTTTTCTTCTCGTTCTATCGCTCTTTCTTCACGGGCAATGTTCTCTGCGTGTGTCTTCTGTGCCCATTCTGATAGTTTCTCTTCTTTATAACCTAATCTCATACCTAACTCAATACATTTTTCTAACGTAGACATCTTGTCTTTTACTTGTTGGTAATTTTACTGAAGTTAAATCCCTTAGAAAAATGTTGGGGAGTAGAAAATTTAATTATCTCCCTTACTGTTTACATGAGCGAATACACATGCAAGGTTATGTTGGTTACAAGGTCATGAATATACATACAAATCAATGCAAAGCAAAAATGTTACATGGATGGATGGTGATAAGTACCGCTTAGGGTTGCAATGGGCATGATATGAAACTTATCTTATAATCCCAGAACTTGCGAATGTTGTCTTGTACTCTCGCCACTGTTGGATAGGTTACATAGGTTACACACACCACAATTCGCGGAACAATCTGCTCGTAGAATGAGAAAACATTAGTAACAGTCAAATGTCACAGTCATGTCAAAATTTATAGTGTTAACATCATTGAGAGACTATCTGCAGAGGGACTCATATTAATACTAGTTCATCACTAGATAGATGCAAATTTGTTAAACTTGTTCAGAAATCAATTTGATATCATTTATTTAATTTTTTACTTGGCAATCAATAGCCGTCTGAACGTAAAGTTTGTGCCAAAACCGGAGATTAGCCCCCAAAAAGCCTGTCAGCGTGTTGGATCTCTAGGGGATCTGGTCTCGGGCTCAAACAGGCAACAATAACTCCGTTAAATATAATATAGCAACATTTATTGCTAGTTAGGTATACAGTGCGTTGGCGCAGTGGGTTTAACAAGCCCGCACAATGAGTTGCATATCACAGAGGTTTAACATCACACATGATTATAACAAACATTCTAAGCAAACTATCTAGCATATGTCTATGACCCTAAAACACATGGGTCTGAACTATTAAGTCCCTCTAAGGCAGGCCCTGTTGCCTCTTCGATGTCCCGTCTGTCTCTGCCGGTTCACACGTGTCGCAATCCGACACGGGTGGTAACTCTGTCCGAGTTCCTCGTGGACCCCGCAATAGGCGGGCCACATCAGTGTCCACGGGACAGTGGACTCACTGACCAGTCCTTCGAGAAGGCTCTGGAATACTCTGGCCTTCGAGGGTCTTACTTCTTTCCCTTGGGCGGGAGTTGTAGCCCTTGGCTAGTGTCTATTAACTTATGTTGGTTTACCGTATAATGTGAGGCTGTGACAGGAAGTAGTAGCAGCTGGCCCATATAGAACAGCCAAAGACATCCTGGTCAGCCCTCAAGGGAAGGCAGGGGCAGACCATGGGATTTCCCCACCATCCAAGGAGGCTTCCATAATTGCAAAGCCGACACACAGCGCTCTGGTACTAGGCTCACTCAAGGAATCGTCACGTCCTGCACATGGCTGCTTAGCCTCACTTCCGTATATTGGGCCTTCCGTTCACCATAGGCTGTTCTTCCGGAAGCCAGAAGAATGCAGTCTGCAGATGACATCCACACAGTGAGCTTTCGATTCGGACTTTCCACGTAAGGATTTGTTATCCAAGCAATATTCCATTTCGTGCCACTAGGACACTTTTCCCACCTTATATGAAGCCCACCCAGTGAGCTTTCGATTCGGACTTTTAAATGGGATTATGGCATAGTTTGTTTTCGCGGAAGTTCAGAGTTAAGAATGATACCAAGACAGGAGGGTTTAACTGTACAAATAAACATGCTCGAGACAGGAAGAGGAGAGTACATCTAACATCGCGGAGTAACTCACGGAGCAAACTATCCAGCCATATCTTTTTTTGACGTTAGCTCGCCTTGAACTCAAGTGTAGTCCCCACACGTACTACTTCTTATGGTTCACAGGACTAACTTTTGCTTGTCAGTATCCCTCGTCATCTCAGACGAACCTACTCCGACTTCTGAGGTACTTGTAATTTACATCCCCAAGTATATGACAAGAAGTCAACAATTTAGTACAAATGACCGGTGTAGGGGTTGAACCCCTCGGCATCAGCGCACCGGATGTTTAAGTACGAGTGCTTGTATCCATTCGGCCATGCTTACCTCCATCCAGCCATAGATGGCATGTTATATTTCCATTACCTCCAGCCCCTTCCACCCCAGAAGAGAAGTTATAATTAGAGCCCATCCAAGCCTCAGATCAATAATCCTGTGACAGAATCAAAGACATTGTTATCCATAGGAGCTAGCGGTTGCATTGCCATATATTGAAAGTAGCAACACTAAACAAAGGTCGTTTTGTGATGAATATGGGACACAAGTACTCAACAGCAGTGAAGTAACAGCAAGACGAGACGCATATTTTAAAGATCTGTTAAATCCACAAACAATTAAAAGTTCTTAGTTAAGTTAGTCGCGGTTACAACTTCACGGCAACGGGTCACCCCCATTATGCTCCGTTCCTGTGCCAGTGAATATCACATAAAATGCTCATCACTGCCAAATGTGAGTGGTGAAAAATGCAGGAGTCTCGGCAAACCAACAGCCCGCACAGGTATACTGTGCATAATGCCGCCGCCAGAGGGCCAACACAAAAGTCCCCCACGAAAAATACAGTTCATCGCGATGGAATCGGCAGTCACTAGAAAGTCTTCATTGACCCGGGTTTTATCCCATATGGCTCGGTCTCTTTCCCCAGTTGTAGACGTAGCAGTCAATCCCAGCATTGTTTGCATGTTTGAGATTCCTGGGCAAGATTACGTTCAATAGTTTGCCATTGCTTTCTGAACGACCGACACCCATAACATTTCGCGGGTATACGGGATTACGAACTGCGTCCGTAACTCATTCGCCACGGAGCGGACACAAACAATAAATGCAGTAATAATAAAATTAAATCCTTCCAATGTAGAATTTAATGAAGGAAGTAGCTTAGAACAGAAGTGAGAAAAGCAATTAAAAACAGTAAGAAAACACACATCTTTCTCTCTCTCTCTCTCTCTCTCTCTCTCTCTCTCTCTCTCTCTCTCTCTCTCTCTCTCTCTCTCTCTCTCTCGCTCGCTCTCACACACACACACCCACACACACACACACGCACGCGCGTGCACACGCACACATACGCGCACACACACACACACACACACACACACAAATATTGTAATTTCAGAAGTGAAGATCTGCCTGTAGTATAAAGGTAAGATAACTGAGAACAATATAAGTATAGGGAGGGACTGTCTCACTCCGAGCTAAAAGATGACTAATGTATCTTAAATCCGGTCCCAATTGAAATCTTTCCCAGGCCCACCCAGGCTCCAGGGTGTAATGTGGTTGAGATAGGCAAACAAAATGGCCGGACCGATTCTTAAAATACGAGGTCATCATATGCGCGCGACCAATGGTTGGAGAGTGTAGTTCTCTTTGTCCAAGCTGTTATACTAAACTCTTAACCGTTCTTCAAAGCTTTGTTTTCTCATTGTAAATATGAACAAAGAAGAGAAACAACAAGATGTGCCTGGCATGTTTCGCCGTATCTCGTCAAGTGCATACTTTTGAATTAACCACGACTAGAAGTATTAGCCACAATGTGTGGTACTTACTTTGGTAAAAAATGAATTCTTCGTCTTCTTCTTCTTCTTCTTCTTCTTCTTCTTCTTCTTCTTCTTCTTCTTCTTCTTCTTCTTCTTCTTCTTCTTCTTCTTCTTCTTCTTCTTCTTCTTCTTCTTCTTCTTCTTCTTCTTCTGCCTATAATATTGCTGTTTTAGTACAGGCCCAGCAGATCAGGATGCTCGAATGGATCAGAACGCGTGTTCTTAAACATACACTGTGCTTATGCCGAGGTAAGCGGCTCAACCCCCTACACCGGACAGCTGGACTAAAATGTTGACCCGTCGTCCTTGACTTTGGGACATTAATTACAAGTACCTCTGAAGTCGGAGTGGGTTTCGCCTGATGGCGAGGTATACTGCTAATAGGGAAAGCTAATCCACACGCAAAATTCAATCCATCACTACTATAAAGCGAGCGAGCGCAAAAAAAAAAAAAAAAAGTACAGGCCCACAACCACGCACGCCAACCTTGTGTAGGCCTGTTCATGGTCAGCTGGAAATTGGCTGATATATTCGTCGGCGGTGTGAGGTAGCCAGCCTCAAACCAACCGCCTTTAGACGCCTTTTACGACATGCACAGGAGATCTACAGTATTCCCATTCTTTACTCCCGCCTTGGGGCCCCGGTAACAGTGGAGTGGTTCTTCACACATCATAGTTCATGTAGGTTGCCCCTGACCAGTCACAGTGAAATATGCCAGGCAATAAATTGTACTAGCTGTTATTTGTGTCTTCTTTGTTTAAAACTCTCGGCGTTACGCGAGTCAGTTTCTTTTTTGGATGCTCACTCGCTTTTTAAACTCAAGCGTAGTCCATAATACTATTTTTATAGTAGTGATGGACTGAATTTTGTCTGTGGATAAGCTTTCCCTATTAGCAGTGTCCCTCGCCATCAGGCGAAACCCACTCCGACTTCACAGGTACTTGTAATTAATGTCCCCAAGTCAAGGACGACGGGTCAACATTTTAGTCCAGCTTGTCCGGTGTAGGGGGATGAACTATGTGAGAATTTCTTGACTAAAGGCATTGTTGTTTTTTGTTTCTGTTATTGTTGTTGCTATTGTTGTTGCTGCTGTTGCTACTGCTGCTGCTGCTGTTGTTGTAGTTTTGATATGTAACTCCTCTGGAAGACTGTGCATTTTAACTCAAAACTCTTCTAGGACACGAAGTTAAGGTGTCAGATTTTACTGTAAGCGTATTAACTCTTTCAGTCCCGTGGAGTTTTGTTTTCTGCCCACGCCGGTCCCCAAGTATCATCTCCGCGGGATTTATGTTACCGAGCTCTCCTTCCCCTCTCCGTGTAAAAAAACAAAAACAAACCCCAGCGGGGAGTGTAAGACCGACACTGAAATTCCACTTCAGGGGAGAGACATTTCAGATTATAACTGGATTATGATCCAGCATAGCAGATATCCGCCTGCTCCCTGGCCGAGGAGTTAGCAGCTTTCTCCGTAACCCCGAATACTCTCGTGGTTGACGTGAGTGCACGAGAATTGGAAGCGGTTCGAGTCGCACCAGAGACTTATGAGAGTATGGAGCCGGTCTCTCAGAAAGTCGTGGCGTGCTGATGAGCGTAATCTAGCCTAGGAATCAACATACAACTGAAAGATTCTGATGTTGACCGCAATATCCTGAAACAGGATGGAAACGCGGGGGAAAAAAATAGCAGATATCCACTCCTGTCTGTTCCACTTTTCACACGGGGCAGTGAGGAGCAGTTTCTGCGCTATTCACTGGCACAGGAACGGAGGATTTGAGGCGACCAACTGACTATCTAGATGTCCATTGGGTGAGATTAGGAAACCGTTGGCAACGCTTCCCCCACAGACAGGCCACAGGTACCACATTGCTAACAGACTTTAGTCCAAGGTTTATAGGGTCGTACCGAAGAGCCCCGGGAAGGTTAACCCGGTCAACAAATGCCCGCAGAAGTCGGGTGTGTCGGCCTAACAGCGCAAGAACGCAGCTCTGCTGTAAACAGGCACAACGCAATCACGTCCGAAAAAAAGTCCGGATGAACGCAGCAGAAGAAGAAGTACCGAAGGAGTTCAGGTAGGGATTAGTACATACAAGTGAAAGGTAATACCAAGCATGGACTCTTTATATTAGACTATTCAGTAATCAGTAAACAATAACATTAACCCACTCAGTGCAGGCCCGCATGGCCGAATGGATAAGAACGCGTGTTCTTAAACATCCGGTGTATTGATGTGCTGCATTCCACCAACATGTTATTTTGTTTATCCGTGTTTTGTATTTTTTCGTGGTTCCACATGTCATTTTTGCAGTATTTAAAATGCTTGATTTGAACATCTCCCATTCTTCTTCCACAGTCTTTCTTTCTATGGGTAATTTTACAAAGATGTCAGTTAGTTCTTTCTCATAATTTGCAAAATTCAGTCCATCACTATTATAAATAGTGTTACGGACTACCGCTTGAGTTAAAAGTGAGCGAGCGCAAGAAAACCCCACTCAGTATTGGTTATAATAACATTACCCCTCTCAGTATTGGTTACAATTACGTTAACCCACTTACTGCTAGTTATAACAACATTATCCCTTTCACAGACTGACTCGTCTCGACAGACGATAGTTTGTTACACTGAATGCTCAGACTGCTGGTTACATTACCGTTAGCCAACGCACTACTGGTTACAATAACATTAGTCCACTCACTACTGGTTACAATAACATTAGTCCACAATGTACTTTTATAGTAACATAATCCCACACTATTTTAGTTATAATAACATTAGTTCATGCTGTACTAATTATAACAATATTAACGCAAGCTGTACTATTTATAACAATAGTAACGCAATCTGTACTATAACCCAATCAGTACTAGTTATCTCATTAAGTTCAAGAACTAGTTATCACTTTAAGGTTATTGTTATTCTACACACCGTTGAAAAAATAAGAGCTTTATATGGATAGTAATTAAATGCTTGAACACATTGCCTGAGTCAAGACTATTAAGTGTCCCGTGACTCCCAAGTGTAAGGACATTTTATGGGGCCTGTCAAGCTGACATCATCCTGCTACCTACGGTAACTTGTTTAACACAAACCCGTAAAGGAAAACGGGTCAGAGTTCATATTGTCCCCTTCCCCCAGAATAAAAGTCTCTGTTGTGTGTTGGTCTTGAAAACTTGCCAGTTGAACACACCGAGGTTGTAAACTGTTGAATCTGATTGGATAGTTGTAGTTCATCTGTGCAGGTTGCTTGACATTCCTCGTCTGCTAGCGTACGAATATTGTGTTAGCCTTGTACGGGGGTCGTAGCTTTTATTAGGTTCACAGATCAGCTGTGCCAGGAATTTGTGTGCACAAGTCGTTTTACCCCCACCGTTTCCTAACGAATTCTTTGTTGGGTTAGGGACAGTGTTGAGGGAAAGTTCGTCAGAGGGACTGGTTATTTGCGCGTGGACTAGAGAGAAGGACAGGTTTCTGAGCAGTTGTGTAGTCTTATTTAGACAGGCTGTGCTTTTGAAAATTGTGATTTCGTTTCTTGTGGAGCTGTGTGTGGCTTTTCCCAGGACCACGAAAGAGGATTTTGGACTGTCAACTTCGCTAATCGTAAGTTCTGTCTAGACTCGCATACGTATCTATCTGTTGTCATTTTCGGCATTTCCCTTCCCTCGCTTTGATTGTACAAATACCAATATAATAAGTAATATTATTCTAGTTCAAGCCATCCTCTTTCCCGTCCATGTGTGAACCCATTCGATGTCTTGATGGTACGAATACGAATATTATTCTAGTTCTAGCCATCCTCTTGATGGTACATCAAATAACAATATTATTCTAGTTCTACCAATCCTCTTGATGGTACATCAAATACCAATTTAATATTCTAGTTCTACCCATCCTCTTGATTGTACATCAAATAGTTCAAATACCAACATTATTCTAGTTATACCCATCCTCTTGATGGTACATCAACTATCAACATTATACTAGTTCTACCCATCCTCTTGATGGTACATCAAATACCAATATTATTTAGTTCTAGCCATCCTCTTGATGATACATCAAATACCAATATTATTCTAGTTCAAGCCATCCCTTTCCCGTCCATGTGTGAACCCACTCGATGTCTTGATGGCGCCAATATTATTCTAGTAATGTGTGTGAACTACTCGATGTCTTGATGGTACATCAAATACCAATATTATTCTAGTTCACGCCCTCCCCTTTCACTTCCATGTGTGAAACCCACTGGATAAGACTGAGACGACCTCAGAGGTATACTGGCCAGACAATAAAATCCTGCCTCTGCAGCGAATGAGGCCCTGTCTTGGCCGCCACGTTTACCTCTATGCCACCGCCATTCCTCTTTGTTCAATAAATTTTTGAAATCTTTCAGTCCTATGCCATCATTAGGCCGACTGTGAAGTATGGGAAATAGATGCACGGGCATTGATTAGCATTCAGAGAAGTAAAGAAAATAAGTAGTGTATATTTAATCGTGCAGGGAGTATCTTTGTTCTGTCATCAGCTGTGATCAGGCGCAGTTTCGTAATAAGTAGTCAGTAACTAATAAAGTAAGTCAGGAAGAAATGTATCATCATCAATTCATCATCATCATCATCATCACCATCATCATCATCATCATCATCATCTCCCTCGATGTGTCTCCTCCTTGTCGTGGTGGGGGAGCTTGACTGTCCCACTGACCCCAAGCGCTATTCCGATGGATATTAACTACATATTGGACAGCTCTTGGGATAGGGACCAGACTAAGAGAGACACAACCTGCTGCTCTGCAGGTAGACTGAGGATAGCAGTCTAAATCAGGCAAACGATGCCAATAATCTCAGTCCGGACATAACCTCTAAGGCTCCCAGCCGAGGTGTATGGCTGACCGTCTCTAAGCCATAAACCCTCGGAAGTGAGAGCCTGGCCGACACAAACATACATCAAAATTGAGGTGAGGTGCTGAGCACGCTACATGCTTGGCGCAGATACTCGTTCGATGGCTCTTAGCTGGGGGATATGAGGGATCCCCGGATGAGAGGGCCTGGCCGTTACTCGCCCACAGACGCACGGAGGTAAGGTGCTGAGCCGGCAGCACATGTAGCCTACCTCGTGAGCGAGTACTAAAGGTGGAAAAACACCTCGGTCGCACGTTCCGTAGATAGTCTGTAACCGTACTCATGGAGTGAGTGTAGTCAAAGGTGGAAAATTGTCTCGTTGACACGAAATGGAACGCCTGTCTTGCGAATCCATTACGTGGCAGCCCGAAGCAAAAGCTTGCTGTGTGGAAGTCGAAATAAGAGTCTAACTTGTCTCGAAACCCGAGGAAGGCTAACCTCATCAAAAATGCCCGCTGAAGTCGGAAGTGCCAGCCTACGGGCGGCAAAATAAAAATGGCACTACGCAATTACGTCCGAGTGAAATGTCTTTCGTGACCGGAAAAGCTCTAACTAGTCTTCCCTCGTGCTAGGAACAGCTACCTAGTTTCCGAATGCCGCTCTTGTTCGGAACAGCTCTGACTAGGTAGTTTTCCGAATGTCCGACGTGTCTGGAACAGCTCTGACGGACACAACGACAAGCACATGTCCGAAAAACTCGCTGAGTGGATATTGACTGCAGACCAGTCTGGTCTGTGCGGGAACGGCCCGGGGCGAACGAAATGCCCAATATATTGAAGTGAGGAATTAAAGCAGCCATGAGCAGGACGTGACGATTCCCTCGGTGAGCCCAGCACCAGGGCGCTATGTGCCGGCCCTGCAATTATGGAAGCCACCCTGGATGGCGGAAAATGCCATGGACTGTCCCTGCCTTCCTTTGAGGGACGACCGTTGTCTTCGACCGTTCCAACTTGGCCAGCTGGGTTGTGGACGGTACCGCAAACAGTGAGAGTCTCCCAGGAATGCTACCTGGTCAAAAAAAGCTCACTAAAGCCGGTTGTGTTGGCCTACGGGTTTCGGCCCAAGGGCGCATAACAGACACACCGCAATCACTTCTGAAAAAAAAAAAACAACACTCCGGATGAACGCAAAGAAGAAGAAGAAGATCATCATCATCATCATCATCATCATCATCATGATCATCATAATCATCATCATCATCTTCCACTTTTGTCGTCTAGTGTCGTGGAGAGGAATAATTGGCACTCCAGCGCCCAATGAGTGGCATTGGATAGTGTCATTCCGTGTGATTGGAAGTAAAATAGCGTAAAGTAAGCTTTCAGTTTGAATACGATCAAATGTCCTACTACTCTTTGCTACTTATTTTCAAGGGCTCCATTTAAAATGTTGTATGTCCTGTACATGAAGTTGCAGTCAAGGGCAGGTTGATTTTCTAAGTAATTGTACGTTAAGTAGGTTGCCATTGATTTCTGATCGAGAAGTCAACGTTTAAATCCGACTTAATTTCGGTATAGGGATAGAACCCCCAAACCCAGCCAGCAGCTCACCGAAAGTTTAAGGACGAACGCTCTTTTCATGTCTGCGTCGTCGACTACTCAAAGGCTGAACTCTGAATATTTCTGTGTATTTATAGTAACAGAGCTGAGGCTGGAACGCTTGACTGGCGACCCCTGGTGAGTCCAGAGACTTTTGTCCCCATTGACCTGGCTCGTAGGTCAACTCTTTCTAAAATTGTTGCCGTTACATTTCCTGTCAAGAAAAGAGGATCAGTGTAATATTAATGACGTCACCCATCTAGTGCTGATTGGTGTACGAACATGGGATCAGCACCATATACCCAGTACATTTCAAGAGGTGAAGAGTCCTGTATTTGCTTTTCTTACTTAGCACTTTACACCCACTGCCAATATGCGGCTCCTACACATCCCAACGGTAATATAAGACTTCACTCCCTCAACGGTAATATAAGACTTCACTCCCTCAACGATAATATAAGACTTCACTCCCTCAACGATAATATAAGACTTCACTCCCTCAACGATAATATAAGACTTCACTCCCCCAACGATAATATAAGACTTCACTCCCCCAACGATAATATAAGACTTCACTCCCCCAATAATAATATAAGACTTCACTCCCTCAACGATAATATAAGACTTCACTCCCCCAACGATAATATGACTTCACTCCCCCAATGATAATATTAGACTTCGCCCCCCCTCCCCCAATGATAATATTAGACTTCGCCCCCCTCCCCCAATGATAATATAAGACTTCACTCCCCAACGATGATATGACTTCACTCCCCCAATGATAATATAAGACTTCACTCCCCCAACGATAATATAATACTTCACTCCCCCAACGATATTATTAGACTTCGCCCCCCCCCCTCCCCCAACGATAATATAAGACTTCACTCCCCAACGATGATATGACTTCACTCCCCCAATAATAATATAAGACTTCACTCCCCCAACGATAATATAAGACTTCACTCCCCCAACGATAATATAAAACTCCACACTCCAACGGACTTTACTCTCCCAACGATAATATACGACTTCGCACCTCCAACGATAATATTAATATAAGACTTCACACCCCGACGGTAATATAAGACTTCACGCCCCAACGATAATACAGCGTGTTTGTAAAGTCTCACAACACTTTGTATGTAGAACAAATGTAAAAAATGAAGTACATGACGTCATAAATATATATGCTCCACGGTGCATCTTGAAGCAATATGCAGCGAATGGCTGTCGTCTGCTGAAGTAATTCTTTGCACTCCACACAGAATATGTGTTGTCAACGGAAGAAATAATTTGTTGGTTGAACAAGTGTTTCGAAATGGCGGTTGATACACACGGATGGTTGTTCATAGATTTACAAGATTTCCGGATAAACAACCTCCTCATTACATTACGATTAGAAATTTGTTGAATAAGTTTCTTGCTACGGGAAATGAATACTTCTTTGGTACTTTCCAACTTCCCCACAACGGCTTCTGACCATAGCAGTGACTATTGTAACTAATTTAATGATATATTTAGCACAATTTTTTAATGATGTCATGTACTTTATTTTTTCAAATTTGACCTACATACAAAGTGTAGTGAGACTTTACAAACACCCAGGTATAAGACTTTACCCTCCCATCTATAATATGACTTCACGCCCCAACTGTAAAATAAGACTTCGTGCCCCAACATCCGTATTAGCCACGGGGCCACATTCATGTCCTTTTTGTCCTTAAACATTTTATTTATAGAACTTTGATCTCGGTTAGTAATAATGATTTTCATTTCTAGTTTATTGGGGTCTTCTTTAGTTGCCATCTTGTCTTTCTGTGATATTGGTCGCAAATATTTGTGTACGCACGCATTCCAACGGCATTCCCCCCGATCCTCTAAATGTTTATTCATAGTCCATGACCCGGCCCCTTCTTTGTGACTCAACCGTACGCCATGAGATGGTTATTTATTTGTTAGAATGCTTGTAGAGTCAGTTATGGCCAGAAATAGTGTTTGTCATTCGGATTCTTTTCTTTATTTCTGTTTGTTTCATATAATTGTCATCGCTTGTCGATATATGAATAAGATAATAGTCTATCTATCTATCTATCTATCTATCTATCTATCTATCTATCTATCTATCTATCTATCTATCTATCTATCTATCTATCTATCTATCTATCTATCTATCTGTCTGTCTGTCTGTCTGTCTGTCTGTCTGTCTGTCTGTCTGTCTGTCTGTCTGTCTGTCTGTCTGTCTGTCTGTCTGTCTGTCTGTCTGTCTGTCTGTCTGTCTGTCTGTCTGTCTGTCCGTCCGTCCGTCCGTCCGTCCGTCCGTCCGTCCGTCCGTCCGTCCGTCCGTCCGTCCGTCCGTCCGTCCGTCCGTCCGTCCGTCCGTCCGTCCGTCCGTCCGTCCGTCCGTCCGTCCGTCCGTCCGTCCGTCCGTCCGTCCGTCCGTCCGTCCGTCCGTCCGTCCGGTCGGTCGGTCGGTCGGTCGGTCGGTCGGTCGGTCTGTATAATCAGGAGGTCAGCATGGCCGAATAGATAAGATCGTTCGCTTTCAAACTTCCGGTGTACAGATGCGGCTGAACCAGTACACCTGTTATTTGGACTAAAATGTTTACTTCTCGCCCATGACTTGGGGACATAATTAGAAGTACCTCCATCTGTTCCCATTATGTGTCCATCGCTATCAGGCAAACCGACTCCAGACGTCGGAGTGGGTTCGCCTGATGTCAGAGACATTGGAGGAAAGCTAATCCACACGCCAGCGCGAGTCCAGTGCATTATACATAGTAGCACATGTATGAACTACGCTTGAGTTAAACGCGATCTGAACGCAAACAATCGAATGCCTAACCCATTGACCCGAGCTTATCGCGATCTGAACGCAAACAATCGAATGCCTAACCCATTGACCCGAGCTTATCGCGATCTGAACGCAAACAATCGAATGCCTAGCCCATTGACCCGAGCTTATCGCGATCTGAACGCAAACAATCGAATTCCTAGCCCATTGACCCGAGCTTATCGCGATCTGAACGCAAACAATCGAATGCCTAGCCCATTGACCCGAGCTTATCGCGATCTGAACGCAAACAATCGAATGCCTAGCCCATTGACCCGAGCTTATCGCGATCTGAACGCAAACAATCGAATGCCTAGCCCATTGACCCGAGCTTATTGTCCTGTTAATTTCCCGAGAGGAGATTGGAATCAACAAGCACATCTTTAAACTTAGTATCTGTTGGGATTATTGACTGACTTTGGTCTACACTCCTCTCTTCTGTCTTCCATTCCATATATCTATTTATTTCTCTCTCTCTATTATTCCCTCACCACATACTCCGACAACAGTTCATTTCAACGATAAGATAAAAGATTTATTAATAAAAACTATGTCTGGTGTATGTATGGATATTGTCTATGTAGTTGGTATGTTCTTCTAGTGTGGCTGCCAGATAAGATGTTGATAGATAGTCTCCGTGGCTTCTCTCGTCTCTTCTCTCAGCTAGAGTACAGGACATGACATAGATATAACAGAACGGTCTCACCCTGACAGCTCCGCCTGCTTGAGTCTGTAGATATATCCGTTTTTTGTAACGAAAAATGTTCACCACTGTATGAATGTATTTAACCCGATCACCATATGCTGTCAGCTTAAACTGAATGTTCTTTAGTATCTTATAGCGTTCTTAATTCCATCCTGGAAAACACATCGAGTTTCTAGTATTCTCTATTTTTGTCCTGTAAAAGTTCTACACTGGATAGTTCTTAATTGATATAGGCACTTTGTATGCACCTTGCAACTCTTCGATACTGAGTAATTTGAGTCTTTTTTCTTTAGTTTGTATGATCTCTATTTTCCATTCTCTGTCCTCCTGACTTATTAAGATGCCACTTCTTTTCCTTCCTTTCTTATGCACAAGTGTCGTGCTTTATTACTTTAAAGTGCTTTCTTGTGGGTTATCAACACTGAGTGATCTTGACCACAGCCATCTGTGTTATCTCTTAGTTGATAAGTCCCGCACTGGTATGGAAACCTTATAAACATCCTTTACTGAATTGGGAGTACTAATGCACCATAAATACACAAACGTTCTTCTGAACGCAGCACATCCCTTTTCATAATCCTTCTCTCCCGAAACCTAAGAAACACACTCTCCCCTCACAAAGACGTAGCCACTCTTTTATCGGTCATTTTTGCCGCATAGTCCTTGACATTGCTGGACACCTCACATCCAGACTGCATTATCATCGTTAGTGGAAAATTACAGCTCTGAACCGTTTCACATCCATACCGCAATATGCTGTCCAATAATCTCTCTGCTTTAGTCGCAAACCAATTTTTCCACTCGACAGTTTACCTGTGCGGTTAGCCGGCCCCTTCTGTGTCTTGACCTATAAACACATGCGCCTGGTCACTCCTTTGTTTGTTACCATTACTGCTTCGCTTGTTAACCCTTCCTCCACCTGGTCAGTCGGTGTATACAGTCGTCCATCTGGGAATCATTAACTCTCAGTATTTCACGACATAGGCCCCCTCTTAAGAGATTAGACCGCGTCGAATCTTTCTCACTGTAGGTTTGATTCCCATGATCCACAACCCTAGTCTTCTTCCTCCGGATCTGGATGTCTGGATAAGAAATCTGCTCATACCTTCTCCTTACCAAGGATGTATTCCATTGTGAAGTCCAGTTGCAGCAACAACGTCCATCACATCCACCGTGCGTTGAGCTTCTGCGAAGTAGCTATTAACATCACGTGTTGATGATATGATTGGATCCTCACATGGCTCACCTCATTATCCAGTAGGCGCTCTAATTGACACCCTACTATACTCCTCACGACTGAAACTAGTGTTGGCTCCTCGCTCCTGTACGTCTGGTCGACCTACTTTCGACTTGCGTCAGCGACGGCTCACAATACAGACGGATTGTCCCATCCTGATTGTAACACTGCTTCCATGTCCTCTTGGTTTTCCCCGGCTTTGCCTCTGGGGATGTTCCACCTCGTCCTCGATGGACCGAGTCGTCTTTCCCAAATCTCCTGGACTTTTGCTTCCAGGACCATCTTGGGCGCTTTTGTATCTGGTCAGCCAATCTTTGGTTGGAGTCCTGGGTAATTCTCGCTTTTCCCGACGTTACCCACCCCTTCTGAACTTGGTTACCTGTGAAACTTTCACTCTTGTCCTTTCCCTGACTTGTGATTTCCCTCCTCCTGTCGTTGGGTAAATCTGACCTATCACGTACTGTCCCATAGGCCCTCCTATGTTGTACTGGCGATCTCTGGTCTTCGTCTGGACTGGTAACCTTTGTCCCAATGGCTGCCATCACCATAAAGTGCGAAGCTTTGCTCCCGGATCTCTCTTCATATTTCCTAATGAGATGTCTAGGGAGATTTTTCTTCTCTTCCCCGATCCGTATTTTGTAGATGTTCTTGGACACCACCTTTTCCACCGGATAAGGTCCTTTCCATCCTACTTGGAGTATATTGGTCTCTGCTGGACTCCACACTTCCACTTTGTCTTCCACTTTAAGAGCTAGTTTCCTCTTAATTCGCTTGTTGGGTGGTGCTTTCTGGCACTCCGAACAAGACTTCACCCACCGGCGTACATCTCCGGTCATTCCTGGCCAGCAATAATGGCCGGATATTTGCTGCAAGGTCTCTCGGACACCCATATGTCGATTCTCGCCTATGATGTGTCCACTCTGAAGAATGTGAGGACGGTGGGTCTCTGGAACCACCCACTGCTCATGCAGGTTATCTCCCCTCCCAGCTCTCCGATAGAGTAGTTGATTCTTCAGAAAGTACTGTCCCCGTTCTGGTGGCTCAGCACTTCTTTGCAGCTTCCTGTAGCAAGGATGCAACGTAGTATCCTTCCTCTGGGCAGTATGCAATTCTCCTCTCCCTGAGTTGTCGCATAGTGTCTCTGCCTCTTTTTCCTTCCCTTGAGATCCACTGACTACTGTTCCCTTTTGGGCTGGCTGTTTGGGCATCCCCAAAAAGACATATTTCGTGCCAACAATCGAATGCCCAGCCCATTGACACGAGCTTATCGCGATCTGAACGCAAACAATCGAATGCCCAACCCATTGACCCGAGCTTATCGCGATCTGAACGCAAACAATCGAATGCCTAGCCCATTGACCCGAGCTTATCGCGATCTGAACGCAAACAATCGAATGCCTAGCCCATTGACCCGAGCTTAACGCGATCTGAACGCAAACAATCGAATGCCTAGCCCATTGACCCGAGCTTATCGCGATCTGAACGCAAACAATCGAATGCCTAACCCATTGACCCGAGCTTATCGCGATCTGAACGCAAACAATCGAATGCCTAGCCCATTGACCCGAGCTTATCGCGATCTGAACGCAAACAATCGAATGCCTAGCCCATTGACCCGAGCTTATCGCGATCTGAACGCAAACAATCGAATGCCTAGCCCATTGACCCGAGCTTATCGCGATCTGAACGCAAACAATCGAATGCCTAGCCCATTGACCCGAGCTTATCGCGATCTGAACGCAAACAATCGAATGCCTAGCCCATTGACCCGAGCTTATCGCGATCTGAACGCAAACAATCGAATGCCTAGCCCATTGACCCGAGCTTATCGCGATCTGAACGCAAACAATCGAATGCCTAGCCCATTGACCCGAGCTTATCGCGATCTGAACGCAAACAATCGAATGCCTAGCCCATTGACCCGAGCTTATCGCGATCTGAACGCAAACAATCGAATGCCTAACCCATTGACCCGAGCTTATCGCGATCTGAACGCAAACAATCGAATGCCTAACCCATTGACCCGAGCTTATCGCGATCTGAACGCAAACAATCGAATGCCTAGCGCATTGACCCGAGCTTATCGCGATCTGAACGCAAACAATCGAATGCCTAGCCCATTGACCCGAGCTTATCGCGATCTGAACGCAAACAATCGAATGCCTAGCCCATTGACCCGAGCTTATCGCGATCTGAACGCAAACAATCGAATGCCTAGCCCATTGACCCGAGCTTATCGCGATCTGAACGCAAACAATCGAATGCCTAGCCCATTGTCCCGAGCTTATCGCGATCTGAACGCAAACAATCGAATGCCTAGCCCATTGACCCGAGCTTATCGCGATCTGAACGCAAACAATCGAATGCCTAGCCCATTGACCCGAGCTTATCGCGATCTGAACGCAAACAATCGAATGCCTAGCCCATTGACCCGAGCTTATCGCGATCTGAACGCAAACAATCGAATGCCTAGCCCATTGACCCGAGCTTATCGCGATCTGAACGCAAACAATCGAATGCCTAGCCATTGACCCGAGCTTATCGTGATCTGAACGCAAACAATCGAATGCCTAGCCCATTGACCCGAGCTTATCGCGATCTGAACGCAAACAATCGAATGCCTAGCCCATTGACCCGAGCTAATCGCGATCTGAACGCAAACAATCGAATGCCTAGCCCATTGACCCGAGCTTATCGCGATCTGAACGCAAACAATCGAATGCCTAGCCCATTGACCCGAGCTTATCGCGATCTGAACGCAAACAATCGAATGCCTAACCCATTGACCCGAGCTTATCGCGATCTGAACGCAAACAATCGAATGCCTAGCCCATTGACCCGAGCTTATCGCGATCTGAACGCAAACAATCGAATGCCTAGCCCATTGACCCGAGCTTATCGCGATCTGAACGCAAACAATCGAATGCCTAGCCCATTGACCCGAGCATATCGCGATCCGAACGCAAACAATCGAATGCCTAGCCCATTGACCCGAGCTTATCGCGATCTGAACGCAAACAATCGAATGCCTAGCCCATTGACCCGAGCTTATCGCGATCCGAACGCAAACAATCTAATGCCTAGCCCATTGACCCGAGCTTATCGCGATCCGAACGCAAACAATCGAATGCCTAACCCATTGACCCGAGCTTATCGCGATCCCCATAAGAATGTATCAGTACTTGTGCTACTATCTATTCTCAGCTATGACGAAAGATTAGCGGGCGCGTTAATGGAGTCACAACAAGCCTACGCTGATAATGTCATGAGAGTAGTCGGGTGAGGCTTCGACCCTGCGTCAGAATACATAAATCTTAAGTTTCCTCTTGCGCCCTTTGTTCCCTATTGGACGATAGACTCTCTGCTACCACACGCCAAGCAGTTCTATTTATTGCTCCTGCAGTTCCCTTCGAGCCCTCCCAATAATATTTAGCTTTATTTATAATTTTCTTCTCCTTGTGGCTTTGTGTCTCCCTCTGTTTCGTTTATCCTGGAGAATCCAGTGACAGGACTTAAGTGATACCAGTTGTTTGTAAAGTCTCACTACACTTTGTATGTAGAAAAAAATTGAAAAATTGATAACACTATTCTGTTTGGAGTGCAAAGTATTACTCCAGCAGACGACAGCCATTCTCTGCATACTGCTTCACCATGGACTATGGAGCACATTTTTTTTTGGATTACATCATGTACTTAATTTTTCAAATTTGTTCTACTTACAAAGTGTAGTGAGACTTTACAAACACCCGGTACTATTATCAGTATGACTTATCCAGCGCCGGCCTCATTTCCTCGGCTCTTGATTGGTTGGAAACTTTATAATTCTCTCCTTGAACTCATTATTAGTCATTCTGTCACAATACTTTTTTAGCCCGTTTCTCCGCTGGCTGGCACTCAATTAATGTTTATAATTTATAAGTAAGTGTTTTAGTCGTTGTCCAAGCTTCTGATCCACGTATGCCGTACCAATTTAACGTTAGATTTAACTGATTCAGTGCCAACCAAAAAGGAGGATTAGACCAAGCATGATACACAATCAAATCAACAAATATTATAATGTAAATGTCCATTCCATCATCCATCATGTGCCATGCCGGTAAGTGTGGGCGGTCATGTTCTGCCATCTCACTCGATCACCTGAGTCGTAGATCAGCTCCGTGTTCCTGTCTCGACCATGCCTTGTCGCCAAGCCATCCAGGTATTTACTTCTCGGTCTTCCCCTTGGTCTCTTCCCTTCGATCTTGCCAGTTGCCACCAAGTTCTCCAAGTCATTTCTTATCATAACATGCCCAAAATTTTTTGACTGTCTACGTCTAATAACTAATACGTTTCCTCTCTTTCAAAATCTTCATTTGTTTCTTGAAGGACTTGTTCATTGGTTTTTCTGTCTGTCCGTGGTATTCTTTGTATTTTCCCTCAGAAACCACATTTCTACAGCCATCAGATGTTTTTCAGCTTGACTGCTCATTGTCCACTCTTCACATCCACACAAAAGTACAGGTTCTATGTAGCACTTCAACACTCTTTTTCTCGTTTCAATTGATGTCTTTTTATTGGTAAGTATGTTTTTCATCTTGCAAAAGGCTACTTTTGCATTGGCAATTCTTGTTCTAATCTCTTCAAGGCATCTCCCATCAGATGTTATGACTGTTCCGAGATAATTGTATCGATTCACTGCTTAAGAATATGCCCATTTACTCGTATATCACCGTGTGATCTTTCATTCTTCCCTGTGACGACCATAATCTGTGTCTTCTTACCATTCAGTTCTAACCCTAGTTGTTCACTGTGTGCAACAAAAAAAAGTCGCTTAAAAGTCGACAGGGTCGACTTCATTGCACCGGGTTTTATCCCATATGGCTCGGTCTCTTTCCGCAGCACGGAGTGTCGCACAAAGCACGAGCTCCGTAGCTTTTTAGCGACGACCCACTGTGTGCAACAAACGCATCTACTAAATGTTGCAGGTCGTGTTCATTGTCAATCAAGACTGTATCATCTGCATATCTAATGTAATTGATGTATCATCCCCCAATGTTGATTTCTTCCATATCTTCTGTATTTCTGAAAATATTTTCACTGTACAGGGAAAAACAATATCTGAATTTCTATTCACTGAACACTTAAACTGCGGAAGATACCACGAAACAAAACACATAACACAGTGACCCTAATATGGCAATATATCATCCTTCTGCCCACATGAGAGGTCACATGTGGCGGCACTGAACCAGTTAAATAGTCTAAGTTTGGTTTTAGATGTTATTTCTTTTGACTTGCACACATTTACTAATACTGGGAAAGTCCTCCTTGCCCGGTGTATTCCTATTTTAATATCCATCTGTTCATTCTTTACCTACAATACAACCTAAATAGATGTGTGATATCACCTCTTGAAGATTACAGAAATGACGTGTAGAAAAGCTAACATGGCGTATGAGCCGTACACTTTGCTTAATATGGACTTGTAGCCTCAACTACTTGAACTACTCCAAGTGAAGTTCGGTTAAGTCAGAGCCGACTCCTGAGACACTTCTGGGGCACGGTGTGCCAAGAGATAAATAAACTGAAGCATTCTTTTGAAGAAGGGCCTTCTGATTACCAGAAGCCTTCTGTTGTACATACTCAGTTAGTTCAGTTTGTTGCATGATATTCACAGGACGTCGCAGTCAACCCCAACATTGTTTGACTGTTTGCGATTTTCTAGGCTAGTTTACATTCATTTGATTTCATTGGAGGTTAGCACGACCGAAAGGTTAAGAGCGCTCTCTTAAATTTCCTGGCTCTAGTTGTGGGGTAGTGGGTTCACTCCATACACCGGTCAGCTGGACTGTAACGTTGACGTCTCATTCAGAAAGCCATGACAAGCTGCTGAACGTAGAATTGCCAATAAAATCAACCTGGGGTTGCTAGTAACGCCCTGCCAAGGACATGCAACATGTTTTGGTTAAGTTTGCCATTACTTTCTGAACTACCGACGCTTATACCACTGTGTAAATCAACGCGGCTGATTTCGAACCCATTTGGCTGGATTGTGAAACCGTGTTCACAGACCCAAATCTCAATAGGCAGCGTTTACTATTTATCATCATCGTGTGCCATGCCGACACGCGTGAGTGATCATGTTTCGTCATCTCACACGATCACCAGAGTCGTGGATCATCTCAGTATTCTTTTCACGACCAAACCACGTGGCCAAGCCATCCAGGTATTTACTTCTATGCTTTCCCCTTGTTCTTTTCCCCCAGTCTTGTCATCAAGTTATCCAATTTATTTTTTCTCTTATCGTTTCCAACAAAATTGTGACTGCGTCTAATTTATCTAATCAGTTTACGGTTTTCATTTGTTTCTTGTAGGACTTGGTCATTGTTTTTGTTTTATCTGTCCATGGTATACTTTGCATTTACCCCAGAAACCACATGTCCACTGCCATTAGATGTTTTTCAGCGTGTCTGCTCATTGTTCACGCATCATTACAATTACTCATGCATAAATGCACATGTATTGTTTTGGCGCTCATATAAGTATAAAAAGATCACAGGCCGAGAGCGACATACTTTTCCGCACACTCCAGTACAACTGGAATGTTGACACCGAGTGTTAAGAGCTGTCTTCAAGGATCAACGTTGGCGAGTCACGCGTAGGTAGGACATTGCCAGCCGGTTTGAAACAGGAGTGGTCGGACAGTGGGAGTATAAGACAGTGAAATGTCAGACGTCGACAGTAACTTATGACTTGGCAGAAAGTACAGGGGCAGTGACTGAGTACGTCAGGGGTTCTCATCATTTCACGGACTGTTACAGATCGGACAGGGACATTGAGTGAGTACGTCAGGGGTTCTAATCATTTCACTGACTGTTACAGATCGGACAGGGACATTGAGTGAGTACGTCAGGGGTTCTCATCATTTCACAGACTGTTACAGACTGGGCAAGGACAGTGAATACATCAGAGGTTCTCATCATTTCAGGACTGTTACAGACCGGACAGGGACAGTGAGTGAGTACATCAGGGGTTCTCATAATTTCACGGACTGTTACAGATCGGACAGGGACATTGAGTGAGTACGTCAGGGGTTCTCATTATTTCACAGACTGTTACAGACCGGGCAAGGACAATGAATATGTCAGGGGTTCTCATCATTTCACGGACTGTTACAGACCGGACAGGGACAGTGAGTGAGTACGTCAGGGGTTCTCATCATTTCACGGACTGTTACAGATCGGACAGGGACATTGAGTGAGTATGTCAGCGGTTCTCATGATTTCACGGACTGTTACAGACCGGACAGGGACATTGAGCGAGTACGTCAGGGGTTCTCATCATTTCACGGACTGTTACAGATCGGACAGGGACAGTGAGTGAGTACGTCAGGGGTTCTCATCATTTCACGGACAGTTGCAGACCGGACAGCCGATGTGAAGGTCCTGTATCACACTCATCAGTGCTGGGGCGTAGGGGATAGTGACACTCGCAGTTTCATAATTCTCCGTCATACCGAGTCCAGGGTTCGATATCAGACGCTAGCGATGTGCATCCTGATTCAAAGCATACTATTTGTATGAAATGCCACGAGAAAGGCAGCTTACATATCACCTCATTGCCATGTGATCTAGTATATATGAAATGTTATCAATTCACACGAATGTCACAGTATCTATCATGACAGAAGTGTTACCTTTTGTGATACTATTAATCTGTCGTTACATACCTTAGCGGAGGCCATTAAGGAAGGTTGGGATTGACAATGTTGGAGACCCAATGCAGCCAAACTTCACTGTAGAGACGGTGCCAGATTGCTTGATTGCATTGTGTCAGTATACAATAGAGCTGCGATATTAGCGCCTTTCAGCCGACACATCCGACTTCTACGGGCGTTTGTTAACTGGGCTAGTCTTCCCGAATGTGGAGATAATGAGTGCCTACACCATTTGGCGGGACACGTGATAATGTTGGAGTAATTACAAGACCGCTTGCCACGGCGGTTACCATAAACGGTATACCTAACCGTCGCCGATCCGCTACTCCTTGTTCACGAAACAAGCCTGTATTGAAAATAGTCCACACGTGAGAATACGACGCCTGGGAAACGAGCGGAGGCCACTTTGAATAGTCATTGTTTGGGCAAATGTCTGTGGCGGCGTGCATTTAGGATCCTGTCCGGATGTGCTGGAGTGTTGTCAAACAACAGGGCCAGCGGTAGCTAGTGTTTTGGTTCAACCCCTAGGCCCACATTGGAGTCTTTAAATAGCCCATGTGCTTCACTACCACACGGGGATACGCTGGGGGTTGAATAAGTGTGCGATATGTTCAAGTATTGCGCGTGCGGGCGTGCGTGTTTGTGAATCGTGATGGTTTCATTGGTGGTTCATTTGAGTGGGCTGGTGTCATTCTTGGTAGTTCCTTGTGAAAATTATATAGGTGACTGTGTATGTTCACACAAATTGTCTGTCTGTCTGTCTGTCTGTCTGTCTGTCTGTCTGTCTGTCTGTCTGTCTGTCTGTCTGTCCGTCCGTCCGTCCGTCCGTCCGTCCGTCCGTCCGTCCGGCCGCCCGCCCGCCCGCCCGCCCGTCCGTCCGTCCGTCCGTCTGTCTGTCTGTCTGTCTGTCTTTCAAACAATGAGACAACCCTAGAAAGGTGGCGGTAGGCAAGCAGGCCTCAGACAGTTCTTGCGACGATGAGACATTAGAGTCATCTGGGAACACGTCTTGAGCGGCGAGATCCGATCTTAGCATGGACAAGTGACGTTAGAAATGTTAAACGGGCTGAATATCTCGATGGAATGTGATGATACGTTTGGGTTGGTTATGAGGCTGTCGCATTTTCGTGTCCAAAGATATTTATCACGTTTCCTGTGTGATCGAATGAGATGCTTCAAACATGGTACTCTCGGGGTATGCTTGTCTACTGAAGAAACCCAACAAAAATGAGGTCATTGTCGTCTTGGCAAATTCGACGTCAGCGAGGCAACTGCGAATATAAAATTGTGCTTTTACCAGCTTCTCAGGGGAGAGGAAACTGCAAAGAAGAAAGCCATGGGAATCCGGGGGCTTATAATAGACAGACGTTGTAAGACCCGTGTGATAGTGAGATCCAGGAATTGACAGATGTAGTTGGAACTTGGGAAGGAAATTTGATACAGGAGTGAAAGTTGTGAACACAGTTGATGAATCGGTTAAGCCTCTCCTCATTCATGTCATTGAGGTGATACCGTCATGGGTATAATGAAGCCTCGGTTAAATAGATTGAAAGGGCCAACATATCTTTGTTCACCCAGATACTCCAATTGTCACATAAATAGACAAGCATAGCTTCGTGCCATTGTTTTTTTATTTGATCAAAATAGTTGAGTTTGGTCAAGAACCGACATCACAGTTCTCGGAGGTATTCCCAAATGTGCTACGTCCTCGTCTTCAACAACCAGCGAAGATTTCCAATACTAATGGTACCAGTTGAAATCTAATTTTGTGTCCGTCTGGATTTTCCTCGGTGTACTGAGTGTCAGCCAGATCCTCTGGTCACTCCCTGCAGCACCATTCTCTCCAGACAACGATGATCTATCTGTTCTTCCGCACTATATAGACGATCCCAAACGGCCATGATTATATCTGCCACAGCACGCACCAGTACCCCACCCAACGGTGCAGATCTAGCCAATTTGTCTGCCAGCTCGTTTCCCAGCACACCAGCATGGCCTGGGGAGAAGATCCAACAAATACTCTCACACTTTGAGTTTTAAAGAAATGAAGCATGGCACTCTGCACAAAGCGTGCCTACCCGTCTTCATCTTTCTCAGCATGCCCTGCGAGTCAGTGAGGAAATACCAAAGTAATATCCATTGAGTTCAGCGTGAGAACCAGCTCATCGAGTCGCAGAAGAGGACGAGTTAATGCATCTGTACGTCTAGACAACACCTTGCCACAACACAAACATAGTGGGGAATGGAGGTTTACAGAGAGCATATGGAAGCAGGCCTATATAAATATTACCAGAAGTCAGTTTAAGGGAGTTAGAGGAAATTAAAGCACGTGTAATGTTTTTCTGGCGATTTCTCTAGTGATCGAGTGAACTGGAGAATCATGACAACCCACGCTAATCGGCATGGCACATTATAGATGGATGTAGTATCTTTCATGAAAAGAGAGGTGACGAGAGTTAAATGCTATAGAGAAACTCCGACAGGCGTTCCGTAAGACAAGACAGGAGGCACGCTTCTTCTTCTTCTTCTTCTTCTTCTTCTTCTTCTTCTTCTTCTTCTTCTTCTTCTTCTTCTTCTTCTTCTTCTTCTTCTTCTTCTTCTTCTTCTTCTTTTCTCCTTCTACTTCTCCTTCCTCCCTCCCTCCCTTCCTTCCTCCCTCCCTCCCTTCCTTCCTTCCTTCCTTCCTTCCTTCCTTCCTTCCTTCCTTCCTTCCTTCCTTCCTTCCTTCCTTCCTTCCTTCCTATTATTTCACCTTTGAATATACTCAAAGAAAGCATACGGCTTTAGGCAAGTGTATGACCATCGGCACAGAGGGAATAGATAAAGGTTAGAGTTGCTGAGCTGAGACATGACGCCCTAAACTGACAAATCTTTGCGCCAGACATTCACAGCACCTGGTTTATCCGCAGATTTTCAACTATACCCCGTCTTTGTTGTAGACCTGACAAAGCGCGCAATTCAGAAGGAGGCAGATTAGAGCGGTTTAGCAAAAAAGAAAATTGTTTCATATCAGAGAGCGTGTTTACTATATATAAATGGAGAACAATGGAAGCTCCGGCAGGTAGGCATCCACTGGGATCGCTATTTGACAGAGGACAGTTTGCGCTGTCTGTTTGTAAGCAGACTTGACTCCTGTCTGTGGTGGAATATTAGGTACCCTATAATTGTAAGCAGACTTGTATCGTGTCTGTGGTGGAACATTAGGTATCCTATGATTGTAAGCAGACTTGTATCGTGTCTGTGGTGGAACATTAGGTATCCTATGATTATAAGCAGACTTGTATCGTGTCTGTGGTGAAACATTAGGTATCCTATGATTGTAAGCAGACTTGTATCGTGTCTGTGGTGGAACATTAGGTATCCTATGATTGTAAGCAGACTTGTATCGTGTCTGTGGTGGAACATTAGGTATCCTATGATTGTAAGCAGACTTGTATCATGTCTGTGGTGGAACATTAGGTATCCTATGATTGTAAGCAGACTTGTATCGTGTCTGTGGTGGAACATTAGGTACCCTGTGATTGTAAACAGACTTGTCTCCTGTCCTATAATTGTAAACAGACTTGTCTCCTGTCTGTGGTGGAACATTAGGTACCCTATGATTGTAAACAGACTTGTCTCCTGTCCTATGATTGTAAGCAGACTTGTCTCCTGTCCTATGATTGTAAGCAGACTTGTCTCCTGTCCTATAATTGTAAACAGACTTGTCTCCTGTCTGTGGTGGAACATTAGGTACCCTATGATTGTAAACAGACTTGTCTCCTGCCCTATGATTGTAAACAGACTTGTCTCCTGTCTGTGGTGGAACATTAGGTACCCTATGATTGTAAACAGACTTGTCTCCTGTCCCATGATTGTAAGCAGACTTGTCTCCTGTCCTATGATTGTAAGCAGACTTGTCTCCTGTCTGTGGTGGAACATTAGGTATCCTATGATTGTAAACAGACTTGTCTCCTGTCCTATGATTGTAAACAGACTTGTCTCCTGTCCTATGATTGTAAGCAGACTTGTCTCCTGTCTGTGGTGAAACATTAGGTATCCTATGATTGTAAGCAGACTTGTATCGTGTCTGTGGTGGAACATTAGGTATCCTATGATTGTAAGCAGACTTGTATCGTGTCTGTGGTGGAACATTAGGTATCCTATGATTGTAAGCAGACTTGTATCGTGTCTGTGGTGGAACATTAGGTACCCTATGATTGTAAGCAGACTTGTCTCCTGTCTGTGGTGGAACATTAGGTACCCTGTGATTGTAAACAGACTTGTCTCCTGTCCTATAATTGTAAACAGACTTGTCTCCTGTCTGTGGTGGAACATTAGGTACCCTATGATTGTAAACAGACTTGTCTCCTGTCCTATAATTGTAAACAGACTTGTCTCCTGTCTGTGGTGGAACATTAGGTACACTATGATTGTAAACATACTTGTCTCCTGTCCTATGATTGTAAACAGACTTGTCTCCTGTCTGTGGTGGAACATTAGGTACCCTATGATTGTAAACAGACTTGTCTCCTGTCCTATGATTGTAAGCAGACTTGTATCCTGTCCTATGATTGTAAGCAGACTTGTCTCCTGTCTGTGGTGGAACATTAGGTATCCTATGATTGTAAACAGACTTGCCTCCTGTCCTATGATTGTAAACAGACTTGTCTCCTGTCCTATGATTGTAAGCAGACTTGTCTCCTGTCTGTGGTGGAACATTAGGTACCCTATGATTGTAAACAGACTTGTCTCCTGTCCTATGATTGTAAGCAGACTTGTCTCCTGTCTGTGGTGGAACATTAGGTACCCTATAGTTGTAAACAGACTTGTCTCCTGTCCTATGATTGTAAGCAGACTTGTCTCCTGTCCTATAATTGTAAGCAGACTTGTCTCCTGTCTGTGGTGGAACATTAGGTATCTTATGATTGTAAACAGACTTGTCTCCTGTCCTATGATTGTAAACAGACTTGTCTCCTGTCCTATGATTGTAAGCAGACTTGTCTCCTGTCTGTGGTGGAACATTAGGTACCCTATGATTGTAAGCAGACTTGTCTCCTGTCCTATGATTGTAAGCAGACTTGTCTCCTGTCTGTGGTGGAACATAAGGTACCCTATGATTGTAAACAGACTTGTCTCCTGTCTGTGGTGGAACATTAGATACCCTATGATTGTAAACAGACTTGTCTCCTGTCCTATGATTGTAAGCAGACTTGTCTCCTGTCTGTGGTGGAACATTAGGTACCCTATAGTTGTAAACAGACTTGTCTCCTGTCCTATGATTGTAAGCAGACTTGTCTCCTGTCCTATGATTGTAAGCAGACTTGTCTCCTGTCCTATAATTGTAAACAGACTTGTCTCCTGTCTGTGGTGGAACATTAGGTACCCTATGATTGTAAGCAGACTTGTATCGTGTCTGTGGTGGAACATTAGGTATCCTATGATTGTAAGCAGACTTGTATCGTGTCTGTGGTGGAACATTAGGTATCCTATGATTGTAAGCAGACTTGTATCGTGTCTGTGGTGGAACATTAGGTACCCTATGATTGTAAGCAGACTTGTCTCCTGTCTGTGGTGGAACATTAGGTACCCTGTGATTGTAAACAGACTTGTCTCCTGTCCTATGATTGTAAGCAGTCTTGTCTCCTGTCTGTGGTGGAACATTAGGTACCCTGTGATTGTAAACAGACTTGTCTCCTGTCCTATAATTGTAAACAGACTTGTCTCCTGTCTGTGGTGGAACATTAGGTACCCTATGATTGTAAACAGACTTGTCTCCTGTCCTATAATTGTAAACAGACTTGTCTCCTGTCTGTGGTGGACCATTAGGTACCCTATGATTGTAAACATACTTGTCTCCTGTCCTATGATTGTAAACAGACTTGTCTCCTGTCTGTGGTGGAACATTAGGTACCCTATGATTGTAAACAGACTTGTCTCCTGTCCTATGATTGTAAGCAGACTTGTCTCCTGTCCTATGATTGTAAGCAGACTTGTCTCCTGTCTGTGGTGGAACATTAGGTATCCTATGATTGTAAACAGACTTGCCTCCTGTCCTATGATTGTAAACAGACTTGTCTCCTGTCCTATGATTGTAAGCAGACTTGTCTCCTGTCTGTGGTGGAACATTAGGTACCCTATGATTGTAAACAGACTTGTCTCCTGTCCTATGATTGTAAGCAGACTTGTCTCCTGTCTGTGGTGGAACATTAGGTACCCTATAGTTGTAAACAGACTTGTCTCCTGTCCTATGATTGTAAGCAGACTTGTCTCCTGTCCTATAATTGTAAGCAGACTTGTCTCCTGTCTGTGGTGGAACATTAGGTATCTTATGATTGTAAACAGACTTGTCTCTTGTCCTATGATTGTAAACAGACTTGTCTCCT
Source organism: Cepaea nemoralis (assembly GCA_014155875.1). Taxonomy (NCBI): domain Eukaryota; kingdom Metazoa; phylum Mollusca; class Gastropoda; order Stylommatophora; family Helicidae; genus Cepaea; species Cepaea nemoralis. Next base: position 50,578 of record JACEFZ010012348.1, on the reverse strand, counting down.
GTCCTATGATTGTAAGCAGACTTGTCTCCTGTCTGTGGTGGAACATTAGGCACCCTATGATTGTAAGCAGACTTGTCTCCTGTCCTATGATTGTAAGCAGACATTGTCTCCTGTCTGTGGTGGAACATAAGGTACCCTATGATTGTAAACAGACTTGTCTCCTGTCTGTGGTGGAACATTAGATACCCTATGATTGTAAACAGACTTGTCTCCTGTCCTATGATTGTAAGCAGACTTGTCTCCTGTCTGTGGTGGAACATTAGATACCCTATGATTGTAAACAGACTTGTCTCCTGTCCTATGATTGTAAGCAGACTTGTCTCCTGTCTGTGGTGGAACATTAGATACCCTATGATTGTAAGCAGACTTGTCTCCTGTCCTATGATTGTAAGCAGACTTGTCTCCTGTCTGTGGTGGAACATTAGGTACCCTATGATTGTAAACAGACTTGTCTCCTGTCTGTGGTGGAACATTAGATACCCTATGATTGTAAACAGACTTGTCTCCTGTCCTATGATTGTAAGCAGACTTGTCTCCTGTCTGTGGTGGAACATTAGGTACCCTATAGTTGTAAGCAGACTTGTCGCGTGTCTGTGGTGGAACATTAGGTACCCTATGATTGTAAGCAGACTTGTCTCCTGTCCTATGATTGTAAGCAGACTTGTCTCCTGTCTGTGGTGGAACATTAGGTACCCTATAGTTGTAAGCAGACTTGTCGCGTGTCTGTGGTGGAACATTAGGTACCCTATGATTGTAAGCAGACTTGTCTCCTGTCTGTGGTGGAACATTAGACATACCCGCATGTGATATCTATGTACACATTATAGGATAGTATAACTGTCCCTTGAGATCGTGGGTGGGGGGGGGGGGGCACAATTATGATCCCTAGTCAAAACAGAATATTCATTAGGAGAGAGAGGAAAAAAAAAAGTCTTAAAAGTCGAGAGGATCGACTTCATTGCCCCGGGTTTTATCCCATATGGCTCGGTCTCTTTCGCCGGCATAGCGTGCCGAAAGCATCACACAAAGCACTAACTCCCGGCGACGACCCTCAGGAGTATCCGAGATAAATGCACTCGTGAACCGAAAGACTTAGCCGGGAAACAAACCCATACCTTCGTAGCGCGAGGCAGACATCTTGACTAAGATTCACTAGGAGAGAGCTATAAATAACATGAATTAAAAACCACTTTGTTTGCGCTCGCTGGCTTTGAACTCAAGCGTAGTCCAGACACACTACTTCTAGTAGCATTGGAGTGATTTTTGCGTGTGGATTAGCTGTCCCTAGTATCAGTATCCCTCGCCATCATGCGAACACACCCCGGCTTCAGAGGTACTGGTAATATACGTTCCCAAGTCAGGGCCGAGAAGTCATCATGTTTGTCCAACTGTCCGGTGTGGGGGTTTACCTCGGCATCAGCACACCGGATGATTAAGAACACGCGTTCGGCCATGCAGACCTCTAGTCTGTCTGTATCTCTGCCACTATACACTTTAATTTATGTTCTTAAAAAAGAGACATAAAACTATGTGCCCTGTCGTCTGCCTATATATCCCCTCGTCTGCTAAGCTAAACCTGTACGCGCGCAAACGTGTTTAGCGGCCATTAACATTCCCGCGGGCAGTTTCCCCTTCCATGTTTTCGGGTATGTCCGCTAACTCGTGGACTTCACAATTGCATTAAATGGGTTCAGCTGGCTGGGTCGGATAATATCAAGGTGTATTATTGCAAGTGAGTCCGAATAACAACACAGAATATGAACGAGAATCTCGACGGATGTAAATGCATACACACATACAGACGAACGTTTCTAGATAAGATGTTACCAACGGAACAACAACAACAACAAGAAACAATAAACATACAATAGAAAAACGGACAACACAAAGGAATTTACAAACTACGGGGGGAGTCAATAAGAAAGTCACACAGTTCTGTTGGATAGCAGGTAAATGTAATTGGTGTTTTCTACGGGTGACATTGGTGACAGCAACATAGAACTTTATATTCCTGTTGGTTAGGTGGCGCTAGGTGTCTCATGCGCATGCGCATCACATAAACAAAATGGCGACTGTACTTACAGAGTGTACAACCAAAGAGCAACATACTGTTGTGCGTTTTTTTGTGTGGGCAAAAGGACTGCCTGCAAAGGACATTCATAAGGAAATGCTTCCTGTTTATGCTGACAAATGTTCGTCCCGTAAAGCGGTGCATAGCTGGGTAGAAAACATCCTTCTTCGCCTCGTGTCCAAAAATTCAAGGTTACACCATCAGCAGGGAAAGTTATGCTGACAGTGTTCTGGGACTGTCAAGGAGTGCTGTCAACCAATTTCAAGAAGAAAGGTGAAAATGTGAATTCTGAATCATACTGTGAAGTTCTATCCATGCTTCATGATGCAATTCGAAGAAAACTATATGCAATTCGAAGCTGACTATAGGAGTGTTGCTTCTTCATGACAATGCCAGACTACATACGGCTCGATTAACTCAGGAGAAAATTAACCAACTAAGGCGGGAAGTTCTGGAACACCCACCTTACAACCCCGTCTTAGCCCGTAGCGATTTCCACCTTTTTGGTCTACTGAAAACCCACCTTGGCGGGAGACATTTCGCGAATGACGCCGAAGTTGAATGTGAAGTGAAAACATGGTTTAGAAAAATAGAGCACGCAGTTCTATGCAGCCGATTTGGGAGAACTGATAAAACGATGGGATAAGTGCATCAATGTTGGTGGAAATTATGTTGAGAAATAAAGGGACAATGTATGTATAAAAATAAACTTGTTTCAAGTTTTTATTATATTTCGTTATTTTTCTTCAGCCATTTGTGACTTACTTATTGACTTACCCGCGTACGAAGACGATCTTCCATTAAATTTCAGTCCGCTTCTCTCGCACTTCCGTCTCCTCGGACCAAGTTTGATTTAATTTCTCTTTCAATTTCATCGCCTGGATCCAATTATTCATTTATTGTCGTCACCTGGGTCCGGTTATTCATTCACTTTCGTCGCCTGGGTCCAATTATTCATTCACTTTCGTCGCCTGGGTCCAGTTATTCATTCACTCTCGTCGCCAGGATCGAAGTTTAAACTAGTTTATCTTCCACTTTCATCGCCTGGGTCCAATTATTCATTCATTTTCGTCACCTAGGTCCAGTTATTCATTCACTTTCGTCGCCTGGGTTCAATTATTCATTCACTTTCGTCGCCTGGGTCCAGTTATTCATTCACTTTCGTCACCTAGGTCCAGTTATTCATTTACTTTCGTCGCTGGGTTCAGTTATTCATTCACTTTCGTCGCCTGGGTCCAGTTATTCATTCACTTTCGTCGCCTGGGTCCAATTATTCATTCGTTTTCGTCGCCTGGGTCCAGTTATTCATTTACATACATCGCCTGGGTCCAAATATTCATCCACTGTCTTCCCCTGTGGGGTGTCAGCTGAAGAATTGACCCAGAACACGAAGGACCAAGATCTGCGGAGAGACAGGAGCGTCACTTGACAGTGCACATTCTGATGATAATGATGATGACACTGTCTAGACATTCCTTCTTCTCTCACTTCTTCATGTTTGTCTGTTCGATACTGTTTATTTTGTTTTGTTTTACCGCTGAGCTGCGATATTTCCACCGATCGACCGACACATCCGACTTCTTCCCTATATTTGTCGATCGGGTTAACCCTCCCATGGATAGAGATATCCGTAATGTGACCGGCGCTCTTTCAATTATGCAAACAATATAAAATAACACAAAGTAATGCAGCTTTACAGAACAATTACTGAAAACATAGGAAGTTGCGGCCACTAGCCTTCATCAGCAAACAAATACAGACAACACCGCACGGGGAAGATAACTAGCGTGACTGCAGTAAGGCATACATACTGAATGAGAAGAATGGAAAGGTGGAAAACAATTTAAATAGAACAATGGTGGAAAAAAATAGAACAATGATAAGATAATGAAAACTTGAAAAAAAATATGCTACTTGTCTCAGAATTCCAGGTTGTGATTTTCATATTTTCATTATCTTTTCATTGTTCTCATATTTGTCATCTTTCCATTCTTCTCATTCCATTCTTATACATTAATATAGTCACGTTAATGTCTTCCCCATGTTTATATGTTGTGTTTTGTGTATGTGTTTGCTGCCGAAGGATATTCTCCGCAACTTCCTATGTTTTCAGTAATTATATTCTGTAAAGCTGCATTACTTGGTGTTATTTTATATTGTTTTCACTTCCACAGCTTTATCGCAGTTCCACATATTTCATGTATGCAAAACTTGCCATTATCAGTACGTGCTACAATGTGGAGACCATGCATCCACCCGCCATATTTTGCACCGTCGGGTATGTGAAAGCCAATAAAATGGTTGGTCCCAGAGAACAAAGGTTAAACCTGCGGCAGCTTTCGCCTGTCATTGGGAAGGATTTCACCATGGCAGTTCTGTTATGAACTCTCATTTTATTGGCCCTTTGAACGTGTTTCCACCGAATTTCACTTGTTCTTATATTGACTTTTGTGTTGTTACTGGCCTACCCTCTACCAACCCTGGAGTGTACAGGCACTGGTTGGTTGTTAATGAATCCTCTACTACTTCTACTAGCACTGGACTGATTTTTGCATGTGCATGAGCTTTCCCTGTTACCAGTGTTTCTCGCCATCAGACGAACCCACTCAAAAACAAAAACAAACAAACTATCATTTACTGCCAATATGGCACCTTGCAGTGTATGGCAGATGGGTCTTGAGCCTAAGGAATTAAGGCCGCATAGCTAGTGCAGTCGTCGCGAACTGTGCAGGTTTTTTTTTTTTTTTAAATTCGCATATCCTTTTGTGACATGTTTGATTGAGTTTACAGAGGACCTAGTTAGTAGTGTTCTCATAATAAATAACAAGATAAAGGATATGATTTAGCACGATTTGTCTAGAGGTCACTCAAATGAGCTAATCATTCCCGCAATAGCCTTTTTGGAAAACCACTTTTCTTTGGCTCAAACCCCCACTGTGAGACCACTATGTATCTACACAGAAATTTATAAAAGAAGTAACTAGTTCACCCAAGGCCAGAGAAGATCTGAACTATTAGCGCCTGTACAACTGAGGATCCCTCTCACTCAACATAATGTTGCCAGTGTGCTGTTCGTCCGTCACATAGATCTCCTATATATTTTGTCAGTATGACCTATATCAGTTCAATTAGTCCTTAAGACTTTAGGTCTCAATTTTTGTAGACAAACAAACTTCAACAATAACTGTACATAACATCTGTTGAACAAGACATCTACATGACAGTTTCCTGCCAAAAGTGGGACATACATTCACAAGGAATTGTTTACACCAGCCATTGTACAAGACTTACATCATAAGAGATACTTGACAACATCTATACAAGACTTTTCACAATATGTATAATCAACCACAGCACTTAAGACAGTCACCAGAGACAACACTTGACAGCAACTGTACAAGAAATTCACTGGGGACATGTACTTAAAACACTGATTCATCAAATACACAATTTATTGAGCTGATGGTGAGTCTAGTGATGACCATTGTTCCATCTGCTGGCATGTCAACACCTCAATACACACATTGAAAATGCATAAAATATGTCCCACATGCATGAAGATAAACATGATACACCACCTCCCCATTACTCCACCACCCAATAATAAATTCTCCTCTTCCTCCTCTCCAATATCTAACTACACCATCACGTTACAGTATCTGTATCTATCATCATTTCCTGTCTCTTGGGAATTTAGGAAATCCTATTCATGGGCAACTCAAGGAAGAAACTACTGTTCTGGGTCTGTTGAATCCTTTTATCATCAGCATTGATGTTGGACAAGCTCCAGTTAGCAGCTTCCCCAGAATAAGCTTCATGGCAGATTCATTCCTCTTGAAGACAAGATTTGGTATGATGATATAGTACTGCATCTCACCGTTGATCAGGCTGTCAGTGAAGGCTGTCACTGGGTACTTCAATAATGACATACAGAATGTCCCATACATTGCAGCTACTCACTTAGCCAGATCAACTTCCCTACTGTTCAATCACATTCTTCAAGAATCACTGTGTGAGCATCCGGCTGGATATTTTCTAAGTTTAGTCTTAGATAAACAAACACTCCAAGTTACCCCACAGTTTTCCATGAATGTAGTTCATAGAACAAGACTTGATGTTATTCTCAGTTGATCCCTGACTGACTCAAGATCACTGTCCAGTTCACCACTATTATAGTGCTTCAGATTGTGCTATGCTCCCATTTATGCATTCAGCTGTTAAAGAGCTGAGAGAAAACTCTTCTTGATATTCCCACATTTTGATAGGGAGTCACTTCTGGATCTAGGACTTCTGTTTAGTTGTCCCAGATGATATATGGAAGGCTTCTCCACCATCCTTTTTGTTCTCTGTTGATATACAAAATGGCACAACATCTCTTCACATGTGTTAAAAGATAATGTTATCATACATCAACATACACAAATTGGAGATGGGGATGTTCAGGGAGGATGTTGACCAAAGACACCTCTCCTGGTTGATGATGTAGTAAATTTCACTGTGATGTACTGTGGTAATCACAAGACTATATGCTGAGACAGGGTAGCTTAACACAATTACAAGCATTTGTGTGGTCTAAGTTCCACCATGTTTGAACCACAGTAGACCTGGGCACAAGGAGAACCAGACACAGTACAGCAATCATTGTGACATAGCAACATGGGACAGGCATTGTGAAGGAAAATGGAAAATAGGCATTTACAACTGCAATATGCATTATGTATTAACTAATGGCATTTACCCAATTAGCAGACCAGACATCCATTCCAATGGCTGTGATGTTGGTGCATGAATGTCCTATTCCAGATACACTTACACAGCAAGGCCAGACCTCACCCCTTTTTCACCAGACTTGTCTCACAGGTACATCATCATCATCATCATCATCATGTGCTCTTTCCCCACTGAGTAATTTTCATGTCTACTACAGTAGGTAACAGAAGCTCAATTGCATATCAATTGTTCACATATGCACCAAAGCACATATGTGGAAAACATGTTTAGTCCTTGTAAGTTTGCATGAGCCATACATTATATTCAGCCAACTAAGACACAGGTTCACACACCTATGGTTCTCTTAAGAACTAGTTTATATGAACCACCCAACAGTAGAGGTACCAGTGTAATACTTCAAAGAGAAATGGTATTCTCTTGAGCATATAGCCACCAGGCCATCACATGAACTTTGCAATTCTGGCGTTCCATCACGTCCCACCTACATATTGAGATGAAGCATCTGTCCTTCTACGAATGTGAGAGGCTACTTATCAAAGCACCAGCTCATTCACTCCAACATTCTCAGCGTTTTACAAAGGAACTTGTACATGTTTCATCACTCATTCCAATTCAGACTGCCATATGTTAACTCGCGAGAGCAAAGGTACAGTTGATTTCAGAATGAGTCATCCTAGGCATGAAGAATGCACAAGGGGTTTGGGTTTGCGAATTTGCATGAGTGTACTATACATTCATCAAGCATACGCAACCAGTCACAACAAGGGATTGATATGCACTTGGAGTATACAGCGTGAAAGACATGTCAAGGTTGAAGAAACAGTATCCAGAATACTGGCGCACAGAAGTTCTGTGAAATAAAATGTGAAAAGTGAAAACCAGAACTTCTGTGCGCCAGTATTCTGGTTTTCACTTTTCACATTTTATTCATAAAATACTCTTATATTCTTCTCTTTCGTTCACTAAGCACCACTACAACATTAAAGTATGTTTTAAAGTGGTACCTGTTGTCCAGAGAACAATATATTATTGAATCTTTATGGCATTTTTGTCATCACGTCACACAATAGCTACCGCTCCGGGTCGAATCTTCGCTCAACTAATTGGATATTCAAATGTGGCCCAGTGAATAGTGTGGGCTCATTACTTATTAGCCAATGAAAAAGCAAGTGCATACCGCTGCCTCCCCTAACTCGTTCTGGAACATTCGATCTAATAATAGCCCTTCTATCTGGGATGGTCCCCGTTCAGACTTAAAGTATTTTTATGAATGTGTCGGGCTGGGAATGGGGAATTCTGTTCCATCATGCTACACCTTTACAGGACATCGCTGTCAACAGCAGCATCTTTCGGCTGTCTGTTGATTTCTTGGCAAGATTACGCTCAGTAGTTTGCCATTGCTTTCTGAGCGGCCGGCTCAGATATCCCGCAAGTCATCAGCGGGGGTAGAGCCGCTTCCAGTTCTCGCCCGCTACGAGACTCTGCGTGATAAACGGGATTACGGAGAAAGTGGTGTAACACCTCGGCCAGAGAGACCGGCACTGTGCAGGTTAGGGTTTTCTTTTTGCCCCCGACAGAAAAAAATCCGCATCTTACAGAGGATTCGAACTGGGGGGTCTCCCAAGGAGAATCCAGCGTTCTAGCCGCTCGGCCAGCTGCTCCTCTTCCGACTCCTGAGTTACTTGTAATTTGCGTTCTCAAGTCAAGGACGAGAAGTCAACATTTTAGTCTAACTTACTGGTACAGAGGTTGAACCTGCTAGCTCCCCCGGGAAGGTTAACCCGGTCAACAAATGCCCGCAGAAGTCGGATGTGTCGGCCTAACGGCGCAAGAACGCAGCTCTGCTGTAAACAGGCACAACGCAGTCACATCCGAAAAAAAAATCCGGATGAACGCAGCAGAAGAAGAAGAAGAACCTGCTAACTCGGCATCAGCACACCGGAAGTTTAAGAGCAAGAGCTCTTATCCATTCGGCTTGAGTTTTTCATGTTGTTGTATCGGTATGTGTTTGTTGTTTTGGCTGCAACGAACATTGTGTAACTTGTGGTCATGGTCTATGAAAATTTACGGATTCTACTTCTGGTGTTTTGGTGAATTATTCCGCGGAAAGTAGAGGCGGCCTGTGCTGTATTGACCACATCACCGCTCGAGCGCTGGCTGATTGATCTATACAAATATAGATCTAGCACCACATTCCCAAATCATCATCATCATCATCATCATCATCATCATGATGATGTCCCATGCCGATATGCGTTATGCGTATATGTTATACCATCTCACCCGATCACCAGAGTCGTGGATCAACTCTGTGTTCTTTTCTCGACCATACCACGTGCCTAAGCCATCCATGTATCACAACACGAATGTCACAGCTGGCGGGAAAGGCAATAACAGTGTCCATGTTTATTCGTACTCGATTCGTGAACCACTGAACAACTGCGACTATAGGTTGATTTGCAGAATAATGATTTATTCTGATCTGTCTTTAAAGTTGTTATCATCTTGACCTGGTGTTGACAGTCGTGGTCATTCGCACTGCGAGCGCTAACAAGACCAGTTGACTTAACCAGTCAAGAAGCCTGATACCGGGGAAAATGTCACGTCGCAAGTCCAACAACAAGAAACACGCGGTATCCAAGATGTGCAGCGTGGGAGCCGACAAGACCGTCAAGAAGACGAACGTGGAGAGCCTGCCTGCTAGCTGTACTAAAGAACCTGAAACTACAAGTATTACTGAAGCTACCACGAGGGAGAAGATCGGCAGCCCACAACAGACAATAGTCAAGACAGCAGAGAAGAAGGAGGAGAAAGACACCAGAGCTGGGAACACCGACTCAAAAACAGTCCGATGGGTTGTCAAGCGGATTCAAGTGGAGCTGACAGACAAAGAAATCCTGAAGCAGCTTCGAGAAGAGGATCTTCACACCCGATTCCTGAAGGCGGAGCGGCTCCTCACCTACTCCAAGATACCTACAACCTTGGGAGTGGTGAAGTCGGAGGGCAGCGAAGTGCCGATCACAGTATCAATCAGCAAGCAAATAAACAGCCAGAAAGATTCAACCCAAGAGTCAATCAATGTTCAAGATGCCAGAGGGCCGGCCACAGCAGAGCTACATGCAGCAAAATTCGGCCTCGTTCAACCTGCGTCTTTCAGCTGTGGTTATTGTTGAGATGGAAATCTGCCGGTATTGCGCCGATCACCACGCCTTCAAGGAGTGTCCGCTGGCCAAGCTGGACACGGACTTCAGAGCACCCAACAACAAAAGAAAGTGTGCCAACTGCCTGGGCAAGCATGGAGCAAGATACCTGGGCTGTCAGTACCTGCAACGACACACAGACGCCTTAAAGATCGCAATCAACGCAAAGGCACCATTCAAGGAAGCAATGCGGAGGGGCGAGACGGCCATGGGTATAGCACAAGCTGAAAGAGATCAACTGCAAAAGCAGATCCACGAGTTGAAGAAACAAGTCAAGGCACTGCTGACGCCGACTCCGACCAGCGACAACGAGAAACTACTGGCGGAAATAAAGGAGATCCAGCAAAACGTCAAGCAAGAAGTGGAACATATGGCCGAGTTGAAGCAGGAAAACGAAGAAATGCTACGCATCATAAAAGCAGAGAGAGAGAGAGAGAGAGAGAGAGAGAGAGAGAGAGAGAGAGAGAGAGAGAGAGAGAGAGAGAGAGAGAGAGAGAGAGAGGCTAAAAGCTGAAATGAAATCAATTCAAAACAAACCAACAGAAGCCATGCAAGAGATCGCAGAGAAGCCGTAAGAAACCCAACAAAAAACCGAGCCGGAGCTGCAAGATAAAACCAGCAGCCGAACCACGACGCCCGAGACACCCAAAGGGAAAACAACATCCCACCAGACAGCCGAAGAAAGACAAGATGAGAACCCTTTCGACGCCCCGGAGTGGCTTACAAGGGAACCTACCTTGGAGGAATTAGAGGAGTGCGTAGAAGAAGAAAAGAAACGGGCAAGGCAAGAGCTACTCAAGCACGAGGAATACATAAGGAGACAGGAGGAAAAAGGAAAGTGTCGTGTCCTCCTTTAAAGTGTCGTCCCTGGAGTGAGGAGAGCCGACACCCACATTATAATATTTTTTTTTTTCCTCTCAATATTCTGGAGAATCCACCAGCTTCCGTCCAACACACTCCATCAGCCTATGGACACCTTTTCCTATCACTCTCACACTGTCGTACTATGCCCCCTTCTCATACTTCCCCAACGCAACATACTCAACAACTCTTGCTTCTAGTAATTTATTAAAATAAAAGTGTAACGTATATGAGACGTGTATGTGAAGAAAATGTGTGACGTGTTCTATAAAGTGCGTAGACTCTGACTCTCAGACAGCAACCCAGTCAGCTGATCACAGCAAAGATAGACCACAGCACGTTACGTCAGAACAAGTACGTCTCACCCGTTGCCGGAACCATCTTGCCGGATAATGCTTTGCCTCTGTAGACCTCTGGTAATCCAATTTCATGAACATCCGAACTAGACACCGGTGGTATAAAGAGTTAATCAGGGACCGGTTGCACTCTACACAATGTCCGTTCCTAACGTTCCTTAACAAACTGCACAAGTCTTTTGTAGTGTGTACGAAGTTAGTTAGTTAGTTAGTTAGTCGACAGATCATCCTCGTTGCACATCGAACCATTCAGTCCATAAGTGCTAATTACTAATGTTAATTGTTACTGTACTAACACTAGGTACTCTTAGCCGGTTCTCGGTTCGTTACTACTGTCTGATGCTGTGTGGTGCATCAGTATGCATCACTCTCTTTGATGAATCAATTTCCTTCTAGCGTAAGTTACGTTTCTGTATGCAACTTTATTGACTCTTGAACTGGTGTTCTTCAGAATGGGTTTTTTAATTTTTTCCCAAAACTTGTAGAGTTTCCTTGGATCTGGTAGGGAACCTAGGATAGAAACAACACATCTGGTGATAGTACTAGTCACTGATCCTTTTGGCTGAGTGTAAGCCTATCACCTTGCTTAATGATCTTTAGCTAACTAGACTTAGTCACAGAGCAGATTAGCTACCCACCTAGAGTCGAATCAGGCTATGACAAAGAAAAAATATCAGCAAACAGAATGCGGAACCCCGCCCACCAGGGACACCTACGGGAAGATCCCAATTATCCTTCATTACTCAATTCTCAACTAGTAAAGCTTATCAACACTTCACTAATCTATTCTAGCTAACAGAGCCAAGTATCACTTCACTACTCTAGCTAGTTTCCACTAACAGTGCTAATCATCACACTATAGTTTAACAAGGCTACTGCCTAAAGTAATTATAACGAATATATTATAATAAGTTATACCTTAAATGGCACTACTGCAGTCCTATAAATCATATCTACATCTGCCATATAGGCACGTGTAAAATTAAGTCACTAATTAACACACGGTAGATATTATTTCCACTGGCACTGCAGTGCCCTGCACTCTGTCTAGAGCATTATTCAAGTCCACCCTAGTTGATCTCAACTCGAGTTTATATGGCAAACTACCAAAGTTGTCCACGTGACGTTATCCTTTACTCCCCCACACAGGTGGCACAGTGGCAAATCATCCCCTGTCAAGAAACCATTTTCCTGGCTTAACTCCTGTCAAAGTTGTCAGTAATTAGCTTAGATTCTTAAAACAAGCCAGCTAGTTTCTGTATACTCCCAACAAAGAGTTTCGATACCAAGCTGCCAATCATCTTGATGTTCCGGAAACCAAGAATTGACAGATGCACTGTTTTCCGTACTAGGTACTTCCGTTTTACATCTGCCCCTGTGATCTCACGGCTTCCATCTGCATTCAAATGTTGACAAACTTGTCACTCTTCTGTTTCGTGGTGACAATCCCAGCAGCCATTTCCGTCTGATGTCCGGCAGTATAGATGACAAACGGACCCATTCCATATCCGTCTCCCTCACCACCAAATGTGTTTATGGCTGACACGATGTAACCTGTACAACTGTGTTTACTCTGTTAGTACAAATAGATGTCGCTGGTCGATCGTCCGCTTAATCCGAAAATCCTCTGTAATAATCAACCTGTTAAACACACGGTTTTATTTTGTGACATAGGCCCCCTCTTAAGAGAGTAGTCCATCTCACTCTTCTCCACCGTGAGTTTAATCCAGATGATTCATTCTTCTTCTTCAGGAGCTGGGTGTCTTGACAAGAAGTCCGCTCCAACATTTTCCTTCCCAGGAATGTACTCTACTGTGAAATTATACGGTTGAAGTAACAACGACCACCGCATCAAACGTGCGTTGAGCTTCTGAGAAGTAGCCAGGAACATCAGGGGCTGATGATCCGACTGGACCCGAAACTTAACTCCATACAAATAGGGCTGGAATTTTTGCACTGCCCATACGAGGGACAAGCACTCTCTCTCGACGGTTGAATAATTCCTCTCCGCCTGTAGAAGTTTCTTACTTGCGTATGCCACAGGTTTCAAAACCGAAGCATCGTCTTTTCCTTCCTGTAACAAAGCGGCTCCAATTCCAATCGCACTCGCATCCGTTCTCAACACAAATGGTTTGGAAAGGTCAGGGAGCTGTAATACAGGTTTGCTGACCAAGGCCTCCTTTAACTGACTATAGGCATTCTCACATTCTGGTGTCCAAATGATTTGGTCCGGGAATCCCTTTTTCAAGGTTTCCGTCAACGGAGCTCCCAATTCCGTGAAATGTGGGATAAATTTGTGGTAGAACCCACACAACGAGAGAAAAGATCGCACATCCTTCTTCGTTTTTGGCCTTGGTGCATTTCTGATTTTCTCCAGGTTCTTCTCTTCTGGGACAATGTGTCCTGGAGTGATGGTGTGACCTAGAAATTCCAGAGTTTGGTAACCAATCATGCACTTGGTTGGACGAGCAGTAAGCCCTGCTTCCTTGAGTCTATTAAACACTCTCTCCAAGGATTGTAAGTGGTCATCCAAGCTGTCACTGGAAATCAGAATATCATCCATGAATGAGATGATGGACGGATCCTGTAACGGATCTAGTAAAGTCCTCATCATGCGTGTAAACACACTAGGTGCATTGCTGAGTCCAAAGGGCATGACCTTGAATTCGTAGTGTCCACTGGGTGTACTGAAAGCTAACAGTGGTCGAATCTCCGGTTTGACTGGTATCTGATAGTACCCCCGACTCAGATCCACCTTTGAAAAGTACCGAGCCTTATGGAGCCTAGCGAATAACTGAGTTGGATTCGGCAAAGGTTCCACCTGAAACTGTGTATGACTGTTCAGAAGTCGGTAATCTATACACAACCTGTGTTCTCCACTTGGTTTGCGTAACAAAACTACCCCCGCATTGTATGGGGATGTGGATGGTGCAATCACGTCATCCTCCAGCAGTTTTTGTATTTCCTCCTCCAGGGCCTTTTCTTTAGAGAATGGCACTGGGTAAACCTTTTGGCGAACAGGCTCCTGTGTGGTCAAAGTCATCTCGAACTCAACCAACCTCGTTCGTCCAGGTTTATCAGTCAGTATCTCCTTATGAGACTTGAGAACCTGGGTTATCCTTTCCCTCTCCTGGGAGGTCAGATCAGGGTTCACTTGCACATCCCTATAAGTTTCCTGGTGTACTAAGGGATATTCCCTGCCCTCGCTGGTTCCCACTTCTGTCTCCACTGCAACTGCCATTGCCATGAGGTGAGCTGCCTTGTCTCCGGGTCTCTCTTCGTATTTCCGCAAGAGATTGATATGGAAAATCTTCGACTTTCCCCGGATCCGGATCTGATAGTTGGTTCTGGATATCACCCTTTCCACGGGAAATGGTCCTTGCCAACCTATCTCCAGTTTGTTGTTTCCCGTTGGGAGTAGCAACAAGACTTTATCTCCCACCTCTAGAGATCTTTCTTTAGACCTACGGTTGTAGTAAGCCGCATGTCTTTTCCTGGCCTTTTTCAAGTTTTGATTTGCCAGAGTCCATCCCTTGTGGAGTTTTTCTTTCAGTTCCTCCACGTATTGATAGGATGAGATCACTTCTTCTGACGTCCCCTCTTCAGTCCAACTCCTCAACATGGCTTCCAACGGTCCTTTGATTGGACGACCAAACAGCAACGTAGCGGGTGGTAGTCCTGTTGAGCCATGAGGAACTTCCCGATAGGCAAAGAGTGCTGCTGGGATATATTCATCCCACCTATCAGGTTTTTCCTGCGCTAGTTTCCTGAGCATTGTCATCAACGTGCCGTTGAAACGCTCTACTTGTCCATTGGCTTGAGGGTGGTAAGGGCTGGTATGTATGTGGTTAGAGTGAAACACCCTAAATACCTCCTCCATGAGTTTTCCACAAAACTGAGATCCATTATCCGTCAGAATTTGATCCGGAAAGCCTAATCTGGTAAAGGCCTCCATCAGTGCGTCCGCCACTCTTTTCGAGTCAATCGTGGTCAACGGTATGGCTTCACCCCACATTGTACAGCAATCCACCATTGTGAGTATATACATGTTCCTCTTCCTAGTCCTGGGAAGTGGACCCACGATATCGATGGCTACCCTCTCGAAAGGAGAGTTCATGATGGGCATCTCACCCAACACCACCGGTGCTGTCCAGTGTTTCGGTGCCACCCTCTGGCACTCAGGGCATGACTTCACATACCGACGCACATCATCTGTCATTCCCGGCCAATAGTAGTGGCAGGAAATCCGCTGCATGGTGGCGGCAATACCCATGTGTCCACTAAAGGAGATGGTATGCCCCATATGAAGAATCTGGGACCGATGAGCTTTCGGGACGACCAACTGACCGTATAGGTTGTCTCCCCTTCCTGCTCTCCTGTAGAGTATCCTATTCTTCATGTAGTACTGCCCCCGTCCTGGTGGATCAGCACTTTTCTGCAGCTTTTTGTAGCAAGGACGTAAAGTATCATCCTCACTCTGGGCAGTTCGTAGCTCCCCCGGCATTGGGTTAGTCACAATTGCGTCTGCCTCTTCCGTTTTCGTCTGAGAGCGAGTCTGCATTGCTCCCATATGGATTGGCTCCCTGGGCATTCCCAGAAAGACATACCGGCAACCTAGGATGACTGGAAAAATGGGATCGGTCAATACAGCGGCCTTGATGGTGCCGGTGACGTACCTTGACCGAATCTCCACATTAGCAATGGGCAACTTCATGGTTACAGCACTCTTCTGTGCAGGCTGTATATCCAAGGTTTCACCTGTGAATTGTTCTGGATGTACCAGATCCGCAGAAATCACGGCCTCCCCGTCCAGTCCTGTGTCGTATAAACACTCCACTTGACGACCGTTAACCTCTACCAATTCCACTACAGGTGGTTTTTCCTGGTCTGGAGTCTCTTCCTCGGCCTCGACCTGTTCGGTGGGCTCCACCTTAGGTTTCCCTGAGCACACGACGAATTGAGTGTCTCCTGACTTTCCCCTGCAGTCAATAGCATTGTGCGTGTTTGACTGACATTGGTTGCACCATTTCCCTGTCCTAGATTTTCTATTGTCGGACTTGAATGAGCTCTCCTGGTGGCGAGCTTCCTTGTTGACCTTGGCATTCTCCGTGACAACCTCCTTGGAAGTCACTTGACATGCTGCAAAGTGAGGGTTCTTAGCCTTCGATTTGCAGTCCCTCGTATTGTGAGAGGGTGACTTACAAATTGAACACCACTTCTCCGACCACGGTCGTTTAGGTGTAGAGCTTGAAGTGCTCTTGCTTCCCTCCTTCTTCTTCTCTGAACTATCCTCTGATTTTTGCACATAAGGTTCCCACTTTTTTGTTCCTGAGTTTTTGGCTTTCTTCTTGTCATGTTTCTCTTGACTTTTGGTGTTGGTGGAAAGGTTTTCCCCTGCCTCCCCATGTACCTCGACGAACCGTTCTGCTAATTTAGTCACGAGGTCAATACGTTCCGCTCCTTGTTCTCCCAGGAACGTCCTGAGAGGTTTAGACATTTGCTTCTTCAGCTGGTCGACCACCATGAGCTCTTCCAGACTCTCATAGTCATGTGCGAACCCAGCCAAATCCATCCACTTATGGAGATAAGATTTTAGACGCAAACTGTAGGCGGCAAACAACTCTCCCGGTTCTTGTTTCGCTGCTTGAAATTTTTTCCGGTAGGTATGTGACGTAACCTCGAATCGTTTCAGCAGAGCCGTCTTTAACTCATCATAATTGTTCTCATGTCCTGGTGGCAGGCGAGTATAAACCTCGTATCCCGTCCCGCGTAATCCCTGGGATAGCTTAAGATTCCATTTGTTACGCTCCAGATCCATAGCAACTGACATAGCCTCGAAGCGTTGAAGATACTGGTCAATCTTCTCTTTGTCCTCCTCGTAGACCGCTAAAGGAAACTTCATAGCATGGTACCCATGTCCACCTACTGGTGTTGATCCTGGGATGGAGGAACCTCCAACTGCTCCCTCAGTTTCTCCATTAGATTGACTTTTCAACTCGAGTTCCCTCATCCGGTACTCGTGCTCCCTTTTATGTGCTTCCTGTTCAGCTTCTAATTTCCTAGCTGCTTGTTCAGCTTCAAATTTCCTAGCTGCTTGCTCAGCTTCCAATTTCCTAGCTGCTTGCTCAGCTTCCAATTTCCTAACTGCTTGCTCAGCTTCCAATTTCCTAGCTGCTTGCTCAGCTTCCAATTTCTTAGCTGCTTGCTCAGCTTCCAATTTCTTAGCTGCTTGTTCCAACTCCATCCTCCTCAATTCCAACTCGGCCTTTCGATCTTCCCGTTCCGCTTGACGATACTCTCTCTCCACTTCTTGTATGTAATCCGTTAGAGAAGACCCAGCCAATCCCATTTCTTCCCTCCTTGCCTTTAATTCTAACGTGCTAAGTTTAGGGGTGGCCATTATACAGAGAGGTAAGCTAGCAGGTCTAGTACAATATAACTGCAAATTACTATACCGATATATGAACAAGTACTATAAATCTAGATATTACCACACACAGTACATTCACTCAGTGACAAGAGTAGAATCAGGACCACAGACCTATGCAGACGTGTGAAGTGTGAACAGGTAAGATATTAGTCCTAACCCCTATCCACATTCACTCTAGCTGGATTCTCCAAAATGATATCTCCCTCTAATAACTAAGGATCCCGTGTCAAAAGACCCCGTCGTCAGAAGATCCCCCTGTCAAACGTTCCTGCTTGCAGAAGATCTCGCTGTCCAAGGATTCCGTTTACGGGAGATCCCGCTGTCCAAGGATCCCGTTTACGAGAGATCTCGCTGTCCAAAGATCACGTTTACGATAGATCCTGCTGTCCAAAGATCACGTTTACGAGAGATCCCACTGTCCAAATATCACGTTTACGAGCCCCCAATAATGTCGTGTCCTCCTTTAAAGTGTCGTCCCTGGAGTGAGGAGATCCGACACCCACATTATAATATTTTTTTTTCTCAATATTCTGGAGAATCCACCAGCTTCCGTCCAACACACTCCATCAGCCTATGGACACCTTTTCCTATCACTCTCACACTGTCGTACTATGCCCCCTTCTCATAATTCCCCAACGCAACATACTCAACAACTCTTGCTTCTAGTAATTTATTAAAATAAAAGTGTAACGTATATGAGACGTGTATGTGAAGAAAATGTGTGACGTGTTCTATAAAGTGCTGTAGACTCTGACTCTCAGACAGCAACCAGTCAGCTGATCACAGCAAAGATAGACCACAGCACGTTACGTCAGAACAAGTACGTCTCACCCGTTGCCGGAACCATCTTGCCGGATAATGCTTTGCCTCTGTAGACCTCTGGTAATCCAATTTCATGAACATCCGAACTAGACACCGGTGGTATAAAGAGTTAATCAGGGACCGGTTGCACTCTACACAATGTCCGTTCCTAACGTTCCTTAACAAACTGCACAAGTCTTTTGTAGTGTGTACGCAGTTAGTTAGTTAGTTAGTTAGTCGACAGATCATCCTCGTTGCACATCGAACCATTCAGTCCATAAGTGCTAATTACTAATGTTAATTGTTACTGTACTAACACTAGGTACTCTTAGCCGGTTCTCGGTTCGTTACTACTGTCTGATGCTGTGTGGTGCATCAGTATGCATCACTCTCTTTGATGAATCAATTTCCTTCTAGCGTAAGTTACGTTTCTGTATGCAACTTTATTGACTCTTGAACTGGTGTTCTTCAGAATGGGTTTTTTAATTCTTTCCCAAAACTTGTAGAGTTTCCTTGGATCTGGTAGGAACCTAGGATAGAAACAACACATCTGGTGATAGTACTAGTCACTGATCCTTTTGGCTGAGTGTAAGCCTATCACCTTGCTTAATGATCTTTAGCTAACTAGACTTAGTCACAGAGCAGATTAGCTACCCACCTAGAGTCGAATCAGGCTATGACAAAGAAAAAATATCAGCAAACAGAATGCGGAACCCCGCCCACCAGGGACACCTACGGGAAGATCCCAATTATCCTTCATTACTCAATTCTCAACTAGTAAAGCTTATCAACACTTCACTAATCTATTCTAGCTAACAGAGCCAAGTATCACTTCACTACTCTAGCTAGTTTCCACTAACAGTGCTAATCATCACACTATAGTTTAACAAGGCTACTGCCTAAAGTAATTATAACGAATATATTATAATAAGTTATACCTTAAATGGCACTACGGCAGTCCTATAAATCATATCTACATCTGCCATATAGGCACGTGTAAAATTAAGTCACTAATTAACACACGGTAGATATTATTTCCACTGGCACTGCAGTGCCCTGCACTCTGTCTAGAGCATTATTCAAGTCCACCCTAGTTGATCTCAACTCGAGTTTATATGGCAAACTACCAAAGTTGTCCACGTGACGTTATCCTTTACTCCCCCACACAGGTGGCACAGTGGCAAATCATCCCCTGTCAAGAAACCATTTTCCTGGCTTAACTCCTGTCAAAGTTGTCAGTAATAGTTTAGATTCTTAAAACAAGCCAGCTAGTTTCTGTATACTCCCAACAAAGAGTTTCGATACCAAGCTGCCAATCATCTTGATGTTCCGGAAACCAAGAATTGACAGATGCACTGTTTTCCGTACTAGGTACTTCCGTTTTACATCTGCCCCTGTGATCTCACGGCTTCCATCTGCATTCAAATGTTGACAAACTTGTCACTCTTCTGTTTCGTGGTGACAATCCCAGCAGCCATTTCCGTCTGATGTCCGGCAGTATAGATGACAAACGGACCCATTCCATATCCGTCTCCCTCACCACCAAATGTGTTTATGGCTGACACGATGTAACCTGTACAACTGTGTTTACTCTGTTAGTACAAATAGATGTCGCTGGTCGATCGTCCGCTTAATCCGAAAATCCTCTGTAATAATCAACCTGTTAAACACACGGTTTTATTTTGTGACAGAAAGAAGATGCCCAAGAAACTCAAGAGGAAACCGATATACCCGGAGTTACACTATGACTATGACGCCCAACTGGAGTACTATATAGAGGGCGGAGAGGCAGTCCCATTGCTGACCACAGAGGAAGCAATCAAATTACAGCAAGAGCTCAAAGAAAGGCAGCAAGAAAGTGAGAGAAGGCTCGCGGAGGATAAACACATTGAAAAGCTTCTACAGGCAATACACGGAAAAGGAGGCAAAAAACCAAATTAAAAAGTCCTTTTAAGGACTGCAACCAGACAAGCCAGACGAACCAGCAGACTCACCAACAACAGACACCACCAGATGAGATGGACACAAAAGACAGCCGCCACCAACCCCCAAGCTGACGTCACAGACACAAAAACAGATAAAACCAGTCCGAATCAGGACCAACTCGTAAGAGTGCACAAGACAAGAATTAGGGTGAATGAACCCACAAAAGCCACGGACCTCAACAATAACCACAGCTGAAAGACGCAGGTTGAACGAGGCCGAATTTGGAATTTTTGTTTTGAAAATTGGAATTGGAATTGGAAACTGGTGTTGATGGCTTTCTGAGTGATTTGATCATTTGTTTTTTTTGATGGTATGTAGCAGGTACATCCGGTTGTTCTTCTATTCTTCCCTTTTCAGCTAGTTGATCAGATCTCTCATTTCCGGGTACTCTACAGGGAGATGGTATCCATTGTGTGGTAACCGTACGCTGGCTGCCTAGTTCATGTGTGCTTGGGGTTGTGAGAGTGGGTGGGGGATATGTGTGGGATGTGTGGTGAGTGGGAGATGTATGTGTGGGTGGTGGGTGGGGGGGGGGGTGTGGGTGTGGGATGTGAGGAATGGATGGATGGGTGGGAACATGTATGTGGGCCTGGGGTGTTTGTGTAGTCGGGTGGGGGATGTGTGAGTGTGGGGGGAGGTGTGGGTGGATGGGAGATGGGTGGGGGAAGTGTCTCATAACATGGTAATATGCATTGTTTTTGTTTGCAACCTCCTTTTGACAGTTTTGTTTTTTTTTACTATGTGAATGTATTATGCACTATTGATGAAAGAAAGATGAGTGATTGGAAGGGCCGAATGTAAGTCGGGCTTGCGTGCCCAATGTGTTACCCTTTGAAAATAAAGTTCGTTCGTTCGTTCGTTCGTTCGTTCGTTCGTTCGTTCATACAGTAGTTTAGTGGTTAATGACTTTGCTTACTGAGACAAGTGGCGTAAGTTCAGTTCTCTGTTGTAGCTGGATGTTTGTTCGCCAATACAATTCTAGGGTCGTCGACCTCATACCTCATATCTCGTACCTCATACAATGGGTACTGAATCGTTTTATGATAGTCTGACTGGACCGCTTTTTGTGTGGGGTCATCAAAGTCCCGGATTTACCGACTGGCGTCCTTCTGGTTTTCGAAGGAAGAGCCTGTTGTGAACGGGAGGTTCAGTATACGGAAGTGAGGTAAAGCAACCATGTGCAGAACGTGACGATTCCTTGGGTGAGCCTAGTACCAGAGCGTCAGGTGTCGGCTTATGGAAGCCGCCTTGGATGGCGGGGGGAATACTCATAGCTTGCCCCTGCCTTCCGTTGTGGGCCAACCGGCATGCATGCTGCTGTTCTAGACGGGCCTGGTAATAGAGTCACATGTAAATGGAGGGACAATGATGACGGCAACACTGTGAGACTGGAACAGCCTACGAACTACCCGGGAAGGCTAACTCTGGCAACAGATGCCAGAAGAACTCGCAATTGTCGGCTGAAAGGCGCAAATGTCTCAGCTGTGCTGTAATAACACAACTCAATGATGCCCATTAGAAAAACATATCGGACGATTCAAGGAGAAGAAAAAGGAGGAGGAGAAGAAGAGGAAGAAGAATTTTCTAGGAATTGTCCTGGAAGGAAAGACCGCAATAAGGTGAAATAGTTAACCTGTCTCCTTATGCCGTAACCTAGAATATGTGACGCTCTAAGACTTTTCTCACAAACAGCAGTGTTATTTTAACCAATAAGCACCGGTCACGAGGCAGTGTCGAGCACCGCTATCTCGCGTGTGGTCGGGGGGAATATTTGTCTTGTTTATTCTACCTCATGTTGCTGCGGATAATTAAAGGCAAACAGTGGTTCTGGAACCACGAGCTCGGCCACACTAGTGCGTCGCAGGAGGCTGGTTGGCCTCCAGGAAGATTCAAAGATAACCCAGATATTTTGATATTTTCAAAACATGTATGTGCGTGGCAGGGTTTCTCCGCGAGTGTGGGGGGTAGAGGCAGAATGTAGCCAGTAATATAATGGCCGCTAGTAATGGAATGCTTATGGAGAGAATATAGTTTCCAGCTATTTAAGATGTGAGGAAGAGGCGGATATACAGGGCAACATTGAGAAAACCTGAGAAGAGTAAACTAGAAAATCCGTTCCATGGAAGCCATAGGAAAGGGCGACTTAAAACACCCGGAGATGAGAATTAGAGACAGGAGTGAGTAATGTGAGAAGACACGAACCCAGCTGCAAGAGGTAGGAAAAGACAGGACGGACAGGCGTAAGTTGGTAGAGAACTGTGGTCCATTGGGGCAGAAATGGCAGCAGCAGCAGAAGAAGAAGTATCGGAATGGAGATAGAGGCGGTGACTGTAGCACTGAAATAGCTTTGCAATACTGCACTTAAAGAGGCGAGTATTGTCCACACTTCACAATGGATGGCTGTGGCACGAATGGCTGCCACTTGTGGAGGCCTTAAACCCTGCGTAGCATATGCGATTGTCCGTGCTCAGGACACAGTCTAGTCCTGTCACTATAGGACCTGATTGTGTCCTGACCACTGTGACTCTTTGATCAGACTAGCATCAGTTGCCCATCAGGGCTGTTCATCATTAGTATTGTCCGGAAAGACGCAAGGGAAAATAACTGATTACTACACATTATAACACCGTACCCAGCACAAGCGACAGGATTAACCATTCACAAGACAGTGTATTCCTTTACCCAAGCCTTACTTGTGTGGTTCTTAGTTAGGCCCAAAACAGGATCAACCATTGTTTAACGCCCAAAGTAACATTCCGTGTAACATTTTCACCTGGTTATTGTGTCTGTACATTTCCGTGACTCATTTTCTTCAGTGCTCGTATTTCAGAGGCGCCTATTTTTATGTATCTAATTCAACGCCACTGTTGTTTACTCGGCGTGCCAGTCATAGTTCAAGAAATGCTTCAAATGATTTGTTGACAAATTAGAGAGCTCGGCTAGAACTAAATAATGTAGTTATGTTGAGCTATGCAAACCGTATGCAAATTAACATTGCTAAGACATACTCTATGTTATTAACAATCAGACAGAGACTTCAAACTCTAGATTCACACAGCTCACTTTAGCTTCACTGGATAACATGTCAGCATAAAGTGTAATTGGACAGAAAGATTAAGACTCATCATTAATGGAAACCTAACATTTAATTTCCATCAATCAAGCTAAAACAAAAATTAGAAAAAAATCCTTGATGAAGATGCAAATAAGATGTTCTATACTTCTCACAAACAAACACATATTGACTGCTGCTCTCCAATCAGGGACGTTTGTTCCGATTCAATCGCCAGACTCACTGAGGAAACGAGCGGTGAGTTTAATTCATAGTAAACCTGTAATTGTCAATCCTAGCTTACATAAACGCCTTCATTTACTACCACTCCGCAAGCACTTACTTTTCAATAAGGCCAAACTAATTCAAAAATCCTTCGTCGGAGTGGCCCACATTACCTTTGGCCATTATTTAAATATAATGCAAGACATAGCAAACGACTAAATAAATATATTACATGTCCCAAACCTGGGATTGACTTAATACAAAACGCGCATAGCGTACTCCACAGCTCAGCTGTATAACAAACAATCTTCTACAAGAAATCAAAGACATCACCAATCCCTGTATGTATGAACGCAGATTATTAGAACACTATCTCAGTACAGTTTACCTGTGCCTTAATAATAATAATAATAATAATAATAATAATAATAATAATAACAACAACCAGTAACCTATATGTCGTGCAGGATGTCCCCCAAAGCTAATAACAACTGCCACATCAGTAATTAATATGTGTGAGTCATGTAGTAAATATTTTTGCACATGTCCCATAATTTATAATGCATATATTAGCGTTGTTGTTGTTGTTCTCCGTTAGCCTCATAAGTGATGTATGGATGAAATAATGTATGAAAGAAATAGATTAGAAGGGCAGAATGTCAGACGGGCCTTCATGGCCAATTCTTAACCCTTTGAAAATAAAGTTCATTCGTCCGTTGATTAATGCCAGTGCGTACAGAACAGTATTTGTGAATATATTTCTCAGTGATATTCTCGACATATGCAGCGTAACGTAGATTTGTTACCGAGGACCAAACAAAGAACAGTGAGACTGTAGACCTCATGAGCATGCCGTAAAAGGCGACTAAACAGGGTTGGCTGTCTCGCACCATATACAGAAATCAGTCAACACCCCTCCAACCATGAATTAGCCTACACTGGGCTTGGCTTGCGCATCTGTGGACCTATACTCCACTAGGCGTCTAAGGGACAAAAGAAGAAAATGAGGGAATTGGAGCTAAACCGGAAATCTACCACGGCAGTACACCGTAGCTGGTTCCCTGATATAGCAGTCCTCTAGTTGTCCGTTGTCTCTACCATATTTTTGTATAGACTAATGGACGTTAGGTGGATGATGTGATCAATATTACACCTGCCGCCGTTATTATTGTTCCCAAAGACATTTCCTTGTTTCCAGTTTAACCTGAGTCGATCTGTGAACCCAGGTACATTTTAAACATCCCACCCAACGCAGATCATCATCATCATCATCATCATCATCATCATCATCATCATCATCATCATCATCATCATCATCATCATCACCACCACCAAGTGCCTGCCAGCTGGCGTAAGCGTTCATAGCTCTCCACAGATCTCGGATTTTGGTGTTTTGGATGAACTCTGCTGATGATATTCCTCCATGCCACCGTCTCAGACCATCCAGCATCATTTCTTTTGGTCTGCCTCTGTCTCTCTTCTCCTCGATCTTTCCAGTTGTTACGATGTTCTCCAATGCCTCTCTTCTCATCACATGACCGAAGAAAGCCGTTTGTCTCTTTCTTATTGTTGTATATAATGTTCTAGTTTCATTAGCCTCTTTCAGACAGTCGTTGTTAGTTACTCTGGCAATCCAGGAATTCGCAACATTCGTCTCAGGAACCACATTTCTGTTGCTGCTAATTTTTTCCTAATTTGTTCATTTACATTCCAAGATTTACTGCCATAAGCAAAACTCGTTCTATACAGCAGTTCAGCACTCTATATGATGATGCAAAATTGCAGATGCGAACCTATTATCACCGGGCCTGCAGGTGAGAGTCTTGCCACTAAGCTACAACGCAACCTCCTCCTCAACTCCAAGTCCCTTATCAGAGACCTGCTGTGTGTACATATAGTTTTAGGTCCATCACATTGTGTCGGCCTGAGTGCAATGAGGGATCGGTGGACGATCTTTCCTTTCCGTAGCCAACGACAAGAGCTTGTCTTCCAACCCTTGCCCCACTGCGCTGACTGGTTCTGTACGAGGTCGGAAAGGGGGGGGGGGCGCTATCAACTAATCTGACTCCGATAGAAAGAAACCTTTTACAAGGTCACCTGCACGCCAATGTGCTGGCCTTAGGAGTTACAGCTCAACATTCATCTAGAACACTTTCAGCCAACCAACCAACCAGCAGCCAACCCACCAACCAGCCAGCCACCCAACCAGCTAACCAGCAGTCAATCAACCAACCAGCCAGCAGTCAGTGAACCAACCAGCCAGCAGTCAGTCAACCAACAAGCCAGCAGTCAATCAACCAACCAGCCAGCCAGCCTGCCTGCCTGCCAACCAGCTAATTAATGAGCCAACCAACAAGTCAGCCAGCCAGCCAACTAATCAGCCAACGAACCATTCAACCAGCCAACCAACCATCCAGTCAACCAGCCAACCAACTAATCAGCCTACCAACCAACCAGTCAACCAACCATCCAGTCAACCAGCCAACTAGTCAACCAGCCAGCCAACTAATTAGCCAACCAGTCAACCAACCAACCAACCAACCAGTTAACCAGCCAACCAACCATCCAGTCAACCAGCAAACCAACTAATCAGCCAGCCAACCAGTCACCCACTTCTTCTTGCTTATCACTTTCGTCGTCACAACCAAAAAAGAAAGACAGGGCTATTCTATTCAGGGTTGTCTGTTGTTGATTGTGTCCCTTGGTTTCTAACAAAACCAGAGTTATTTACCGTGCGTGCCTCAGAGCCTCGCTGATTTGATATCTCCATGTAATCTAATATTGACTTTAAGCCTGTGGGCCGAATAAACAACAGGGACAACTATTTCTCGGGTTTAGATTTCATCTGTAAGTGAAAGGGTTTTGTGCCTGCTGTTTATAATTCTCCCCTACCCCAAAATGTAGGTCACACACAAAAGTAGTGGATTTGGATTTTGTGTCTAAAGTTTTCTCGGCATGGGGAAGCCAGCCTCATACCCAACCCTTCTTAGTCGTCTCTTGCGACATGTATGGTGGTTAAAGTGTTTCTGTTCTTTGTTGCTATTGCGAGCCCCGTTTTTCACTGTGTGGCATCGTTCTACACATTGAAGATAGTGTATAACTAGTCGGACATTTGGGACTGACAAGGCGAACGAAATAGAGGGAGATGTCAAATCACAACGAGAGTGTTTACTGATTCAGCGCGGAAGGATATTGTATCTCTAAATGTGTCTTCCCATTTGTACAGAAGGATGATATATCGCCATTCTAGAGTCATTTTGTTTCGTGGTATCGTCCGCAGTTTTAATGCTCAGTGAATGGACATCTACATTATAATACTTGGTCATGTGATTATCAGTTATCATTTATCAGTTGGGGTATCTTCATTGCACGCTGGACAGGTCCATAGGTGCTCAGATCCTCCCCCCCCCCCCCAGCCCCCCAGCATATGCATCAGTGTCCGGTGGCTAATAGTGCCAGTTCTGTGTTGGTTGACGAGGCGCCTTGTTTTCCCAATGTATCTCTCGCGTCTGGCCGTGCCGATTCTAAGTCTTTCACCCTGGACAGCGATGTGGATTCACTGACGTCAAAGACTTCTCTTCTCGCCATATCTTTAAGGACGTTAATAACATCGGCACGATCCATGGGCTGTCCATCTACAGGGGGTGCAGAGCCAGAAAGTTTATCAGCTCGCTCATTTCCCTCGACTCCCGCATGTCCTGGGATGAAGATGAAGGTGACTTTACGGACAAACAGACTTCCGCAGCGACTCAGTTCACTGTCTGCGTACAGTTCCAGCTTCGACCTTCCGAATCATGCTCATTGAATCACTCAGTACACACACGTTGGTATAATGCTGTGATTCCAGCCATATGAAAGCCTGTGTAACTGCCATCACCTTCATCGTCATGCTTCTAGTGGTCATAGAGTGGGCACCACTGGATTCTTGAACGGTTTGGCCCGCTGAACGGGCTGTAAATGCCCACGCACTTCTCTGCTGCTTTACAACAGATCCATCAGTATAAATGAGCACTTCAGGGCTATCTGAGTGTTCATAGATGAGTGCGTTGACCTCTGCATTGACAGCGGCAGGGTTCTGCTCTGGTCATGTGATTGTGCACCATATCTGGTCCAAACCTACTTTTGTTTGGCATCGAGTCAGTTAATGTGAGGCAGAGATGAATAAAATGAGGACCACAAAGCTCCGTGGCGATTGAGGTTACGGACGCAGTTTGTAATCCCGCATACTGTGTTCGAAATACAGCTGCTGACAATTTGGCACCAGACCGCCTTGCGTTGGATTTAATCAAATGGATGCCGGTCGTTCAGAAAGCAATGGCCAACTACTGAACGTAAACTTGCCGAGAAATCACAGACAGCCAATAAATGCTGGAATGGACTGCGATGTCCTGTAAAAGATATGCAAGTAGCTAACATGGAGGAGCTGGAGCTGAATGAGATAGCGAAAGATATGAAGGCTTGGAGTGAGTAGGTTGGAGAGGGGGGGGGGGGGCTATGCTCCAGCGTGGTCAAGCCGTCTGACTCGGGCTCTGAAGGTTGTGAGTTCGATTCTGGGCCGCGTCCTTCGGTTTACGAGTGCATTTTTTCAGAGACTCCTGGCGGTCGTCACTGGAGCTACAGAGTTCGTGCTTTTTTCCGCACTGCTGAAAGAGACTGAGCCATATGGGATAAAACCCGGTGCAATGACGTCGACCCTGTCGACTTTTAAGCGACTTATGCTCAAATGAGGAATAAAGGAAATAAGAAGAAGAAGAAGAAGAAGAAGAAGAAGAAGAAGAAGAAGAAGAAGAAGAAGAAGAAGAGGAATAATCACTGGCACATAGTTGTGGTGGCCAGTTGTATTGGGACTAGTCGACCTCTGGGTCCGATCGTGCTGGTTCAAACCCTCGTCGAAGGGCATTTTCTCATGACCACACGGCGTCAGGACCGACCTTCCTTGCCCATGCCATGTAGCAGTTGTCTTCATGTTTGCCACTTGTCAAAAGTATACTATACAGAAGCTACTTAACTGTGGTTGATCGGTCATCCGTGTCAGTCAGCCAGTCAGCCTCGCGGCTCAGTCGTGCCGGTCAGCCGGGCCGGTCAGTCGTACCGGTTAGCCGTGCAACACCCAGGGTACGCACAGGTCAAGATATTGTTCTGACAAATGTGACACAGTCTGACCCACACAGATAGGGATCAACATCAGCTGAGTAACATTTGCATATTTTGTTAAGTAGTTGTATCAGAGAGTCTCCGTCCCGATGTGGTTACGCCGACTGCGTTGCGCTCCGAAGGTTGTGGATTCGATTCCGGGCCATGTCGTTCAGTTCACGAGTATATTTTTCTCAGAGACCTCATGGAGGTCGTCGCTGGAGCTACGGCAGCTCGTGCCTTGTTCGATGCTTTCGGCAGGTCGTCCTGCTAAAAGAGACCGAGCCATATGCGATAAAACCGTACGTGCAATGAGTCGACCCTCTTAGCGTGTGAAGCCTGTTTTATGTAGTTGCTGTATGGTTATGTTTGTTATTTGTTGTCCACGCTGTGACTTGTTTGGTGGGTTCTTGACAAGCTGCCCGATTCCACTTCTCATGTGTTACTGATGTACTGTTGGAGACTAAAGTACTATGTCCTCGGGGGACGTATTGTAAAGCTATCCATCATCTTTCATCATCCTCATCATCATCATCATCATCATCATCATCATCATCATCATCTACATCATCATCATCATCATCATCATCATCATCATCTTCCACTTTTTGCCATCAAGCGTCGTGGGAGGAATAGGTGACGTTCCAGAGCCCGATGGGTGGCAGTGGATAGTGTCATGTCCATGTGATTGTACTATGTCTTCGATGTCGTCAATCCATTGTGTTCTCATGCGTCCTCTGGTTCTCTTATGAGATCTTCTTTGATGTAGCGCCAGTTTTGGTAGTTGCATTCTAACGAGATGGCCAAGCCATTTGATCTTCTGCCTTGCATTATATGTGGCACAAGATGTTGACCCACTGCCTGCCTCATAAATCATTTACTGTGAAGTTCATGCAAGAGAAAACATTGCAGATATAGACCAATTTCAAGCGAACGAAAAAAAAAGGTATAACATCATTTCTTACCCTGTCTCGGATAGTTAAGCTGGCAGCTTTCCTCAAGCATCTCATCTCGCAGGTGTGAATTTTGCATTAGTGTAATTTGGATAATGTCCAAGTTTGACATTGGGGTCGTGTGAATATGCTATTTATTACATGTCGTTTTGCGGACATAGGGATATTTCCTCTTTTTATGTACCAGTCGGAGAGGCATATTAGTACACAATCGGGTCATGATTGAGCACAGGGCAGGCACACTGGCCAGAATTAGGTCAGGATTGGTAATATTTCCTCCACAGGTTTCAGGTATTTCATTGTCAACACACTCCATCCCAGACACAAGTGCAGCGTGTATCCCGCATGCCTGTTTGGGTGTCAGTATTTGCTTAAAGTACCCGGACAAATGAGACAGCTATAGATAGGCAAGACATGTCCACACACCTCAGACAACCACGAACACATTGATCTCTTACGACAGTTTGAGATGACGTCATTTGGGGTATGGCGTTTGATTCGCCATCTTTAGTTTTCTTTCTGTGTTGTCAATTACAGACCCCTTGTGTTTGTTTTACAGTAAGCCAAAAGGTTTGTGAAATTTACGTTTATCATTTTATTTCTAGCCAACCCCCTCCCTCCCCCCTCCCACACACACAGTCGTTCTTAATGATTGTGCATTGTTTGATTGAAGCGGATTACTATCACATCACACATGTACCATGCGAGTGTACCAGTCTCCGCCCATAGATCACACATCACACAAGTACCCCTGTGAGTGTACCAATCTCCGCCCATAGATCACTCATCACAGAAGTACCCATGTGAGTGTACCAGTCTCCGCCCATAGATCACACATCACACAAGTACCCCTGTGAGTGTACCAGTCTCCGCCCATAGATCACACATCACACAAGTACCCAGGTGAGTGTACCAGTCTCCGCCCATAGATCACACATCACACAAGTACCCCTGTGAGTGTACCAGTCTCCGCCCATAGATCACACATCACACAAGTACCCCTGTGAGTGTACCAGTCTCCGCCCATAGATCACACATCACAGAAGTACCCCTGTGAGTGTACCAGTCTCCGCCCATAGATCACACATCACACAAGTACCCCTGTGAGTGTACCAGTCTCCGCCCATAGATCACACATCACACAAGTACCCCTGTGAGTGTACCATCTCCGCCCATAGATCACACATCACACACAAGGACAGTGGGAAAACTGTGATACGCCCTATTCCTTTTGTCATTATTTATCCTTATTTGGGACACAGGCCTTCAACCAACCCATTCCTAGGCTCTCCACCAACGCTCCCTGTCTGTCTTCATTTTTCTCATCATACTTTGTTATCGTATTTGATAAACAACAATCCATATAAATCCGTTGAGTTAAGAACCGATATCACTGCACTCAGGACATTCCCAACGTAATATACCTAGCCGTGGAAAGTGGTTTCTGAGGAAAATGCAAAGAATACATGGACATATAGAAAAAAGAAAAACCAATGACGAAAAAAAAGAAAACAAAAACAAAACAAAACAAATGAAAACCGTAAACTGATTAGAGAAATTAGACTTAGATAGTCACAAGTTTTTGGACACGTTAGAAGAAGAAATAAATTGGAGAATTTGGTGACAACTGGCAAGACTGAGGGGAAGGGAATAAGTGGAAAGCAGAGAAGTAAATACCTGGATGGCTTGGCCACGTGGTAGAGTCGAGACAAGCACACAGAGCTGATCCACTACTTTAATGATCGTGTGAGATGGCGAAACGTGACCAGCTTCGCTTATAGGCATGGCACATGATGATGATGAACATACCTAACCCAGCATAGAGCGTTCCAATGTGTTTGTTATTTGACCTTCTCTTTGTCAATAGTCATCCCCGAGACATATAATGCTTTAAACTTGCTAGGTAAGAAGTCAGTCCGCATTCCATAGTTGTAGGATCAGGTAGGTAATACGCCTGGCTAGCGGTAACATCTTAATTTAGGGTATCTAACTACTCGAGCCTTGAAGTAAAGTGTTCCTTCATCGAGACACTATCATCATTTTCAGGTGTTGAGTTCCAGTCTTTATGCACACATAACTGTCAGCGTTTCTGTTAGTACTTATTTTGATTTCTACTTATTTGTAGTTCAGCATTGCCGAAAGGATAAGAACATGTGTTCTTAAACATTCTTGTGCTGACACCGAGGTAAGGGGTTCGACCCCTACACCGGACAGCTGGACTAAAATGCTGACCTATCGTCTTTGACTTGGGAACGTACATTACAAGTACCTCTGAAATCGGAGTGGGTTCATGTGATGGCAAGGGACACGGTTAATAGGGAAAGCTAATCCACATGCAAAATTCCGCCCAGCTCTGCTAGAAGTAGTGTGTATGGACTACGCTTGAGTTCATAGCGAGCGAGCGCAAAAAAAAAAATCTACTGATTTCTGCATCTTCTATGCGTGCCCAGCAGGGGCCACGGAAGTGGAAATTCAGCAACTAATTCAGGATATGCTCGCTCGTGGTGATGTGATCATCTATTCAGATGCGTCGGTGTCAAGAGGTAGGAGAAGTGCCTGGGGGGTTCGTAGCAAAAGCTAATGGCCGACGTTTGTGGTGCAGGAGAGCCTGGCATATGATACCACAACATCTAGCTTTAGAATGGAGGCGGAGGCGGTCACTGCAGCTTTTCCCGGTGGATGGAGAATACGACACCACACACACACACACACACACACACACACACACACACACACACATCGTGATCGTAACTGATAAGAAAGCAGGCTGAGGAAGGTGAGGACAGGCATGCTTCGTGCAGAGTGGCTTGCCTCGCTTCGAGGACACGGGTGGCCAGCATCGCCTGGATCTTTTCCTCCGGGGCATGCCGGTGTGCTGGGGGAATGAACAGGCGGACAGATTGGCTGGGCCTACAAAACTTGGTGGAATATTGTTGCATGACAAGGCAGACGTGGTTGCGGCCTTATGGGAGCACGTGTACACCTCGGAGGAGCAAATGGATCACCACAGTCTGGCAAGAATGAGGCAGCGAGGAGTGACGAGGGTGTTCTGGCCGACGCTCGAAGGAAAGGTGGACAGACATAATAATCAGATTGCTACTGGCACTATTGGTGTTGGGACTCTTCGCGGCTGCTGAGGATGGGGAACGTGAGCGCTTATGTGGAAGGCCCCGAATGCTGTGATGTCGGTTCTTAATCAATCAATCATCCAATCAATCAATCAATCAATCGATCGATCGATGGATCGATCGATCTATCTTCTATGCGTGCAAGACAATACCCATGAATGTATTTCTCATGTTAATCATATGAGAATTTTCCTTGATTAAGTATGTGCCTGTAACTTCAGCATACGCTTATGTGTTGATCCATAATCACACACTGTTCTTTGAAAACAATGATTTCTTTAGGTGAATTTAATAACAGAAGCCAAGAATAAGAGGTTGCACAATGTTTTGCCTGGCATAGTTAAACTAATCTCGTCAGGCGTATACTGCGGACATATATATCATACGATGTTTATGCAGAGTGAAAGACTTATTAGTAAATTTGGGATTACCGTGGGGATAATAAATATTTCACCTTCAAATAGTGTCAGTGGCTACGTATGTTCTTCAGCCAAAATATGATTATTTGCCTACTTCTTATAGTCTCTTCCATGTGGCGTTGGTGATCATGTCTGTCCGCATCTCTCTGTCTCGTGTGCTGGCAACCATTCCTGATACTGAAATTCCTCCACGCCACGATGTCAAACTGTACACCATGTGCTCTCTTGGTCTTCCTCTGCCTCTCTTCCCCCTCAACTTTAATATTTTGACAACATAATCCAGCTTTCCCCGTCTCTTGATTGACATGCCCGAAGAGTGTTGACTATCTTCTTTTGATGCGAGTAACCAGTTGTTTTTTATTTCTACCACCATGGCTACAGGTTTGCGTCACTCTTCGTCTGGCTCCTGTCCTTTGATTTCTCCGACATCGAAGCCCTGCCAGTACCTGCCCTACCGTCGTCATAGCTCTTGGGGGATCATTTCAAAAAGGCAAGCCTCTCTACCCTTTCAAAGTGGAGGCACGTCATAGGGGGTAATGGTACATAACCCCACACTACGCACCCAGCGAGATGCTGTAAATATACCAGCTATACGCTGTACAAACTATTGTTTATCTTGTTTTCAACTGAGTGTAATGGGATGATTGATCGTTTTAAGCTATTTCCCACATGTGCCATGGGCTTATAAACAGAAGTTTTCCTTATGCAATCCCCTTTAATTTTATATATAGTACAACGTGTCTGCTACCATATTAGCAACTGTTAAGTCATAACTGTGGTAGACCCCTGCTTTCCTTTCCGCCATCCATTTTTGTTTAGTCTCACCCGACTTTTTTTTGGCACTGAATCTGTTATAATAATTTCCTATATATGTGTAATAATCGAAACTTGTGAATTATTTATCAGTGATTGTAAAACTTCAGTTTTCTAGCTAAGTATTCTTGTTGTTTTGTTCATTGATAAATACTTTGCTTGAAATGTTCGCATGTATCTGTATGTGTATCTTTTCTTTCATCGAGCTTCCTAGCACAGTGTACATGCCTTACAGCTGTTTGCATGCTGTCTGTGTTTAGTATATATCTCACTTTTCCGCAGGAGTTACACATATCTAACTGTTTTTAGTTCCTATGTACAGCCAAACCTCGGTTTTCGTCGATAATCCGCCCGAAAACAATCGGCGAAACCCGAAACCGACGAAAACCGAGGCAATTATTTCCACATGAATCAATGTAAATCTAATTAACTCGTTCTAGACACTCAAAAATACATACCAAAAACACAATTTATAGAGAATAAATATAGTGTTTAATACTATTTTTCGGCCCAGACGTGTCCGAAACTCGCACCTTCGCCGTGCCTAGTAACACAATGTATGCCAGTGCGCCCTTGAATTTTTCAAATCACAATCTGCTGGCATTTAAATTACTAAGTACACTAGCATTCGTCCCAGTCATTTTCTTAATGAGATCGGCATACAACAGTCTGACCTTTTCACATATGATTGCCTCCGAAACAGAATCGCCATCGAAACGTTGTTGATTTATCAAAATTAATAATAACTGTTCAACATATTCAGTTGTTTGCGATCTCTGTTTCATTAGCACATTCACGCCTTTCGCTACTTTAGCCTTCTTTATTGCTTCCTTTTTCGCCACAGTGGAATTTATCATGGATGGCGACTTCCCTTACATGCGGCCGATTTAAGCAATCTTAATGCCGCTCTGGTATTTTCCAATAATTTCCTTCGTCAACTCAATCGTGTTCCTGGCCTTCCTCTTCGAAGGGCTGCTGGCTCTGGAAACTTTCTTTGGTCCCATGATAGAGCTAACAGGAAAGGGTTAACTTATTAGCAAGGAAGCTCACACAACGAGAAACAACGCCAAACTAAGCAGAAGAACGCGTGTGTCCCTTTGTTTTCGCAAAATTAGCAGCGAGGGCCCGTTGGTACGCCGACGAAAACCGAGACAACCGACGAAAACCGAGACACAGTTTTCGCGAAAAAAAACTACGAAAGCCGAATTCAACGAAAACCGAAGGCAACGAAAACCGAGGTTTGACTTATTTCCTGTCGTATGCACCTGACGAGATATGCCAGGCAATAAATTGTGCAACATTTTGTGTTTGACTTCTGTGTTGAAATTCACGTAGAGAATACATGGTTTTGAACATAATAAATTGTTGAACAGAGTGAGGGTTGGCTTCAACCTGTGTTCAGTAGAAGTTCAAACATCACTATCGTGTGCCATGACGATAGATGTAGGCCGGTCATGGTTCCCCATCTCACACGATCACCACAGTCTTGGATGTGGTCAGGGTCGTGTCCCCATCACGTCATATGTCCAGTCCATTCAGGTATTTATCTCTGCTTTTATATTAGCTTTGCTCATTTTCTGCCAATGGCCACTAAGTTTTCAAGTGTTTTATTCCTCATACTGCTCCCCGCACGCGCGCGCGCACGCACACACACATCTTGATTGCCTATGTTTAATTGCTCCATAAGTTTACAGTATTGATTTATTTCTGGCAGTACTTGCTAATTTGTTTTTATATCCGGCCGGGGTATTCCCCATTTTCCCCAGAAACAACATGTTCAATGCCATTAGATGTTTCTCAACTTGGCTGCTTATTGTCATGATTCACTTACATGTAACAGTATATGTTCTATGTAACTCTTCAACACTCTTGTTCTCACTGCAGTTAAGAACGTTTTATTGGCGAGTGTGTTTTCCATCTTTCAAAAGGCTACCTCTACCATGGCGGTTCACCTTCTAATATAAACCAAGCCAGAATGGGCAAATGTATAAATTGGCTAGCAAATGCGCGTTTGTGGTTTAGAGGTCAGTGAACGTAGTTTCACAATTCCCCAACATACCGGGTGAGGGTCCGAAATCAGCAGGCGATTTGGGAGCAGATAGCTTTGCGTTGATTTCGATGGTTTGAGAGTCGGTCGTTCAGAAAACAATCGCAAACCACTGAACGTAAACTTGCCTAGTGAATCAAATACAGTCCATAACTCCTGGACTTGATTGCAACGTTCTGTATAAGGCCACGCGGTTAATTTGTAGCTACATAGTTAATTAAAGCGATGCTTACCCCACATCTTACATGTATTTAGAATGGATATTTTAGCGCTCGTACATTTAGAAACAGATTCTAAATTTAGCACGCACTTACTCGGTGATTGACATTTAGTTGTAGACGCGTGTAAATACTTGAACATGTTAACTGCGACGTTGTCTCGTCTTCAGCATTAACTCTTTGTATTTGCACGCTGCTTCAAGTGGCATGCATTTCAGGGCAAGAGTCATCTGACAAACTGTCATTTACTGCCAATATAGTACCTTGCGGTGTATGGCAGGGGGGAGGGGGTCTTGAGCCTGAGGAATTAAGGCCGCCTGGCTAGTGCAGTCGCCGCGAGCTGTGCAGGTTAAGGTTTTCTTTTTGCCTCCGGCAGAAAAAAAAAATCCACACCTTACCGAGGATTCGAACCAGGGTCTCCCGAAGGAGAATCCGGCATTCCAGCCACTCGACCAGCCACTCCTCACAGGGCAAGAGTATCGGGGAGGGGAGGGGGCATCTCCTCTGGTGATGGCTTAAAGAAAGCCGTTATGTCGAACAGAAATGAAAAAATAATCTGTCATTCAAATTTATATGAGCACCGTTTTGACTGACTTCTCGCCCTTGACATCGGGAGGTACATTACAAGTACTCCAAAAGTCGGAGGGGATTCGCCTGATGGCTAGAGACAGTGGTAATAGAGAAAGCTAATCCCCACGCTAAATTGTCATGTGTGGATTACGGTCGAGTTCAAAGCAAGGGGCGACAGAAAAAAAAAACAAACCTAAAGAAAATATGATGGATTGAATTCAAAGTCACAAGAGTTAAACACTTCAGGAAAATGCAGAGACACAGTCCCGTGGACAGAACAGTGATAGGAGGCGTTGTGGCTAGAAGAAGAGACAGGCGTGGACCAGCAGAAAGAGGACACAGAACATTACAGACACCTTGGGGATGAACATGTATGAGGCAGGGGAGCTGGCAATTGATGGAGAATCTTTCGGACCATGATGAGGGTGAAGATGATGAGAGTGAAGATGATGAGAGCGAAATTGATGAGAGCAATGTTGATGAAAGTGAAAGTGATGAGATTGAAATTCACGAGAGTGAAGTTGATGAGAGCGAAGTTGATGAAAGTGAAATTGGTGAGAGTGAAGTTGATGAAAGTGAAATTGATGGGAGTGGAGTTGATGGGAGTGGAGTTGATGAGAGCGGAGTTGATGATAGCGGAGGTGAAGAGAGTGACGTTTCTGAGAGCGAAGTTGCTGAGAGCGACATTGATGAGAGCTAAGTGGATGAGAGTGAAGTTGATGAGAACAACGAACCAGCTACACGCTGATGGGCCCTTTGTTTGAAGATATGTTGAGAGTAAAAGTAGAGGACAAACACAGAAGAAGAAGACAACGTTTGTAGAGGCTGGACTGCAACAGGTGATAGATAGGAAGGAGTTAGTCTGAGGGCACCAACTGTCTGGGACATAATGAGTTGAAGTACCAACTGTCTGTGAGATAAAGGGTTGAAGTACCAACTGTCTGTGAGATAAAGGGTTGAAGTACCAACTGTCTGTGAGATAAAGAGTTGAAGTACCAACTGTCTGTGAGATAAAGGGTTGAAGTACCAACTGTCTGTGAGATAAAAGGTTGAAGTACCAACTGTCTGTGAGATAAGGGGTTGAAGTACCAACTGTCTGTGAGATAAAGGGTTATAGTACCAACTGTCTGTGAGATAAAGAGTTAAAGTGCCAACTGTTGTGAGATAAAAGGTTGAGGTACAACTGTCTGTGAGATAAAGGTTGAGGTACCAACTGTCTGTGAGATAAAGAGTTAAAGTGCCAACTATTGTGAGATAAAAGGTTGAGTACCAACTGTCTGTGAGATAAAGGGTTGAAGTACCAACTGTCTGTGAGATAAAGGGTTGAAGTACCAACTGTCTGTGAGATAAATGGTTGAAGTACCAACTGTCTGTGAGATAAAGTGTTGAAGTACCAACTGTCTGTGAGATAAAGGGTTGAAGTACCAGCTGCCTGTGAGATAAAAGGTTGAAATACCAACTGTCTGTGAGATAAAAGGTTGAGGTACCAACTGTCTGTGAGATAAAAGGTTGAGGTACCATCTGTCTGTGAGATAAAGGGTTGAAGTACCAACTGTCTGTGACATAAAAAGTTGAAGTACCAACTGTCTTATGTGAGATAAAGGGTTAAAGTACCAACTGTCTGTTACATAAAGAGATGAAGTACCAACTCTCTGTGACATAAAGAGCTGAAGTATTAACTGTCTGGAACAAATAGAGTTGACGTAATAACTGTCTGGGTAGGAAATAGTTAAAATAAAAACTGTGTGGGACAGAACGATAAAAGTAACAACTGTATGGGACAGAAAGATGTATAGTAACAACTGTATGGGACAGAAAGATTTAAAGTAACAATTGTGTGGGACAGAAATAGATAAAGTAACAGCTGTGTGGGACAGAAATAAAAGTAACAACCATGTGAGACATACATAAATAAAGTAACAACTGTGTGGGATTGAAAGACCAAAAGTAACATCCACCAAGGACAGGAAGAGAGGCGGCGACAGATGCTAGAAAAAGTTAACGTCTGGCTTTGACAGTTCTTAATTTGTCAAATAAGTACTTCTTTTTATGAGGCACTTGAAGTGAATTCCGGTACTTTTGAGCGAAAATGCGTGCCAACTCAAGTGGCTTCTGGTATAATAAGAGTTAACATTATAGGCAAGTAGGACATTGAAGTCGCTTTGCCGTAGACTTTCATGTACTTCTATCGCTTACAAATGTAGCACTTTAGATGTAAGCACGCCGTAGTTAGTTAACTATTATAGGGAGTCCTTATTTATGGCTTCTGTTGCGTAGACTCTGTGCGGTGTAATAACTGCCTTGTAACCATGCGTAGGCCGGGCTCCCTGGTCTAGGTGTTACACGACTTTCTCCGTAATCCCGTATACTCTCGTGAGTAACGTGACGTTGCGTGAGAATTGGTAGCGATTCTCTCCTGCGTCGGTAACTTACGAGCTATATGAGCCGGTCGCTCAGAAAGTAATGGCAAACTACTGAACATAATCTTGCCAAGAAATCAACAATCAGCTGAAAGAACAGGACACAATAGATTACGCAACCACATGTATACAAAATTCAAGATTGGTGACTCAGCCATGTGCACATGTGGTTTGGCGGCGCAGACAGCAGAGCACATACTCCAGGATTGCCCAAACTACAACATATCCAGGCGAACCTTCTGGCATAGAGAGACAACAGTGGAAGATAAACTCTATGGACCGCTGAATGAACTAAAAAGACTGTTAGATTCATACAAGAGACAACATTGCAGTTATAAACATATTTAGGCGGAACGAAAGAAGAAGAAGAAGCTGAAAGATGCTAATGTTGACAGCGATGTCATGTAAAGGATATGCGAACAACCATGCGTAGACTGTGCGATGAACTGTCTTGTAACTACAAGTAGCCTCTCCGCAAGAACTGTCTGTGTTGTAACTATACATAGTCTATGCCATGAATTGTCTTGTAACTAAACAAAAGTTTGTTGCATGTCCTTTCCATGATGTAGCAGTCATCCCCAGAATTTTTTGGCTGTTCAAGATTCCTGGGTAAGTTTTACGTTCAGTAGTTGGTCATTGCTTTCTGAACGACCGGCACCATACCATTTCATAACAAACCAACACAGTTGTGTTTCGAACGCGGGTATGCGGGATAACGAACTGCGTCTGTAACTTCTTCGCCGCGGAGCCGGTGACTTGTAACCGCACGTAGTCAAAACCATGAACTGCCTGCCTTATAACCACACGTAGCCTCTATGTAAGAACTGCCTGTCTTATAACCACAACACGTTTTATGTAGACGCCTAGACTTGTTCTAGTACAGTGGTTTTCAACCTTTTTTGGCCCGTGCCCCCCTTCACCATATTTTCAGAACGTCACCCCCCCCCCCCCCCCTTTTTCGTATTTCCTACCTAAAAATTCCCCCCTCCCGCCCCTACACAGTATACGTAATAATGGAAGCCAATATTAAAACAAGTCTAGACGTCCACATAAAACATGATTTTGTGGGTCTACTTACTTTATAAAATGAATTTTTAGAAGGGTGAGACGTACATAACCGTAAAGTATGAAGGGAAAAACAAGATCAAGTAATCGTTCTTGTATTAACGCGATCTTGAAATGGTCTTCATTCCATCCCCCCCCCCTGGAAACTCCAAAATTCCCCCCTGGGGGGGGGGGGGGGAATTCCCCACCGGTTGAGAACCACTGTTCTAGTATGTGTTATTAAACTTAGCTTCCGTTTTTACGTATACTGTGTAGGGGCGGTGGTGGCGGTGTATAGGGAGGAAATACCAAAAGAGGGGGGGGGGGATAACATTCTTAACATATGGTGAACGGGTGCATGGGCCAAAAAAAGGTTGAGAACCACTGATCTGTGCACTTAGAGATCGATGTGTGCGAGTTGGTAAAGTATTTGTGTAAGCTTTCCTTCCTCCAGACATATTCCATCCAAGGTAACCGGTTCTAACCACCCTGGGTAGATTGCTTTAGTCACCTACAAGTTTTGCTAGAAGAGGGGATGTACAGACTACTGCTTGTGATGTCCAACTGCCATGGGATATTTAACGTGCACAAACTGCACACGGCACCTTCTGTTTTTCATCCCTATCCGAGTTGAATGGGTACCCGATCTCACTACCCAGGAGATCAGAGGGATATGTGATATCATTAGATATCACAGCTTCTTGGAAATTTTGCCAGCTTTAATCTCGTCGGCGTCTGTGGGGTAGGGATAGTGAACGCAGTTTCAACAACCCGACATACCGAGTTTAATTAAAGTCAGCAATCAGCGATTGGGAGCTGATGGCCGTAGGTCAAATTGTGTGTGCGTCGGCTGTTCCGAAAGTAGTGACAAAGTACTTATCGTTCAATAGCATGCAAACGAAACGACCATAAATGCTAGGTTGATTGCCACGCTATGTAAAGGGCAGGCAGTTAACTCCTTAATTGCTTATTGATTGCTTATTCAAGGATAGGAGCGACTGGCCGAGTGACTAAAATGACGGACAATCCTTCCGGAGACCCGGGTTCGAATCATCGGTAAGGTGTGGATGTTTATATGTCGGGGGAACAAACAAGAAAACCCTAGCCTGCACAGTTCGCGACGACTCACTAACCAGGCGGCCTCCAGGCTGAAGACGCCCTGCCCTACACCGCAAGATACTATAGGCAGTAAATGACAGTACATACGCTGAACTTGACGTTTCTTCGCCGGATCTGAATGTCTTGTGTGTTTGTTTTACAACGGTGTCATATCCTGCTGTAGTCTACATGCTGACAATCGTGTTACACAAGAGGGCGGGAGGGAAATCTTGGCTGATTAATCGTTATATCTGAATGCTGTCTGTAGGATCAGAACAATGGGAATGTCCTGAGTGTAGTGATCTCGGTTCTTAGCCCAACTCAACTTAACCTGTCCCTTGTCAGCGTTTTAGAAACCATGGATAGATACAGGTGAATGTCTATTTCACGTGTGTTTACATTTTAATTCTTTAAGAAACCATTGTCAAACTTGCCAGCTGGCGTAGGCGTTCATAGAACGCAGATCTCAGGGTTCTGTTTTCAACTCTGGTGATGACATTCTCCTTGCCACCGTTTTGCCCTCCAGCATAATGTTTGTTGATCCGCTCTTTTCCTATTGATCTTTCCTGTTGTCACGATATTCTCAAATACCTCTCTTCTCATCACATGATAAAAGAATGTTGTTTGTCTCTTTCTTATAGTTGCATACTGAACGTAAAATTGCCTGGCAAATCACAAACAGCCAATGAGAGGTAGATGTGACTGCAAAGTCCTACGAAGGATATGTAATTTATTAAAACTGCACTCTAATGCGAGTGTTTACACTTTACAATGACATCTTATTTTCAACCTGTACGTGTCACTTTTGTCCAGCGATTCTCAAACAGTTTATGGATTTGCCCCATATCTAAATTGTGTTAAACTACGCTTGTAATAAGATGTTTCCTTAGCTCAGTAGTGAGAACGTTGGTTTTTCATGGTTATGCTAACTGGAGTTCAAAACTCAGGTTGAAGAACCACCCCGGACACACCCTTGTTAGAATATTGATAAAGCTATGGTTGTTGATTGCTAGATGCTCTAGCTTGATCAGCGTGGAAGTACACTGGATCTTTCAGCCGGTCGATGATGCCATTGAGTGTACCGACGATTTATTGCGTTGTTGTTGTTGTTGTTGTGTTGTTGTTGTGTTGTTGTGTTTAATACATAATCGATGTCTTCAGCCCCCAATGTACGCTGATCAACACTTCCAATTGAGTAACCCCTTGTTTGTACAAGGCTATATTGTTTCAACAACACCTCCCATGTTTACACGTAAAAAGCCGTTCTAAAGTACGTGACCGAAAGATCATACATGGCTCTAATGTTCTACATGCCGACCTGCAGACGGGTCTAGCCTGACGACAAAATGGCCTGCTTGTTATTCATCGATAAAGGTATTGGACAACCTTAGGAAATCAGGCGACACTGTCGTTTGTGTCACTGCTTGTCAGCGCGGTGCTTCGAGGTCAATCCAGTCATCATCATTATGTTCTACAGCCACAATCATTATGTTCTACAGCCACAATCATTATGTTTCTACAGTCATCATCATTATGTTCTACAGTCATCATCATGTTCTACAGTCAGTCACCATCATTATGTTCTAAAGTCTCATCATTATGTTCTACAGTCACCATCATTATGTTTCTACAGTCCCATCATTATGTTCTAAAGTCACCATCATTATGTTCTACAGTCACCATCATTATGTTCTACAGTCACCATCATTATGTTCTACAGTCACCATCGTTATGTTCCACAGTCATCATCATTATGTTCTACAGTCACACTCATCATCATGTTCTACAGTCAAGTCACCATCGTTATGTTCTAAAGTCATCATCATTATGTTCTACAGTCACCATCATTATGTTCTACAGTCACCATCATTATGTTCTACAGTCACCATCATTATGTTCTACAGTCACCATCATTATGTTCTACATTTTACCATCATTATGTCTACAGCCATCATCATTATGTTTTACAGTCACCATCATTATGTTTTACAGTCATCATCATTATGTTTACAGTCATCATCATTATGTTTTACAGTCATCATCATTATGTTTTACAGTCATCATCATTATGTTTTACAGTCATCATCATTATGTTTTACAGTCACCGTCATTATGTTTTTACAGTCATCATCATTATGGTTTACAGTGACCATCATTATGTTCTACAGTCATCATCATTATGTTTCTACAGTCATCATCATTATGTTCTACAGTCATCATCATTATGTTTCTACAGTCATCATCATTATGTTCTACAGTCATCATCTTTGTTTTACAGTCATCCATCATTATGTTCTACAGTCATCATCATTATGTTTTACAGTCATCATCATTATGTTCTACCGTCACCATCATTATGTTCTATAGTCATCATCATTATGTTCTACAGTCATCATCATTATGTTCTACAGTCATCATCATTATGTTTCTACAGCCCATCAGCATTATGTTCACAGTCATCATCATTATGTTCTACAGTCATCATCATTATGTTCTACATCATCATTATGTTTCTACAGTCACATTCATCATCATGTTCTACAGTCAAGTCACCATCATTATGTTCTAAAGTCATCCATCATTATGTTCTGCAGTCACCATCATTATGTTCTACAGTCCACCATCATTATGTTCTACAGTCACCATCATTATGTTTCTACAGTCACCATCATTATGTTCTA
This sequence comes from Cepaea nemoralis, assembly GCA_014155875.1. NCBI lineage: Eukaryota > Metazoa > Mollusca > Gastropoda > Stylommatophora > Helicidae > Cepaea > Cepaea nemoralis. Next base: position 6,341 of record JACEFZ010012348.1, on the reverse strand, counting down.
CAGTCACCATCGTTATGTTCTAACAGTCATCATCATTATGTTCTACTCACACTCATCATCATGTTCTACAGTCAAGTCACCATCGTTATGTTCTAGCAGTCACCCATCATTAGGTTCTACATTCATCATCATTATGTTCTACAGTCACCATCATTATATTTCTACAGTCACCATAATTATGTTCTACAGTCACCATCATTATGTTCTACATTTACCATCATTATGTTCTACAGCCATCATCATTATGTATTTTACAGTCACCATCATATATGTTTTACAGTCATCATTATGTTTTACCAGTCATCATCATTATATTTTACAGTCATCATCATTAGCTTTAACAGTCATCATCATCATATGGTTTACAGTCATCATCATTATGTTTTACAGTCACCATCATTATGTTTTACAGTCATCATCATTATGTTTTACAGTCCCATCATTATGTTCTACAGTCATCATCATTTGGTCTACAGTCACCATCTTATGCTTCTACAGTCATCATCATTATGTTCTACAGTCATCATCATTATGTTCTACAGTCATCATCATAATGTTTTACAGTCATCATCATTATGTTCTACAGTCATCATCATAATGTTTTACAGTCATCATCATAAATGTTTTACAGTCATCATCATTATGGTTCTACAGTCATCATCATTATGTTTCTACAGTCATCATCATTATGTTCTACAGTCACCATCATTATGTTCTACAGTCACCATCATTTATGTTCCACAGTCATCATCATTATGTCTACATTTACCATCATTATGTTCTACAGTCATCATCATTATGTTCTACAGTCATCATCATTATGTTTTACAGTCATCATCATTATGTTTTACAGTCATCATCATTATGTTTTACAGTCATCATCATTATGTTTTACAGTCATCATCATTATGTTTTTACAGTCACCATCATTTTTCTACAGTCACCATCATTATGTTCTACAGTCATCATCATTATGTTCTACAGTCATCATCATTATGTTTTACAGTCATCATCATAATGTTTTACAGTCATCATCATAATGTTTTACAGTCATCATCATTATGTTCTACAGTCACCATCATTATGTTCTACAGTCATCATCATTATGTTCTACAGCCATCATCATTATGTTCTACAGCCATCATCATTATGTTCTACAGTCATCATCATTATGTTCTACAGTCATCATCATTATGTTCTACAGTCATCATCATTATGTTCTACAGTCACCATCATTATGTTCTACAGCCACCATCATTATGTTCTACAGCCATCATCATTATGTTCTACAGTCACCATCATTATGTTCTACAGTCCATCATCATTAATGTTCTACATCATCATCATTATGTTCTACAGTCATCATCATTATGTTCTACATTTACCATCATTATGTTCTACAGTCATCATCATTATGTGTTACAGTCATCATCATTATGGGTCTACAGTCCACCATCATTATGTTCTACAGTCACCATCAATTATGTTCTACAGTCCACCATCATTATTCTACAGCCATCATCATTATGTATTACAGTCATCATCATTATGTTCTACAGTCATCATCATTATGTTTTACAGTCATCATCATAATGTTTTACAGTCATCATCATTATGTTCTACAGTCATCATCATTATGTTTTCCAGTCATCATCATTTGTTCTACAGTCATCATCATATGTTTTACAGTCATCATCATTAGTCTACAGTCATCATCATCTTTTTACAGTCATCATCATTATGTTTTACAGTCACCATCATTATGTTTTACAGTTACCATCATTATGTTTTACAGTCATCAATCATTATGTTCTACAGTCACCATCATTATGTTCTACAGCCATCATCATATGTTTTACAGTCATCATCATTATGTTTTACAGTCATATCATTATGTTCTACAGTCATCATCATTATGTTCTACAGTCATCATCATTATGTTTTTACAGTCATCATCATTATGTTTACAGTCATCATCATTTTGTTTTAACAGTCATCATCATTATGTTTTTACAGCCATCATCATTATGTTTTACAGTCATCATCATTATGTTCTACAGTCATCATCATTATGTTTTACAGTCATCATCATTATGGTCTACAGTCACCATCATATGTTCTACAGCCATCATCATTATGTTTTACAGTCATCATCATTATGTTTTACAGTCATCATCATTATGTTTTACACTCATCATCATTATGTTTTACAGCCATCATCATTATGTTTTACAGTCATCATCATTATGTTCTACAGTCATCATCATTATGTTTTACAGCCATCATCATTATGTTCTACAGTCACCATCATTATGTTCTACAGCCATCATCATTATGTTCTAAAGCCATCATCATTATGTTCTACAGTCATCATCATTATGTTCTACAGTCATCATCATTATGTTCTACAGTCATCATCATTATGTTCTACAGTCATCATCATTATGTTTACAGTCTCATCATTATGTTTTACAGTCATCATCATTATGTTCTACAGTCATCATCATTATGTTTTACAGTCATCATCATTATGTTCTACATTTACCCATCATTATGTTCTACAGTCTCATCATTATGTCTACAGTCATCATCATTATGTTTTACAGTCCTCATCATTATGTTTTACAGTCATCATCATTATGTTTTACAGTCGTCATCATTATGTTCTACATTCATCATCATTATGTTCTACAGTCATCATCATTATGTTCTACAGTCATCATCATTATGTTTTACAGTCATCATCATTATGTTCAACAGTCATCATCCATTATGTTCTACAGCATCAATCATTATGTTCTACCAAGCCATCATCATTATGTTTTACAGTCAGCATCATTATTTTCTACAGTCATCATCATTATGTTTTACAGTCATCATCATTATGTTTTACAGTCATCATCATTATGTTGTACAGTCATTATCATTATGTTTTACAGTCATCATCATTATGTTTTACAGCCATCATCATTATGTTTTACAGTCATCATCATTATGTTTTACAGTCATCATCATTATGTTTTACAGTCATAATCATTATGTTTTACAGCCATCATCATTATGTTCTACAGCCATCATCATTATGTTTTACAGTCATCATCATTATGTTCTACAGTCATCATCATTTAGTTTTACAGTCATCATCATTATGTTGTACAGTCATCATCATTATGTTCTACAGTCATCATCTTAGTTCTACAGTCATCATCATTATGTTTTACAGTCATCATCATTATGTTCTACAGTCATCATCATTATGTTCTACAGTCATCTCCGTATATTTTACAGTCATCATCATTATATCTACAGTCATCATCATTATGTTTTACAGTCAAATCATCATTATGATTTACAAGTCATCATCATTATGTCTACAGTCATTATCATTATGTTTTACAGTCATCATCATTATGTTTAACAGCCATCATCATTATGTTTTACAGTCATCATCATTATTTTTTACAGTCATAATCATTATGTTTTACAGCCATCATCATTATGTTCTACAGCCCATCTCATTGTTTTACAGTCATCATCATTATGTTTCTACAGTCATCATCATATGTTTTACAGTCATCATCATTATGTTGTACAGTCATCATCATTATGTTCTACAGCCATCATCATTATGTTTACAGTCATCTCATTATGTTTTTACAGTCATCATCATTATGTTCTACATTTACCATCATTATGTTTTACAGTCATCATCATTATGTTCTACAGCCATCATCATTATGTTTTACCCCCTCTGCTGTGTGTCCACCGTGACGAGGTAGAGGGGCTTGTGCGTCCCAATGACCCCAAGAGCTATGCCGACGGTAGCACAGCTACTGGTAGGGCCACCCATGTCGGACAGGTCAAGGGAGAGGGACCAGACGAAGAGACACACAAACCTGCTGCCTTGTAGGTAGACTGGGGACAGTCAAAGGCTAGGGAAAGCATCCCGAAATAAATGCTTGTCGAAATCGGATGTACTGAGCCACAGGCTTGACAAAGCAGTGCAACGTAACTTAATTCATGATGTCACAAATCAAAATTAATCGTTATGGTGCTAATCCCGTGAAGTCCCATCAGGCGGCGATAGTGCCGGGCCCCCTGCCTCGAGGGGGTCCACCATGACTACTGGTGGTCACCTTCCCCTGTGCTGTGGAGTCAAGGCACAGAGGAGTAGGTTAAGAGCTATTGACCAAATACCCCGGACACTCAACATACTACAGTGGAATGCCGAAGGAGTTTACAAGAAGAAAGACTCCCTAAACACAGCGTCTTCATAAAGATAGAATAGATGTGGCATTGCATTCAAGAGACACACCTCAACGCCAATCACAAACTCTCAGTCAGAGGATATCAGGCCACACGTTTCGACCGCGAAGGGACACAAAGGAGGAGTTCTAATACTTACACGAAATACAATACTTGCAGCGAAGTATCTGTGATCTCTGACAACCAAACAGAAATTATAGGTGTTGATAATAATGATAAAGGGACGTGAAAATAAGAATCTACAATCTGTATAGCTCAGCAAGATAAGGACCTTATACTCTCAAACATGAAAATAACCGACACAAACTGCATTATTGTCGGAGACTTTATAGCCGTTCAGAAGATGGGGATACCCAGATCACTGACAAAAGAGGAGATGAATTGGAGGACTGGGAAATAGACTCAAATCTCCATCTACTCAACAAAGCGGATGACACACCGAGCTTCTACTCCAGAAGATGGCTTATCACTTCTACTCCAGACTTAGCTTTCGGCCAGGAGACACCTGTCCTCCCACAAAATCGATCGCCATGTGCTGGACCAATTAGCAGGTAGTGACCACAGACCAATCAAGCTTGTAATGAATATGGAGTATGTTCCACAGGAGCAAAAGCCCTTGCCCCGCTGGAATTACAAACGAGCAGATTGGGACAGATTTGCCATACTCTAACAGACAAATATTGTGAAAACATAAATACACGATATGGGCAACATAAAGCAAATGGTGGAAAGTCTAAACAGAGCGATATATACAGGCAGCCACTGAGTCATTCCCTAGAGAGGAGCGAGGAAAAAATTACAAACCATACTGACTGAAGAACTACAAGTTTGGAGGACAAAGTTGAAGGATGCCATGAAGACAGGCAGAGAGAGAACAAAACATTGAAGCGAATACCTCTCTCAAGCCATCTCAGCAAAATATAAAAGACAGTAAATCAAACAACAAGAGATCGTTGGAGGGAAAAACCAGAAAACCTGAATTTTGACAGGGATGGAAACAAACTATGGAAACTAGTGAAAGCCATGACAATGAAGGACCTAGAAACAAACCAAATAACATTAAACAAGGAATGCTTGCTTACAGGAAAAAAGGCTGCAAATGCACTACTGGAACACTATGCAATGCAAACCACATTGATATGACAACTGAACAGAAGAAACAAATCAAAGACAAACAGTTACATCATAGAAATACAGAGACAGCAGCAGAATATATGATGGCAAATCTAACAATGGAAGAAATGGAACAGCAATGAATACCCTAAAAAAGAAAAATCACATGAAAGGATGGAATCACAAATGAAATGCTAATAGGACTAGGCACCAAGGCAAGAAAACGACTGAGCAGTCCTAAATAACAGCTGGAAGAGAGGAATAGTCCCACAGGCTATGGAAGGAAGCTATACTAATACCACTCAAAGAAAGGAAAAGACCTGGAAGACCAAATGGCTATCGACCTATCAGTCTACTTAGCTGTGTAGCCAATTAATGGAACGCATTATCACTGGCAGGCTAACATGGCATCTGGAAGAAAACAAACTCTTAACAACCGACATCAAGCAGGATTCAGAAAGTACAGATCCACTGAAGATCAAATAACCTATATAGCTCAGAAATAGAGGATGCCTTCCAAGAGAAAAAGCACACACTAGCAGTCTGGATAGATTTAGAAAAGCATTTGATAAAGTATGGAAGGAAGACTGAAAGTAAAACTGCAAAACATGCATGTTTGTGGAAAAATGTATAAATGGATCAGCCACTACCTGAGAACAAACTGCCGGACAAAGTACAAGGCCAAACAGCAAAATGATGCTGTTGGGGCAAGGTGGCAGTGTCCCCCAAGGAGGAGTTCTTCACCAACAAATTCCCCATTCACCATGACATCACAACCAAATTTCCAGCCAGATACACACACCTCCTTTCCCCACATTTCACCCAACCCATCAAGAATATATTAGACAGCGCACTATTCAGCATTCACCAAGCTCATTCATACCTTCAGGCCACCCATAATCATTCACCACATTCATTCTTCCACAACAACCCACCATCAACCTCCAAAAAAAATTTCAACC